>OY987185.1:18323490-18923490 GCA_963920625.1 Dinocampus coccinellae
TTATAATATTTGTGTAGTGGGGATTCGGGTATCTGAAGTGAGCAAGAATATATTTTATTGTTTGAATGTTAAAGGGATCGAGTGAGAACGAGAGAAGAAGAGGAGGAAAATAGAGATTGGATATATGCGAAGTGAGGATAAAGTGATGGTGCAGTAGGGTCTAAAAAGTGAGAGGGGAGAAAAGAAACAGAAGACGACGACGGGCGTCGGGGGCGTCAGCTATGGTTGTAGAGTGAGTCGGCGCCCTACGGGCGCCACATTGCCGCGACTTGGGGCCTCGGGATTTCTCTCCCTCTCTCTCCCTCTTTCTCGTTCTTTTAAAGCTCTGTATATATAATACTCTTGTTCATCCCAAGCAGCTTGGAGAATAGGAGGCAACGGCGGCAGCCGGTCAGACACGCCGAGAGGCCTTCTCCTCTTCTTCTTCTTCTTCTTCATCATCTTTCATGTATTCTTGTTATTCGATCATGGACAAAAAAAAAAAAAAAAAAAAAAAAGATGAAAATATATACTCAATATCCTACAAATTTTCATTACATTCAATATTGCAAAATAACTAAAATTTACAATATAAAATTTTATTACAAATCAAATTGAGATGTTGTAATTTTTTAAATTTAAGGTGACAATTTTGTCAATATAATTTTCTCATTACCCACTTATTATCTAATTGAATGGGAGCTTTTGTCACGAGCATGCGTGATATGATGAAATTATTTACGCGTATTTTATGCGTGTAAAATAGTGCGCAGTGAAATACAGCGGGAAATACAAAGCCCACGGATAAATATATCTTTTTATCCTTATTTCTCTTCTTTTTTTTTTTTTTTTTTTTTTTTTCATTTATTAGCTGAGAAATCTGTACAACAAAAAAAAAAAAAAAATAATAAATAAAATACATTAAAATGCAAAGGTATTCATGAATGTTAATGACGGCGCCATGGCGTTTGATATTTTTAGAGATGATCATTCGACACTTTTAAATATATAGGAAGCATTAATTCTTCATTGGAGTATATTTTATTAGTGTAAAGGTGAGATTTAGTACAAAAAAAATAAATAAATAAATAAATAAATAAATAAAAGAAAAAATAATAATTAATTAAATTGAAAAATGTGGGTAATCCAGTTGAATGTATGCAGTTATTTTATAAAATACATACGACGGTTTTTATACATGATATAGCACAAAATATGCAATAAAGTCGTGTGTACTGTACAGAAATATCAAAGTTGGAAAGGCAAGTTCAATCACTGTGAGAAATCGATTAGGAACAACTGACATAGTTGAAACATACACATATATTATATATACATTTAATTATATATATATATATATACATATATGTATTTATGTACATGCGTGTGTGTGTGTATATGAGTGATTGGAAATTTATCCAGTATAGAGTTAGCACAACAATTTGTGCATGAGACTCAAACAGGAATTTCCTCTCTCACATACACACACGAACACACATATATCAGAAACTTTATATACCTTCTATGTAATCATTTAATCACTAACAAACGATCATTTATATGGTTCCTATAGGGGTACCCATTAAAATTGCAAGAGACGTATATGCTCAATCGTGTCATTGATTGATCTAAAATTGAGGGAAGCCAAGAGAGAAAATAATTGATGAAAGATTTTATATATACAAGTCATACTAAAATGGAATTCAATTGGATTTTCAATACGAGTTTGTCATCAAGATATATTTTTTTATTTATTTATTTATTTATTTTTTTTTTTTCAATTTATCCAATGACTTTCCTAGAAGTGAAGACGCTTTTATACATGTGTTCATTGAGTATTGCAACATGAATGGTGATTTACTGTTTATTGATGCAAAAGTAGTGACAACACGACTGTAATTGAATATGTGGAAATAATTAGGAGAGAAAAAAAAAAAAAAAAGAGAGAGGAGGTCATTCAATAATTATTATATTTCATTCAGGTAAATGAAACAATAATCAATCATATATTTATACGTATATTTTTGTTTATTAATTATTTAATAGGATTTTAATGAGAGAATAATTGCATTGAAAATATATTACAATGACAAATTATCAACTGTCATTAAATAAACTAACACTGATGATTACTCGTAAATAATTATTGATTATCACGAGGTATAACAATACAAGAAAAAAAACAAAAAAAAAAAAATCCATCAAATGTACGTACAAAATATCAATTGAAATAAAGAAAATTACATTTATTTATTTTTTTTTTTTTTATATTTCTCCTCTCTTATTATTATTATTATTTTTTTTTTCTCTATCAATTTTATTGACATAATTATATTTATTTCAATTTTCATTTATTTTTAAGACAAAACAAAAAAATAAAAACAAACCAAAGACAATAATCAACTTTGAACGCACACATGAATGTTTTTAATTACTATATATATATTTATGCAAAGTTTGTGTCGTGTCTTCCTTCTACAAAACATTTTAGCATACACACCACGCTTTTATCTTTGCCGCGGGATCATGTTGACGCCTAGTTTCACTATGCCTAGTCACTCACATGAATATAGTGACGCAGAAAAAAAGAAAAAAAAAAAAAAAAGACAGATGAAGTGAAAGAGTCGCAAGAAACGCGTGTGTAACCTCGAATGGCCGTTAAATGCCCATTTTTTTTTTCTTTTTTTCTTCCTCTCTCTCCTTCACTCGTGCAATTTATCTCTTCTTATTTCATCTTTCCGCTCTCTTTTATACACAATCTGACGCTGGTTCATCTAATGAATACGTTTGTTACCATCAAAATAGTTTCGTGATCAAAACAACCAACAATTGACCAGAACAATTTATCACATATTATTATAATAATTATTATCATTTATATAATTATTTTTATTAAATTTTTTTTTTTTTTTTTTTTTTTTTTTTTTTTTCAATTCCAATTATTGTTTTTTAATGATTTATCATGAGTGATAACGATCGATAGTCCCCTATCATTTTTATTTTTGTTTGCTGCCATTATTTCTATTTTTCTTTTTTTGTTTAAAAAAACCATTTCTGACATGACGATGATTATTATATATATATATTATTTTTTCTTACATCATTTAGTTTTTAGAGGTATTTCATTAAAGTGTTAATTAAAGAAATTGAAGGTAGAACGTGTATATGTATAGACATGTGGGCTGGTCGTGGTGAAGATTTAAACTCAGGTAGGTCTTTTTCGTTGATGTCGGGTGGTAATTTATTGGCATGGACAAGATTACCTGGTAGTTGAATTCCCCTCAAAAATCGCAGTATTCGTATCCGCGTGTCTGTATTTTAATCCTCCAATTGTTTATATATATATACACCATTTAAAAAACAAAAGAAAACAAAAAAATTAGTGAGAAAAAATATAAATGATAAAAATTGATACGAAAATATCCGTGGGCACAGTTATAATTGGAGAAACGATTAGTGTCGTATCATTGAAATATATAACAGTTGCTATGTGATTTTGCTACTGAAAAATTACTGATATTAAATCGAAAAAAAAATAATAATAATGATAAATATATATATCATAAATGTTTAAACATATATATTAATAAAATCTAAATACAAATTATTATAAATATTACTACTGATATATACACAAAAATTAATAGAATTATAGAAATAAAAAATAAAAAAAAAGCATTAATTTTTTTTTTTTTCATGTCATTTTTAACTTCAATAAAATAAAAAATAAAAAAAAAACTTTATTTAAATCATTGAAAAAAATTTTCAATAGGTATAATAATAATTATTTTATACTGTGCCGGTTGAAAAAAAAAAAAAAAAAAAAAAGAAGGGAGGGAGAGAGTTGTACAACAAAAGGGTCGATTGCCGGCAATTTGTGAGGCAATTGTTCGCACCTCTCGCCGCATACAGTCTTGACGTTTACCCTTTTTCTTACCACACACACACACACACACACACACACACACGTGTGTACATTTATTACACACGTGTTTCAGACCGCGGGCGAGCCATCTCGCCTTCCACGAATAAATGTGCGTTGGGTCCCCGCGCAACGTCGTGTTGGATGGTGTTGGGCCGTTAATCAAGGATTTAACACCGCGGAATATTGGTCGTGAGAGACGCAAAGCCAGTGAAGAAAAGAAAATAAAAAAAAAAAATTTTTTTTAAATTAAAAAAAAAATAAAAATAAAGTGATCAAATAAAAAAAGAGTCAAAAAAACATCGAGCAAAGGGGAAAGATCAAGAGGAGAGAGGAGATGTAGAGGAAGAAAAAGAGAGATTGTATAAAAGAATGAAAGAAGAGAACGCAATATGATCGTATGCGCGACAATAGTGTCGAAGTAGAACCGGATTCAAGGATTAAATCAGCGTTTATATTCTACGAAAATCCCAAACGGATTCAAGGGGCCTCGTTACGCTTGATCGGCTCAGACTCTCCAAGGCGTCACAAAAGACCAAACGAATGAGATAGAGTGAAGAAAAAAAAAAAAAAAAAAAAAAAAAAAAACATGAAGATGATGATCCCAAAAAAGAGCAAGAGAAAGAGAGAGAATTGAAAAAAAAAAAAAAAAAAAAAAAATGAAAAATGAAATAAATAAGTAAACTCAACCACAATGAGACGAGTATCAATATGCGATGGAAGTAAAGAAGAAAAAAAAAAAAGAAAATAAAATAAAATACAAAGAGTGAGAGAGTCAGGCGCAAAGAGAACTCGTGAGGAGGCACGAAATCTCAGATCTATTCGACGCGCATTCGAATGTTGATGAGAAGGAGGTGGAAATATATTTCATTCGTCCGCGTGTGGAGCCGTAACCAAAGACCAAAATTCGTATATGTCTGGACCAAAGGGAGACCACTAACGTGCCGTAACCGAAGCATCACGCATACAGACTCTCTCCCTCTTTTTCGTTCTCGCTCATTTTGGGTCCTATATAACGCACATCTCAGTTTCAATATAGGGACCCAACGCTCAAAAATCCAGTGACGTGTATCTAAAATATTTTTCATGGGTTCTTAATAAATATATTTTTTATATTTATTATTACTATAATCCATTTGGATCATTTCAATCGTCAATTGAACTGCATTCAATCCACTCATTCATCCAATATTATAATCTAAAATTGAAATATAAATAATTAATCATATAAAAATTAAATATTTTTATTCAAAGTTTATTTACCTTATTTGATGTGTGACTGGCATTGAAATATCCTCATTGAAAAACAATGCACCAATTATATTTTATTTTTTTTTTTCTTATCTCTCATTTCAATATACACACACATATATATATATAAAAACATTTATACCCAATTATATTTATCATTTTTACTTATATTATTTTTATTATTTAAATATATAATTGTTTACTGATGAAAAAGTTGAGTAATGCGTTGGGACACGAGTCGGTAGCTAAATTTCGATGCTCAATTAGTTGGTGGTCAGTGAGGTCCCGATAAGCCGACACACCATTTCTTCTCCTCCCACGTTTATCCCGCACACTCACTTTCTTCTTTTCTTCCATCATGCGAACACGCTCTTGTCATCCTTCTTTACTGCACACACTTTTACACACACACACACACACACCTACATACACATACTGGTTTTAGTTTGGTGAGGCTCGTGAGTGGCCTCATCCAATTCACACCTGACTCCAATGTCATGATAAAAACATACCGCGAGATAACTTTTGCCACAGCACAACGACACATAACACACGCATATACGTACACGCTCATCAACTCGCGTTATCTTTACAGGTAGCGCGAGCAAAATTTATCTGATTTATTTTCTCATTTTTATTATTATTATTATTTTTTTTTTTCCTTTTATTTTTTATCTTTATAGTTATATTATATCATATAATATTGAAGAATAAAAAAAAAAAAATATATATATATATATAATAATAATAATACAAAGAAAAAATATATCTGGAGATGGAAAAAAATTTTTTTTTAAAATAATAAAATTATATTTTTATATTTATAATTTATATGTTTAAAATATAATAATACAAGTACCAGTATATTCTAAAGGTTCATTGAGATCCTGTGTTGGCTAAGTTGAATTAAATAACTGGGGCTGACAACAAGATCTCGGGGGCAATGTCTAAATAGACACAATTACGATTGATTATCCAATGTACAACGTGGTATATCAACTAATCTCAGTTGGTGAATTGGTCACTGTGAAAAGAATACATAGAATGAATAAAAAGAGAACGGATGGTCTATTATAAATGTGTGAGAGAGATCCCTTCTCATAAGTGGACCCTTCGAGAAGACCCAAAAAAAAAAAAAAAAAAAAAAAAAAAAAAAAAAAAAAAAATTATCAAATTGTAATTAAAAAATATTTTTTATATTATTATTCATATTAATTTTCGTTATATTAATAAGAATATATATATATGTATATATATTTAAAACAAAAAAAATAATATGAAAGATTAAAAATAATTCATGACTTATAATAATTGGAGCAATTGACGGATGACACATCACAGTCATTTATATTGCACATTGAACAAATTCAATTGTGTAGCTTGACCAACCTCCCAATAAATTTGTCTATTTAATTCCTCTTTTCTCCCCTCTCTAAAAGCGTGTATTTCCGTTTGGTAAAATTGTCAGATGGATGTATGAGCTACAAAATCATATGGAGTGATTGTGGATAAAATGTAAAATACCAATGTAATATTTACACTATAATTGTAAATATAAAATAAAAGTGTACAGCCCTGAGATATTATAGTGAGCTACTCTTTCTTTGATATATATTGTAGATGTGAAGTTCTGAAGAAACGATGAAAAGAGAAGAAGAGGTGAATGTGAGTGAGGTTGAAGTTAGGGGGTATATAACAAAGATTCATCGGGACCGGTTTCGTGCTTGGACCTTTTTTACATTCTCCATAGGTGCCCCGCCGTGCCGCGGGTGTGAAAACCGACACCCACCCACTTGTTATTTTGTCAAACACGAGGCCCTGAAAATTATAGGAATCATGCTTACTCAAGTATATATAGTTTGGTAAGAGACATATGAGAGAGAAAAAGAGATTGAAAGAAAAGAAAAGAAAATAAAAAAATAAAAAAAAAAAAAAAGGTGAAATAGCATGAGTAAATTACCTGCTATTGCATCGTCTTCTTACTGTGTATCTTTATAACCGTCAATTAAATGTTCGCGTGGACACCAAGGCAGAACAATTGGCTACCTCACTTCATCATTCAATAATGTATGAGAGGGAGAGATATAGAAAACAAAGTAGATGGTGTAAGTGTAAAAAAGGCAAGAGAGCGAGAGTTTACACCTTGTATAAACATTATGTACAAATGGAAAAGAAGAAATGAAAAAATAATAATAATAAATAAATAAATAAATAAATAATAACATGAAAATAATTCATTGATCGGAGAGGAAAGAAAAATAAGCATAAACATAAATTGCGTATGCATAAAATTCAAATAACAAAGGGCTATTGAAAATATTTCCCACTCCATTGGCCAATCATAGTATGTACGAATGAGAGTTTTGCGTGTGTGTGCACGTTCGAACTCTCTGGGTTTATAATTTAAAAAAGGCAATCGAAGGCGAATCGAATCATGAAGATTTTGCTATACAGCTGGCTTCAAGTTAACCACAACGATTATTCTTTGGGTGTAGTGCAAGATTGCATGTGTTTTACGAATAGAAGGTTGAAAGGGAAGAAACGAGAGAACACGTCGTACATACACACACACACACACACACGAATATTGGCGAGTGAAAAGACAAAATGAAAATAAGAAGAAAACCAGTGCGAAAGTATTTTTCTGCTCTCTTCAGCATTGACCATGAAATTGTGCTTTGGTATCCGGTGGTTGTCTCAACTTTTTGTCTCTGAACTGATCTGATGCATTCTCGTATTCTCTTTCTCTCATTCTCTCTGTTTTTATTGTTTTTTTTTCCTTTTTTATTTATTTCATTCGTGTGAGTTTCTTTTGGCACAACGGTGCGAACAGACAAAAGATTTGGTTCCACCTTGTCTACCATTTCTTCTTCTTCTTCTTTTTAGCTTGCTCAACATTGTTATGTTTAAAATCAATGTACAAAATAAATGTTTTCTCAAATATCAAACCACACAAAAGGTCTAATAAGATTTTTATATTTTTCTCCATACATAAAAAAAAAAAAAAACGATAGTATATTTATTCTCCCTTTTGTTTTTATAACTTGGCAAATGAAAATAATATATATATATATGTATATATATATAATGTGGTATTTTCTTCCTGGAACAAAAATATTTCTATAGTTTTCACACAAGCACACAGACTATTTAATATTTATAAACCACAGAAACCTCACATTCTATAACTATATACAACAATGATACCATTTCCAGTGTACATATATGTATATGCTAGCTGCATTCTCAGGTGACTTGAAAACCTTTACGAGAGAATAAACTCGAAAGCGAGTTGGGGGAACTTGAGAGCGGCATAAGCCTTTCTGTTTCTTTAGGGTCGTATATCAAGTCTCTCGCCATTCTTGCATGTATATATATATATATACATATGTTGTGTGATGTTAGTATGTAGCATGTATGAGAAAATGTGGCTTAACAAATAAGGCACTTGTTAAGACCCACTCCAGTTTGCCATTCGGTTCATTTGGGGACGCGAGCTCTTGCTCTTGCTCGTGTACAGCGCGCGTCTTGTTGACCATAATCGGAGTAATATTATATTTTTCTCTTTCTTCATTTCACTATCTTCGTTCAATGTAAACGACTTATATGGAAATATTTTCTGACAGAATGATAAAAAAAAATTTTTTTTTTTTGTTTTTTCATTACGTATTCCAGTTTGAACTGTAGAATGGACACATGTTTTTCCCATCGTTGACTGTATATACCCGAGTGAATTGAAAATATAAAAAAACAATAATAAAATAAAGTAGTTACGCATACAAAATAGAAAAATTAATGTATAAAAATCTTCCTTACCACTTGAGTAATATTAAAGAAAAACTTACAATGAAAAAAAAAAAAAAAAAGTGGATTTATAACAGAGTAAATCGAAATATAAAGATAATTTTATAATTCCACACAGAGAAAATAAAGAGATTTTAAAAAAAGTATTAATTAACTAAATGCCTAATTATAATAATAAAATTAATTTTTTTTTTGTAGAAATGAGCAGGATGTGTGAAACGAAAAAAAAAAAAAAAGGTTGTTGATAAAACAGACTTGTATAATTTTTTTTCTTTTATTAATTAATTAAAAGACGGGGGGAGGAGGAGTTGTTTACTTTTCAGCTTTCTTCGTCTTTACGGAGGCCTGTTGTGCTCTCATTACTTTGACAACGATTTTCTGCTCTTCAATAAGAAAAGCACGAACAATCCTAAAAATGAAAAAAAAAATTATTATTGCGTTAAAAATCAAGTCTTGTAGATTGTCACAGATAGTATAGATATACTCTCAATACTTTGAGTGATTTTTAATATGATTTTGTATGACTTCATACCTTTCTTTCACGCATTTGTGGCACAATACTCCACCATACACTCTTTTGACGGTCTTCTTACGTTTACACATACGTGAACGTTCCATTGGCCTTGCCGGTTGAATACCTCTGAGCTTGTCTTTGCATTGACCACATCTTGGGATCTTCTTAGGTTTCTTCAGGTACTGATAGACAAGTTTACCGCCTGGAGTACGAACACTGTAATATTCAATGAATTAAATGAATATAATTAATCTTTATCGATATTATTTCAATAATTTATTCACAATATCTCATGAGATTTAATTATTCTTATTGATACACGTGTATTTTATACACATTGTATATCTCCTATCAAAACATAACCTAACTTTTTATAGTTTATCGATACACAAATTGACGTTTACAAATTGAAATTGTTTATGAAGGATTTATATTGAAATAAATATCAAATATTATTTTTTTTTCTGATTGATTAATTTATGTGTTTATTACTTACACTCGTCTCCTGTTGCTTTTGGTGTTATATGACAAACGTCGACGATAAGTGAGTCGCTGCACCATTTTTGTTCTGTAACATATAATTCAATTGAATCACTAAATATCTCACATATCTTTACACAATAATTTTTATGAATTATTCATAATTATTTAAAACTATTTCAATTGTTATACCATGCCAGGATTGTTTATAAAAAAATGGATTTTCAAAGAATAAATAACAAATTAAACAAACCTGTGTCACAGCAAAACGGAAAAGAAAGGTAGAAGCTTCTCAATGTCTCCAAAAGTAGCGCATATGTCGATCAATGTTGCCAATAGTATTTTCGTATCATGAATAACCCTAGATTATATCAGTCATTTCTTCATTTATTGTATTTATGTTTATTGTAGTAAGAAAAATCGTTTTTTAATCCTAAATCAAATTTTCTCATAATTATTAATAATTGTTGTATAACAGATACCAAAAATATTGTTTATCATCTTACTATTCACTCAAATTTTTTATTTTGATTATGAGGGCGCCATAATCGGACGCATGCGCGTGAATACACTATTTTTGATTTAGCGCGGTGTAAATTTATTCCATACTAAAACTTAAAAAATGGAAGGCAACAATTACACATAATGAAATAAAATTAAATGAATATTGGAAAAAAATTACATATATATATTTATCGTATAAGGTATGTTATTTATTATATCTTATGTACATTCAACATCGTCTTGACAACACCATAGGAAAAATGTAGTTTTTTTTAAACACATTCCAAAATTTTTTTTACCAGTTATTTGTGTTCATTGCCTTTCTATTTTCTCTCCTCCTCCTCCTCCCCCCCCCCCCCCCCTAATTCTTTTGTCTTTTCCATTTTTACCATGTTTATATATAACGTCGTGGTATTTCATTAAATTAATTTTCATTTTTTTGTTTGTTCTATAATTATTTTTTCTGGCATTTATTATACAATAAGTGTCGGAGTTGTGTCCATTGGAATACCTAATGATTTTTACTTTACGAGTATTATTTTTTTTTTGTTTGTTTGTTTGTTTTTTTTTTTTTTTTCCCCTTTGTAAATCATATTTAATTGTGTACGCTCTGTATATTTACGGGACGGTACCTGTTTACTCGTTTTATCTTATTATTTTTCTTCTTTTATTATTTTGTTATTTAATTTGTTTTTTTATTTGTTTCCTATCATCATCTCCCATCACTTAATACTCTTTCCATCAAATTTATATAATTCGAAATGATGAATTTATACGAAGCAGGTACTTTGGCAATGATTTCGCTGTGAAAATTCGTTACAAAAGAACATGAGTTTGTAAAATGATCATTTTGTTGCAGTGGTTTTTGGAAATTATTAAAAATTCCTTCGTATAAAGTAATAAAAATAAACAAAACGAAAAAAAAAAAAAAAAAAAAAAAAAGATTATTTTTTGCTGTCTCATTTGCCAATCGTGGTAATAATTCAAATACAAAAGAAAATAAGTAATAATTATATAATTTCTCTTTTCTTTAATTTAATCAGAAAGTCTAAAAAAAAAAAAAAAAAAAAAAAAAACTAATAAATAATGTATTGTTTATCCTTTTTTTTCTCATCTTCGCATACTTTTTTTTTTTTTTTTTTTTTTTTTTTTTCATTTAACGCTTTAATTTTTTTTTTTTTTAATAAATAGTAGTACAGAGGCATTAACGATTAAGAAATTAAGTATAAAGTGCGAGGCGTTCGATGATTTTTCACATATTTTTCTCTCTTTCTTTCACTCTTTCGCCTGTTCTTTAATTAAGCTCTCATCGCGGGACATATATGACAAATTTTGATTCATTCATCATCGCGTTATACATATAATATTCTGTTTTTTTAAATTTTTTTATTTAATTTATTTGTTACTAAGCATACCGCCATTTATTTTTAATTAATATTTATTCTTTTCTCTTCCTTTTTTTTTTTTTTTAGATATAGCCCACCATTGTTTGACACTTGGAAAAAGCCTTTTCATCTTTCATATCTGGACAAATTAAATAATATTCAATTATAATAATATTTGATATCGAATGTCATATTCAAATAATTTTTTAATTTTAATTTTTTTTTTTTTTCACCGTTTCCTTTTAATTTTCATCATTCATATTTATCTCTGCTCCAAACTCCCCCATATATCATTGTGAAGATGAATTTAAATTCAATTACTCGATCCTAATTTAGATACTTTTTTTTTTTTTTTTTTTGTCATCCAAAGTTTTTTTCAATCATTTAAATATATACAGATTTTTTTGAATTAATTTTTTTCAATTTTCTCTCATTCTTCTTTACAATTTTTCAATTAGACACAAATCGTTAGGGCAGAATTTTTCTTTTTTTTTATCATGAATATTTGCTGTTCTTTTACTTAGAATTATAATTCGCTCTTATTTAATTATTATTATTATTTTTTTTTTCTTTACTCCTCTTATTTCTTCATGTTTTACAATTTTCATTATTTATTTCTTTCTCACTTGTTTTACTTAAAATTTTTTTATTACGAACATTTAGGAAGATAGCGCTATCGATAATTAATATTTTTTGAAATTTTTTAACATTTTCTATATAAAAAATCTGCATTTGCGTGTGTATTTCACTTATTGCTTCAGTAAATCATCAATATCATATTACACTTGTCAGCCACTCGTATTTTCATTCACTTTCTTCTATTCATTAATTTGTTCATTTTCATATTGTTTTATTTATTCATTCATTTATTTATTTATTTATTTTTTTATTTGTTTTCAGAGAGGTGTTTTGTAAAAACACTGACAGTTATTAATCAGCCTTGCGATATATTAATACATATTATTAATAACGTCAATTTAATTCTCTCATTTATTTTGTAGATATAAATTCATCAGTGAATAAAATTCTCTATCTCACAATTCAATTGTTTTTGTCTATTTATGAGAATTTTCTTTTTTATATATTTTCTGGTTGACAATAAGGGGAGAACAGTCGTATTAGCAATGGTGTAAAGAGATTGAAACCATTTAAACAAAAGAATTATTCATCGAGACACACATTTTTCCCATATACATTTTTTTTTTTTTTTTTTTTTTTCATCACCATTTTCATTTTCATTTTAATTTATATCTTTTTTCATTGTTGATATGTTCATTGAGAACAATTTACGCTTCCGTAAATAATTTAAACACATGTCTACTGAACAATAAAAATGAAAAATAAAGATGAAGAATAAACGACTATATATATAATTTTTTTTTTCCTTCTGTTTTAAATATTAGTATGTTGTAAAATGAAAATGCGCTTGTTCACATTTTCAAATAAATTCAATTATTCACGTGCACAATTGGCACGATGTATCTATACACATTCTCCTCACTTGTTAGAAATAAAAAATAAAAAACGAAAGCAACGAAAAGAAAAAAATACATACAAATATCCTTATAGATATACATAGATAACAGATACACATACATACAATTGATCACAGATATACATTCTCATACATTGAAAAAAAAAAAAAAATTTTTTTTTCTTTCTTTCTTTCATTTAATTTGCAGCTAAAGCTTTACGTATTGATTTTTTTTTTTAAAATGATCATCTTTCTCTTTATATATCTTAAGCATATTTAATGAATACATAAAGCAATTGATTTTTATATTATTTGTTCGATATTTAAATGTTAAAATTGAACGAGTGTGTCCAATCTCATTTAATTATCATTTCTAATGACTTTTGAAGAAAATTTAATCAATTTTCTAAAATGGCCTATTACATCTTTACACCATTATCCAATGCTAATATATATCCCCTATCAAATATTTTTATTTTGTTTGATAAAATCTCCAATAAATTCCACATTCATATTGATTAATTTATACGTATGTATATATATATGTGTGTGTGTGTGTGTGTATACATGTGTGTGATGTGTGTGTGTATATGCAACAACACAAGAATATTTTTCGTCTTTTTCTTTATATTTCTTTATTATTATTATTATTTTTTTTTGTTATTCATTTATTTATTCATTCATTGCATTTATATTATTATTATTATTCATTTATTATTATTTCTCTTTTTTTTTCCCATATAAATTGAATTCATTGTTGAGTCCTAGGCCGTGAATAATTAATTCGCTGTATGAATACTTTCTTTGTATTTCGTGAAATACATATTAGAAAAGAAAATAAAAATAAAAACAAAAAAAATAAAAAGAAAGAATATAAATAAATAATGAAAAATAAAAAAAATGAAAATAATAACGATGTAAAAAACATTATTATACATATATATAAAACATATGTAATGTATGGGCAGTGATATTGCTTTCTCTACAATATATCTTTGTGTATACATATGAGTGCTTGTTCTTCATTTCTATAGAGATATACTGGTTATTCCATAAAGTGTATCCTTTTCTCAATGTGTATGTGTGTGTGTGTGTATTCGTGTAAATGTGTAGATGTGTATTTTACTCATCCCCAGTGCCACTCAGCTCCAGTGGAATGTCACTTAAATTTTTTCTTCATTTTATTTATTCATTATTTTCTTCTTTTATCATTGATAATATATAAAAATAAAAAATAAAAAATGAAATTATAATTTCTCTCAAACTCGTAGAATAAAAAAAAAATAATAATAATAATAAAAAAATAACAATTGGATAATGTGATTTAATGTTAAATATAGTTTTGTCCATGAATTCGCAATGAATCTCAAGTTCAGAGATCGTTTTTTTTTGCGCTTTTTATCCTGTGTCACTTTCACTTCAATTCATTTTCTCTCTTTTTTATTCATTCATTTATTTATTTATTTATTATTATTATTATTATTATCATTATTTTTTTTTTCATCAAACAAGAAATCCTTGCGATGTGGCAGACATTTGCGCCCGGAGTGCCGTCACGCTGTTCATAATTTTCTTCTGATGACCAACGAGTGTTATTCCCAATGCGGTGAGCTCCTGCACTGTGATCCTCGCGGCTGCCTCCAAGGTCGTAACACCGGCACGTTCAAAGCTCTCAGCGTATCGTGACATCTTGATGGATGCCAACCATTCGCTTACAGACGTTAACAGTGTGAGATCCACCGCGTCTGGTGCCAGTGGATTGGTTCCCCTGTGAATCCAATTGATATTTAGGGACTCCATATTGAGTCATATTATACATAATAATAATTGTGAGACAACTGGAACTGATTTTCAGTCATTTCACTAATGGAAAAAACTAAGAAAAAAAAATTTGGAAAAAAAAAAAAAATTTTTTTTAATATAAAAAATTTAGGATTTACACATACAAAGATAATAAAAAAAAAAAAATTTTAGGTTTTCAGGAAAATCCTAACTAATATTTATATATATGTATATAAATATATACTTTTGTTTTTTTTTTTTTTTTTGTATAAGTTTTTTATATTTATTTGTTGGATCTATATATGTATAGGAAAACACAAAAAATTCGTAATCTTAATTCTAAAATTGGAATTTTAGATATGTATAAAAAATTATTTACACAGAAATCTTTGACGTTGCAATTGTATTCAAAGATCATTTACTAATTAATTATTAATAAATTAAGAATTAAATATATAACTATTATTTACATAATTAAAGGGTAACTGGATGATAAGGAGAATATTTAACATTATGATATAAATATATATGCAAAATACATATAGTAAATGTTCAATAGGTTCATTTTTTTTTTTTCATTTTTTTTTTCTTCACCTAATGCAGTAAATACTAAAATAGATAATGTCGTGTTAGCCACACAAAATCAATAGATAATTTAGTATATATATATAAATACAATAAAAAAAAATAATAATAATAAAAAAATTAGAAAAATTAATAATATTAAATTAAAAATTTACCATTATAATTATGATATAAGATAAAGCTAAACGTATAGATAAGTGCGTATAAAGCAAGCAGTGCCGTACAAAAACAAAAATATCAAATATCAAAAGTAAAATGAGAGAGGGTGGGGGTTGGGAGGGTTGAAGATGGTGTTGTGGTAGTAGTAGTGGCATTGGTAGTAATGTTGAATAGTAGTGTGGATTCAAGCACAACAATAAATTTCTCATCTACATTTAGAGAAATGATTTTTCCTATTTTTTTGTTTTTTTTGTTTTTTCATTATCAAATATATATGTACAATTTCATTTATATACTTTTTTTTTCTCCTTCTTTTTTTTTTTTCAATCTTTTTTAATACTACGAGAAGCAATAAAATATCCTCCGACAATTAGATTGACATTGTAAAAATGAAATATGAAAAAAAAAAATAACTCAATTATAATTACTATTATTATTATATTTATAATTATTCATTTGTCATTTAATTTTTATTTATTATTATTATTATTATTATTATTATTATTTGTATAAAATACAAATATACACTATAGGATTTATATTTGAAAAATTAATTAAGGACATTTTGTTACTTCTCATTGTTGTCCGCATTCCACGCATTCTCATTTGGACTTGGATACACTCCCCGGTCTTGAGGAGATTACTATTTTATTTTATTTTATATTTCTTTTTTTTTATTACATTATTATTATTATAATGTTTTTATATATATTTTTTTTTTTTTTCATTGGGGTCTCTTATAATTTTTACCTTTGTCTGAAATGCACGGTTGTAGCCGTCGTGGCGGGTGGAGGTGGGGGTGGAGCACCCCTTTCTCTGATTCTGACAATCGTTAGTAACATTTGTTAGTGCAATTCAAGTCCATACTTGTGTGCTGTACTATATCTTATTGTTTTATATTTTTGTCTCGCTTTCTCTCTCTCGTTCGTTCTTTCTTTCGTTCTTTCTCTCGCTCTTTCTCTCTTTCTCTCTCTCTCTCGCTCTCTCGTGCGCTCGTACTCTCTTTCCCTCAATTTTTTTTTTTTTCCCGCTCTCACGTTCTCCATTCTTATTTAATTCATTTTTCTATGTCATTCTGTTTAGTTGCTTCTGTGCTTAATATTTGATAATTATTTTTTTTTTTTTTTTTTGTCTATTTGTTGTCAGGACAAATTTTTCCTTGAAGATGTAGGACGCGATGATGACGGGAATGTGAATTTGTTTATAATGTGCGTGTACGGTCCGAGTGAATAGTGTAATTAAAATGAAAAACGAAAAAAAAAAAAAAAAAAAAAAAAAAAAACAACAATTTCCATGATGTTGCCGACATCAAGACTTTTGATAATTGAAATTGATTAAAGAAATTTGATTCGAGCATAAATATTAATATTTTTCAATTTTTGCTTTTGAATTTTTGTGTTTTTCTCTGTCTATACCCGTGTGTGTATATATCTTTTTTTTTTTTTTTTTTATTGTTTAATTTTATTTTCTCACGTAGAAAAATACTATACTAAATGTCACGCACTCATGTATCGAGTGCTATTTGCGTTATTATCAATATAATAAGATAAGTCTTTTATTATTATTACTATTATTTTTTTTTTTTCCAAATAGATTCAATAAATAATATGTTTAATTTATATAATAATTATATTCATATATAATTTAACGTATATATTCGCGTTCAACGTTTATTTTATCATTTGAAGAATGATTTTGTTATTTTTATTTATTTATTAATTTTTTTATATTTTTTTTTTGTTTTTTTGTTTTTTTTTTTCCTTTTTTCCGGCTAAGCCCTACTTTCTTAATATCTTCTATCATATTTTTCTATATTTTTCCACTAAATTACCTAATCTCATTTTGTATTCTTTCACAATTTTTTTTTTTTTTTTTTTTTTTTTTATATATTTTTTCCCATTGATTCTTTCACTACAACATTTAGAACTAACTATTATTTCTTCGTTGATTGATCCAATAAATATTTTCTTTCATTTCTTCCTCTTTCTCTTCCATTCTTTTTTTCTTTTTCTTTTTTCAACTCATCTACTACAAACAACCTACGTAGATATATATATATATATTTTTTTTCTACTAACTCATCTGATATTGCTCTCTACTCGACTACAGTCTTGATTATATTTAGAATTATTGATTTGTTTTTTTTTTTTTTTTTTTTACTTTTTCATTGCTTATATATAAAAAAATTTGATCTAAACACGTCATAAAAAAAAAAAAACAAAACGCACAACTCCGTTTTATAATTATTTTTTTCAATGACGCGCGACCGCTGTAGGAAATCTTGATGTGTACAATTATACAAAAGTAAGGGCAATTGTAAAAAATAAAAAAATTATTTATCTTTATGGCAATTTTTTATGTAAAATTGCCTGCTGCTGTTTGGTCGGTTGTGTAACTCTATATTTCCTTAATCTCCACGTATTTGTTTGTTTATTTATTTGTTTGTTGAGCAGTTATTGAAACGTAGTTTTATATTTGTTTATGGCTTGTTGATTGTGTTTATATAGTTAATACATATGGCAAATTGTTAAGAGGTGGTAAATTGTTGATGAGCGATTGAGTGATTATATCAGCCAAAGTGGGAGAAAGGCACCCAATTGGGATAAGTGAGTGGTGGCTGATGTGGCAATGCGTGTGTCGCTGCGTGTGTATGATAGTGTAGGCTACGTCCGGCTCCCGCTGGCATTACTGGAACGGCAATTGTTGATTGGACCTGATGGGCCTGATGGCTCGTAACATCGACAAATTGTCCTGGGCCAATTGTGCCTGCTACATGCCCACCACTCACAGATTGTTGTGTCACATAGTAAGGATTATGTGCAGGTGGCCTCACACTGTTGTTCGTTGTACGTTGTCATTGTTGTTGATGATTGGTAGAGTTGTTGGATGTAGTCACAGTTGTTGTTGTTGTTGTTGTTGTTGTTGTTGTTGATGTCGCAGTTGCGGTTGCAGTTGAAGACGGGTACCAAAGACACCACAAAACCAAAACCACAAAGAATTAGCCCAGAAAAAGGGGAGTGAGGATTGATGGAGACAAAGCAATAAATAATGGATTTTTAATTTTAATATGAAATTTTTGTTTCCTGGTTTTTTTATGTTTTTTTTTTTTTGCATATTGACATTTTGTGTGAAAGTGATGGTGATGGGAGAGGTGCGTGGTGTTGTGGATTGTGTTTTTTTTTTTTTTTTATATCAATAAATGATAAGCGCCAAAAGCGACATGAAGCTGTTTTTTTTTTAAAAAAAAAAATTATATCAATGCAAAATTAAGCCCAGTCTGAATTAATTTTTTTTTTATTTTTAGTTCTATTGATGTGAAATAAAACAATAAAAAGTTGCAATGACGTTAAGAGTGTTCCGTCCATAAATTAATTTTGTGCCCAGCTATTTTTACGAGAAGAAAAAACAATTAATAATAAATAAATAAATAAATAAATGAATAAATAAATAAATAGATTAGAGATGAGTTTTAAGAATTTTGAAATTTTTTTCAGTTCGTCACATGGGAAAATAAGAGAAGAAGAGAAAAAAAAAACAAAAAAAAAACAAAAAAAGAAAGAAGTTACAAGAGGTATAATCGTCCAGTTATTTGTCCGTTTCCAGTAATGCCAATCAGGTTTTTCAAGTGTTTTGATTTTTCTTCAGGAAAACACTTTCACGAACACATGGCGTATGTGTTTGCGCTCTCTTTATGTTTCCCACTCCCTTTCCCACTTGATCTTTCCTTTGATATCCTTGTCACGTGGATTGATTGACAAAAGCCCCAAAGTTATTAGAGCAGTACAAAATGTTGATAGACGAGCGTGGAGTTAAGAGCCACTCACAAACATTTATACTTTTACATTACACATATACAAATACAAACAAACATATACATCTATCCATACATACATACATACACATAAATATAATAAGAAAAATAGCAAGTAAGAATGCCACTGGAATTATTTAGATAATTGAGCGAGAAAGTTGATAAAGCGCGCTGAGAAAAATTAATTTATGGACACGAAGTGTAATTTCACGTGACATGCAGCATCTGTTTTTTTTTTTCTTCTTTTTTAAATTGATAGTTGACATTAAAAAAAAAAAATACACACATTGACAACAATTTTTTTTTTTTCTATATTCACAGATTAGTTATCGACATTGTCTTTCAATTTTTTGTTTGTTTACTCCTTTCTATCCTGATGCTAATATTTCATTTTGAAAATCTTCAATTGAATTATGGAAAAATTTTATATAGAAAAAAAAAAAAATAAATAAATAAATGAATAATAAAATAAATAAAAATGAATATAAAAAATAAACGACAGTTGAAACGAAATTGTTTACCTGTTCTGTGCAATTTTTCTCAATGTATCGGGACTTCGTATTAATTTATCCAATGTTTGTGTGAGATTGGCGAATGTCGGTCGATGTGTACGTTCCTTCTGCCAACAATCAAGCATCAATTGATAAATTGCTTCGGGACAATCCATTGGCGCTGGTAATCTATATCCCTTCTCAATTGACTTTATCACATCCTGGTTTGACCAGTTCCAATATGGCCTTTCACCATACGACATTACTTCCCAACAAACTATACCCATACTCCAAACGTCAGAGGCGCTTGTGAATTTTCTGAATGCTATTGCCTCTGGTGCAGTCCATCGTACCGGTATTTTTCCACCCTAAATAAAAAAAAATAATAATAATAATAAATAACATAATAATTAAATGCAAAATTATCATTATATAAATAAATAAATAACTAAATAAATATGAAAAATTAGTCAAACACTCACTCGAGTTGTGTAAGCTCCTTCGGTAGCGCTTTCAATCTCACGACTTAATCCAAAGTCCGCTATTTTGCAAACTAATGCGGCATTAACGAGAACATTTCTCGCTGCTAAATCACGATGAACATAATTCATCTCAGCAAGATATTGCATACCACTTGCAATACCTCTGAGCATCCCGACCAATTGTAATACCTGGAATTTGCCATCGTTGGCACGTAGAAAAGTGTCGAGGCTGCCATTCTCCATAAATTCTGTTATTATCATTACTGGATTGCTCTTTGTAACGACACCTTGTAGGAATATCACATTTGGATGCTCAAACTGACCCATAATTGATGCTTCAGTTAAAAAATCATTTCGTGCTTTGTCCGCTGAGCCAGGTTTTAATGTTTTAATTGCAACATCAATTTCAGTACGACCATCTGGTGGTAATTTTAATTTTCCTCTGCACACATCACCAAATTCACCACCACCTGTACACATATATAATAATTCATAATATTATTTTATAAATAATATAATTAATTCATTACTTATATTATTTATTAATTTAAATTTCAATTATTTACCAATGATTGCCTCTATTGTGATATATCCAGCGTCAATTTCACGTGCAAATTCACGTACAGCCTGATTTGGATCCTCATATGTATGTGGATCAACGTAACTTCGTGCACCAGCACCGCCTGCATTTCCAGCGCCCGCTGCAGTTACTCCCACTGCAGGTGTGAATAGCGGCGTCGTCACTGTAACGTCACCAAAACAGAGTCATTATATAAAACACTTGGGTCGCAGTTTTTATAATACACGGATATATATATTTTCTTTTTCTCCACATTCATCCCCAGGCACACTATTTGAAAAACAATTTTTTTTTTTTATATTAAATTTCTTTCAGGTTCATAATTACAAATAAAAATTTTCTCTGTGAAGAACCTGAAAGATTTTTAATTATATCCATATAATAGATTCATTTGCGCATTATTCAAAAAGAAAAAAAAAATAGATATATATACAAGGAGAAAAATTTACTTGTTAATCATTTTATTTGATTAGTGACTGTTATTATTATTTTTATTAATTTTTTTTTTTTTTTTTTTTTTTTTCAAAATAAATGCAAGACAAAATCAAACATATCACATGCAATAAATTTCACTTACACACAAAAACACATGTATAAATATTTTTTTTTACTAATAAAGAAAATAATTAAACTACATACAACGATAATTAACGATATTTACGTGAAATTTAAAAGCTTTAACACATGGAGAAGCTTAAAAGCGTGTGCCATAGTAATATGACTCTTTGTTGTCTGTCAGACTTTGTATAATACCAAGTTATATTTGTCTTTTATTTTACATTTGTCATCGATGTTTTGTTTAATTATATAATTAGCAAATACCATAGTTCCCCTACAAATTTGTCTTTCTACTGTTTCTCCATTGAAATATTTCTCACGTTTTTAAATTCAATTTTATTTTTATCCCCTTATTTTTTTTTTTAATTTTTTTATTCAATTGTATTTTTTTTTTTCTTTTAATTTTGACAAGTTGGGAGAGAAAGGACTTACGCGAGGACTTGCTCTTGTTGTTCGTATGGGTTGTCACAATCGGTGAACTGTCCATTTTGCAGTGCACTGTGAACAACACAACAACCGACAAACTGATTCACAAAACACAGCAACAAAACGAAAAGAAAAGAAAAAAAAAAAAACAACGAGAAGTTGATAAAATAATTAAAAGTGCAAAAATAAAATGAAAAATATATATCAGCAAATAAATAAATAAAACAAAACAAAAAAAAAAATATATATATATATAAATGTATTATTCTATTATAACGTGCGAAATTGAACAATATGAATGATATAAAAAATTTTTATATATTGATATATGAAGAATAAAAAAAAAAAAATAATAATAATAAATAATAAATAATATGAAAATAAAAATATATCTACTGAGATTCATGCATTAATTAATTATTAGACCTACAACAATCATACAGACAGGCAGTGGAACAAACAAATATGTTTCATTTCACGTGCTTCATCGCGACAAACTTTCTATTTATTAAATAAATATAAATCCAAAGAGAAGAAAAAAAAAAAAAATAAATAAATTAAATAGATATATATATATATACTCTTCACATTCAATAGTACATAATAAAAAAATTTTTAAAAAATCAAACAAAACAAAAAAATAGTAACTACATGACCAAATTCCTAGGTACTCAAAGAAAGAGATGAAAATGGAATAGATAGATAATATTTTTATATAATATAATTATGAGAAAAAAAAAAAAAAAAAAATGAAAAAAAAAAAATTTATATAAAGAAAAGAGAAACAAAAAAATTTTGAGGTGGTTGGAGAAGACTTACTGTAGGTCACAACTAGTCCTGTAGTAGCAGGCGATTGTGTACATTTTGATTTGTTCATAGGTTTTTTTTTTTTTTTGTTTGTTTCATAGGTTTTTTGTTCATTGGTAGCAGGTTGGACATATTAGGGGAATCGCACATGAAAAGAAAGAATTGAAAGAATTTAGTTAGAAACAATTATTTTAGTTATTGGGCCAAATTGTTGTTTTTTTTTTTTTTTTAATTTTTAAATTCTATTACTTTCTATTTACTTTCTTTATTTCAATTCAATTAATTTTGAAATTTATCGAAAATTTGTTTTAAAATTATTCTACACAATAATTCTCTTCTTACGTAAATTAAGAAGAGAGAAATATTAAAAAAAAAAAAAATTAAATAAATAAATAACAAAAAAAAAAAAACACAAAAAAAAGGTATAAAAATAAATAAATTAATAAATGAATTGTGGGAAAATTGCGGTGGGTTGGGGAATTTATGATTATACACATTTTCATATAACAAAGACAGATTATTTGTGGGCGGTGTTACAAATCTATTATAGAGGCAGCATCAAATTCATATACTTGCTACAGAAAGGGGGTGGAACAGAAGAAAAGGGGGGTTTTTTTTTTTTTTCGATGGGGGTAGTATAATGATCCAAATATTAGTCACATGACACGTATAGGGGCGGCAGTGAAAACAACTATGAGAGCAATAATAATTGGGTGGGTGGGTGGAAGGGGGGGAGGGCGACGAATATAATCAAAGTGATATATAAATATATATATGTAATAAGTCATCTAAATAGACAAATAAATAGATCAATAGAAACGTACCTTCACCATTTCTGTATTCCAATGTATCACAATCACTTGGTTGTTTCTTGTTACATTCATCGGAGGCTCTGCTGTGTGCATTTAAAAAACAATATATCAGTCATGAATTGGAATGATGATTGGAATGAAGAGATAAAAGAAAATGCAGTGAAGAAACATTGACAAAAAAAAGAATAGAGAAAGATTGAAATGGAAAGACGGAATGGAAAAAAAAAAAAAAAAAAAAAAAATACAGGTGGAAATATTTAATGTATTCATGATAAAGAGGTGTTAAGGTGTCTTAGAAGAGGATTTACGATGACGCTTATTACCTTCTTAGAAAGAGAACAGTCATGATAATTATTATCACGAGTAGAACAACCACAGCGACAATTGCTCCAGCGATAATGCGCACCTGCATATTGTCATCGTCCCCAACATAATCTATTGATAATAGATTGTATTGAATAAATAAATTGTTCATTATTAATTTTTATGATATTAAATTTTATTAATTGTCTCAATTTATTTATCAATAATTTTTATTACCTAATCCCATTGCGTGTGCAGTCTTTTTATATATCACCGGTGTATATTCACCCCATCCTCGTGTTGTTTTTGCACGCACTTGAATTGCATAATCAGTCGCTGGTTTTAAACCTTTAAATGTCGCTGACAAATCATGTGTTTGCAATACCGTAGCGTTTGTTGCATCGTCAAAACGTGGATAACCACGTACTTCATAGCGTTCAACTAGATCACTATCACCAGTTATTTCAGTTATTGGTGCATCCCAACTAATACTTAATTCTGAACTTTTCACATTTGTTATTCGAACATTGCTAACAAGACTCGGTACACTTGCTTCAGTCGTTACAGTTATATCAACGTATTCTGAACGTCCAGCAATTGGTGATACACCATTTTCAGCAAATACTTGAAAACGATAAGTTGTCACGGCATTTAATCCAGTTATCGTTATTTTTGTGTCGTTAAATATTTCCTAAAAATTTTACAAATTAAAATTGATTAAATAAATAATATATTTATTATATAAAAATTAATAAAGATAAAAACTCACTGTGTTTGGAATATATTTTACACCAGAACTACAAGCATCACAGATAACTCGATACGTTGTATCTGTTCTGCCGCCTAGCATGTGTGGCGCATTCCACGATAAAATAACCGTTGATTGATCAACAAAATTTACTGTTAAATTTTGCGGTGCTGATGGTGATTCTGAAATTTATAAATAATATATATTAATTATCAATATTTATTTATATTAAATGATAATAAATACTCACGTGTACATGGCATTTTTTTAGGATCTTTGAGTGCTCTAAAGTATCCAACATCACAGCGACATTCGATAAATCCATAATCAGGTGCAGTACTATAAGCTGGACACTTGTCACATCCATGTGAACCTGCCTCATGTTTAAACCTACCAATTGGACACTCTGTACATTGTTGTTTCTCAACATCAGCCTGATAACCTGGTTTACAATGACATCCACCCGATGGTAAATACCATTTACCATCGCCTTTACATAAAAATGTTGGCTGTTCAATTTTAACAGCGTTTGCCACACATGTACCAATTGTTTGTTCAATAAGTGCAACTTCACGTCCAGTTGGTGTTGCTGGAAAGTGTGCAAAGTTTACAGAAACTTCAGGACAACTGATATAGTAAACTTTAATAGCAAGAATTGAGATACAAGCGCCTTGATCTCTAAATGCAAAATACACTCCTTTCTTCGTGACAGGAATGGATTTAACTTCAGTATTTATTATTACTTCAGTATTTGTATTAAATCTTCCTTCACCAGCGGCAATTCGACCTAAAAAAAATAAACAATTATTGTAGGAGAAATAAAAAAAAAAAAAAAAACATTATACTCGTATAATAATAATTTAATTGATTATTGTTTATATAGAATGTGACATAGACAGATGTTACTGAATTATATCGTAGGTCTTACCTATCAACTTGTAACTCTCAGGCTCCCATGGTGGTGGCTCCTTAGTTGCAGCATCAAACTCATAGTAAAGCAATGAGAATGTTTCCTTGCAGCTGAGCGCATTGCCTGGGAATAACGAGCAGTCTCTCGTTGTGAACTTGATCTCAATGTACATGCGATTGGCTGGTCCACGTTCAATGAAGGGCGTCCATAGCCAGTTGTTGACGTTGTTGTAAGCGACATCACATACCACATAACTCCTCCAGTTTATACCCTTGTCGAAGTTTGTAAAAGATTCTTCCACCCACTGTAAATATAATAATAGACACACATATATATTATATACATACACAGACACACACACACACATATATATATATATATATTGTCATTGTGATTATTATTATTGTTGTTTCAGTTGTTGTATATAAGAACAAAAGAAAAACATTGGCAATAACAAAGTGGCAACAGTCTATCTAACATCAGAGAATTTCACAACTCATATAAAGAGTTTCTAAACTTTTTCTCTTCTTTTTATGTTTGTTTTTTCTTTATATTCAACTCAAGGACTAAAATCAGATACACCAAAGTTTGTACGGGGAATATACAGCCTTGGAGTAGTATCGCGCCCCTTCACGCAAAAAAATAATAATAATAATAATAATAATAAATTATAATAAAAAACTATCTCAAAGTGAGTGAAAGACACTTAACAGTGTGTGTGTGTGTGGCAATAAATGGCTTTTGTATTATTTTACTTCGAAGACAAATAATTTTCACTTCTTCTCTCATTGGATATGAAGTTGATGAGACAATATTCACTCACGGATATTCATACTATTCTGTTGAGTCATAAAAAAATATTTCTTCACAGACAAACTTTATTAAGGTACTGGTACACATTCTATATACCCACAATATTCCAACTTTATACGAGGACATATATATTTCATTGTTTTTTTTTTTTGTTTTTCATCTTTCTTGGTTGGTGGTAAAGATGGACAAACATATGATTTAGTAGAGAATCTTAGGTCTCAATATACTATATATAATGCATGAGAACTCTCTGAGTTTAAGAGGCTCTCAAGGACTAACCTCTGCACAAACCACAAGAATCAATCGGAAGGTTTTCACTATATATATATAATGTGTCCCTCGTCACGTCGTGAGTCGACGCGGGTCGTCGACTTGCGGGTTGCGACAAACAGACCGCAAGGAATTACCGGCGCGCGTTACCATTAGTTTTACTGCCTTTAGGGCCGGTCCCCAGCCAGTGTTGGTGAAGGATCTGAGCGAGATGACCAGGTCCATCTCTCACTCTTGCACACCCAAGATGGATCAACACTCGCAAAAAAATCCACTGTCCACAAGAATTTGCCCTGGTTCTTTGGAGAGTTCAGTCTGCTTTTCAAATGTTGAAGAAGACAAAGTAGACGAAGAAACGAAGGAAAGAAGGGAGAAAGGAAGGAAGGAAGGAAGGAAGGAAGAAAAAAAAAAAAGAAAGATAGAGATTAAGTGAAGAAAAAGAAAGAAGACACCAACTGTTATGTTTTCGAGGCTACCAAAATGAGAGACAGTAAAACCTCAGGGGAACATCAAGAGCCGTCAGCAGTTGGTGGCCAATGAGAAACGAGGGGAAAACGTCGACGTATCACCTTGCAAACCAACTGAGAAAAATATGAAAAATAAAATAACATAATAATAATAATGATAATACAGAAGAAGAAGAAGAAGAAGGAGAAAAAAAAAAATTATAAAGAAACGAAATAATATGAAGAGGGTGAAAACAGGAAAAAAAAAAATGAAGAAAATATGGCGGATTCTGGCAGACGTTGTGATGTATTTCCGGCAGTTCATTCGGTGCTGCAATAAATTTCACTGCAGCCACTCTGAAGCCACTCGTTGAGTGGTCCCTCTGGACTTGTTCCTTCACCCGGGTTGATGACGATTGAGCGCGCAGGGTCTCATTTCAACGACTTTAAATGCAGTGAGTTTCATTAGAGGGGTCAATGACACATACACACACACACACACATTCGAATATATATATAGACATATATTAAATGTTTGTTTTTATTTTTAATTTTTCCTTAATGATGTTTTTAAAAAATACTCATGTGACATTCGATGAGACAGGCAATATGTACTTCTTCCTGTACAAGTATATATATACATTTTCATCTATAAAAAATATATATCTTTTTGTTTTTTCCTTTTTTTTTTTTTTTTTTTGTTTATAGAAATTAAACAGCTGTGACTAATAGTTTGCTTAGATATTACACAAAAGTATATACACATGGACATACGTGAATACATACGTGACGAAAAGAAGAGAATAATAAAAGTCAGTGAGGCAAATACACGAAAAAATTTTGATGGCAAGCCAATTTGGCAGCACCACACACACACACACACACACATACACATGTATATATATATATATATATATACACACAATTCATACAATTTTATTCTCTTTCCCACTCTGCCACTCTGAAAAAACGAAGTGGAGTAGAATAAAGTAAAACAACAAAAGAAAAGTAAATAATAAAAAATGAAAAAATTATTTATTATCATTATTATTATTATTTTTTCTTCTTTTACAACCATCAACTTGATCTTTGTAGACAATCACGTACGTAAAAGCTTGCAACAATATATTTTTTAATATCTTACACAAAATTTATATATATATTATATATCTTATATAATATATAACAATAATAAAATATAAAATATAAAAAATATATTGAGTATGACCAGGTGTTACAGACTCGCACATATTGGCTCAATGCAATATTTTTCATTTACTTTTACTCAATAATAATCATAATAGATAGATAGATAGATAGATATAAAACTGGATAGAAGTAAAACCAATAAGCTGAAGACGCATGTGTGTATGTAAGCGTTAGAATTCTTGGTGTGAAAAGAAAAGAAAAGAAAAGAAAAGTAGATGAAATGCCATAATATCACCAACTATAATCGAAATTCTGATGATGTTCTACACCACTCTCTCCCCTCATACAAACACACACACACACCCAACAGATTCATATATTTATGTAGGGGGTGAATTTTTCTCAGTCGATGGAGATGGATCTTAATATATATTGAGTCTCATCCCCTCTATTGCAATACTCACACTCCTCCCATTCAGTTGTACTGTGAACTACAACAAAGTACACACATACACACACACGTATATATATATATTATTTCTTGACTAACCAACCGATCTCTGTGGAACTTGCCTCGCACGTGTAACTACACCCCTAGATATATATATATATATTTTTTTTTCTTTCATATATATTACATATATAGCAATACACTTTTGAGAACAACTAACACGCGCCAGTGGAAAAAGTTTATGTTACAATTCATTCGTTGGTATTCGTCGAGGATCTAAATCCAAAGGGGAGAAGAAAAAAATATGAAGAGAGACAAATATATATATATACACACGTAGTCTCGTATTTGGTATTAAATATATAGACATAGACACATTGGTATTATGTCGAGATTTACCTTGACATTGTAACTATATATATATTTATTTATTTATTTCCCCCCTCACTCTCTCCACGTATTTTTCTCATTGTCTCACACACAATTTATTATTATTATTCTTTTTTTTTTTTTTTTCGCACAAATGAGGTTGATATATATTTATTCGTGTGGATTATCTGCAATTGGGTATATAGAGGGGTTTTGTACGTAGTATTGGAGATTGGAAACAATTTTATTTTTTTGATATATATATATTTGAGTTTGTGTACGTTTGTGAGGAAAAATGGCGAGGGAATTGAATGAGATTGGATTGAAAAGAGAAATGAAAAGAGAGTGAAAAAAAAAAAATGATGATAATAATAACAATAACAATAATAATGAAATGATGAAAAAAAAAAAGAAAAAAAGGAATGAAATAAAATAAAATTGGGAACACATTGTATATAAAATAAGATAGGTCATAAATTTTTCAAATTTTAATGGCTATCATTGAAACGATGGGATGAGAGAATATGTGAAAAGTAAAAGAGAGATAAAGATATTGTATTGGTGGGACAAAGAGAAACATTTTTGATTCTCGATTGTTACGTCGTTGTCGACAATTCAAACTGTGGGGTGACTTCCAATGAAATAAAAAAATATAAAAAAAATAATAATAATATTGAGGAGAAAAAGTAAAAAAAAAAAAAAAAAAATAATAAAAAAAAAAAAAGAAGAAGAATAAGTTTCGAACAATAGAAGAGACTCCATCAATTGGGTCTACATATATGTGTATGTATATGTGTATGTATGTATATGGATTTTGTGTGCAAACCACACAAAAGGGCACCTTTGGCCCAGTCTCGTTCAGTGAGTTCATCGCTCCCTATGAAAAGTTGGAAAAATAAACGTTTTGTTGTGTGATATAAATGTGTCGTCTATCGACTTGTTCGTAAAGTTAAAGGGAGCGGAGAAATCAAAAAAAAATATATATATATATATATATATATATAATAACAATAAAAAAATATAAAATAAATAAAAATGAAGAAAAGTATATACACACGATTTGGTATAGATATATATCCAAAACATTCCATGGGACAACACAAAAATGTCTCTCGAGTGCTTTTCCTCTGCAATAAACAAGATCGTATAGTGTAGATAACCCAAAACACACACATTTCAAAGTTGGGTGATATGTACCACTTTTTTTCTTTTTTTTTCTTTCTTTTTTTTTCTTTCTTTTTTTTTCTCCCTTTACTTTTCCCTTTTCCTCTCTGTTGACTCCTTTTTAAAAAAAAAAAAAATTTTTTTTTTTTCATTCAAACGTAGTCGTTCATACAATTATTTGAAAAGTTCTTTTTTAAATTTATACCATCGATAAAACAAAAACTTCTCAGATAAAATATCTCCCAATTCCTTTCGTTACAACCAAATTACTATTTATTATTATTATTATTATTATCATCATAATTTTCTACCTCGATTTTTCTTTTATTTCCCGTTATTATTTTATATTACGAGTGAATAGAATTTTTCCAATGACACTGAAATTGATTAAAATCAATGCAAAAAATTATATCAAAGGATTTTTTTTCATATTTCTCAAATTTTCTACATATCTGTACATATTAAAAAAAAAAAATAATAAATAAATAAATAAATAAAATATCTCATCAATTTTACTGAAAAATATTTTTCAATAGAATTAATTTTTACTTTTATAAATTTATTTTTTTTTTTCATATGTATAATTATATATATTTTTTTTTGCCATCTTTTTATATTGGAGAATTTCTTTTTTTTTTTTTTTCTTTTTTATCTCAAAAATTCCAATACAACATATTAAATATCAACGTAAAAATGTCTGTCGATGTCCATTCGATAAATGTCACTCCCTATTTTGGATAGTTGCAGTCCGAATGTCAACGAAATTACAACACGTTTTGTCCCTCTGTCACACAAACACAACCCCCTCCCCCACATACATAACAATATATATATACACATATCACTCCACTCCCATCAACCCTTATCTCATCGAACCTATCTCGTATAATTTCCATTTGCCATCTATATCCTTTATCCACAATATTTCGTTTTTATATATTTTAATATAAATCCTAGTTTGAATTTTTTTTTTTTTTTTTCTTATTCATCACCTTTTTTTTTTTTTTATGTCTTCAACAAAAGAAATTATTCCATGGCGTATGAATATCATTATCATCATCATCATCATCATCACGCACACACACTCACATCCTTTTACAATGGTCCACCCAAATCATGGGGAATTTAAAGGAAAAAAAAAATATATATATATATATATCAATAACTATTCTGACAATTTTCAATTCGATGGAAATGACAGTTGCCCACCATATATACATACACACACACACACACACACATATATATATATATGAACTTGGATCAGTTTTGTGTCCCCGTTTCAATTGCATTTCCAGTCACGGACAAAGTGTCAACCCCGTTGGTTGACGTGCGCGAGCACGGATTATCCTATTCAACCTCGCGTGAATGTCATAAAAAGGAGAGGGTCGTCGAGTAATAGAAGAAAAAAAAAAAAATAATAATAAATATATAAAAGTATGAAGGACATCCAATCTCTATTCGACCATCTATAACATAAAAATATCGACCACATTCTCACTAATTTTCCTTTTTTTTTTTTTTTTTTTTTTTCTCACCTCTACAATCTTTATGTTATACCTCTCAATCTCTCATTCATTATTATTATTCGTAAAAGATTGAAATAATAAAAAAAAAAAACAAAAAAACTTCCCCCATTAGTTTAACGTTAAACCTCGTTCATGGTCCATACACAGAATTATCATATGCTAATTATTTCTACATTCACCATATACTCTCTATCCCCGCTATTTTTCTCTTCTATCACCACCAATGGATGAATAAGTTGAAACGAAAAAAAAAAAAAAAAATCATCTCTTTCCTCACTATTATTTTCCCCTCGTCTTTTTGACAGTCGTCCCCGTCATTATTACAATGGGCCAGCCAAACCGGCTGTGCACATTCCACGGACACTCGCGTGAAATCGTGGCAAATTAGTTCATATAAAGGGATAGAAAAGGAAGAAAGGGAGGGAGGTGAGAGGTGTGGTATTGGTGGATTTATATCTATATCTATATATATATATATATATATATGATGTGTTACCCGAGTCAGTTTAATATCGAAGGGTGATTTTGTACGCGCCTCCTGGACCTGTCAGTTTGACATATCGCACAGTCGCCCGGGAATCCATTATATAGTCAATTACTCTAGAATATACAGACTGACGTCAACGGTATGAGACAGTATGTATGGAAAATAGAGAGAAAGAGAGAAAGAGAGTGTGAGGGAGAAGTAAAGATATGCCTTCTTTAGAAAACACTTGTCGGTGTCCCCGGCCTTGACAATGTATGGGTAAATGCATTCTTTACCACAGAAAAAAATGAGAACAAAGAAATGTGCACATACAGTATAACGATAGATGTGAAGAAAAAAAATAATAATAAATAATAATAATAATAATAATAATAATAAAATAAAAAATAGCATTTAAGTACAATCATAAAATATATCTATATATAATATGTAAGAAAAATTGTTTGTTAATATTATATATATATAATGAATATGTATTGTATAGAATTATTGATAATTTAAATTATTATATGGGATTATAATGAATGGATGTAGTTTATTTGTGTGCACGTGTACGTGTATGTACAGTGGCAATGGTGATTTTATTTTATTTCATTTTATTTCATTTCATTTTATTTTATTATTATTTTTTTTTTTTTTAAATTTTTTCTTGAAGTTGAATCGTTCATTTTCTGGTAGTTCACATTTAAAAGTGTATTATAAACGCACACGTTGCATTTTATTATTGCACAGTCGTTAGTGAGGTCATGAAAACAAAAAAAAAAAAACAAAAAAAAAAGACCACGATGATGGCAATATAGAACAAGAATGTATAGACTTCATAATGTGCCTCATGGATCGCAATTGTATATCCTCACACACACACATATATAAATACTTTTGCACTCTCAGTTGATCTCTCTCTCTCTCTCTCTTTCTTTTCTTCTTTTACACTGATGACTTCCCCCTCGATGGAGCGTAATAAGCGCTCTCGCTGCCTCACCCATATTTCTCAACTTAAATCTTAATTAGGAATTTTACGACGATCATTTTGCCGCCGGGCACGAAAGCAAACGAATACAGAAAAAAAAAAAACAATAATAATAATAATAATAAATAAATAATAATAATAAACCCCAGAACAAAATAAAACAAAGAGGGAGAAATATATGGAAAAAGTTAAAGGTAGAAACAACAAATACAAAAATATATGGATAAAAATAAAATATAAAATGAAAAAAAAAATAAATAAATAAATGAAGAAATAGAGTAGGATAGAGAGATGATAGTGAATGGTGAAATTGCCAGTAACTTTTACACTCTCCTGAGAATTTCATGTACTAATAAATACATATATATATATATATATATATATATCACTCCCTCCCCTCCCTCTCACTCTCTTTTTTTATCGTCGTTTTTCTCCATTTTTACCTATACAGTACAGGGTTGGGTTATTTTCAACGAGGGTGGATAAAAATTATTATTACCCACCCAATCTTTCCTTTGTACTCCTGGTCACTCCTCTCTGTCTCCCTTCCTTCCTCCTCCTTCCTCCCCCTTCCTCCCTTCACTCTTTTCTATACTTTCTTTTTTTTCTCATGCCCTTACTCTCGTGGACTAACATCAAGAAGATCGGCTCAACTAGATATATTGAGCTTTATACTTGCTATGGCTTGCAGTGAGTCAAAATTGTCGAGATTCCACAGCACAAAAGCGAGTGAGCAAGAGAGGAAAAGTTGATAAAGAGAGAGAGAGAGAATGAGAGATAGATAGAGAAAGAGTTCCCTTAAAGCTTGTACACTCTCTCACTATAATATCCATTATCTCATCTTCAATATATTCTCTTTGTACACTCCAGTACCCACTACATTCTCCTTCATTCCCTTCTCCCATCATCATTTTCTCTACATCTTGAATCATTTTCGTCTCTATCCAAATTCATGTTCAAGTATTCATGATATATATTATTAATATATTATACATATTAAACTGAAAATATTCAAATATATAAATATATATATATATATATATATGTACATTGTCAATAAACAAAGTCTTTAATATAAAAAATTCATGACAGATATATTAGGAAAATTGTTGTTTATTCGTGACAGATACAGAAGAGAATTGATGAAGTGAATTTATACGAATAATAAATATGAGAAAAGTTGTTGTTTTTTTTCAATCACTGATTTTATTCGACACATTATATATTTATTTATTTATTTATTTTGTTCACTGCTGGATGTATATTCGATTATAAATATATACGAAAATCCTTAGGAGGTCTATCTTATCCCACCCTTGATTACATATATATAAATATAAAAATACATGTATATGTATGAACGAAGGCGAATGGCCAACGAAGGTCGTGCTCACATAAATACCAGTCTTTCCATTAGTACATATACAAGACTCAATGGGAAAACCAGTCGATGCATGATCGATACATTACTGATGATATGGATGATGGTTGTTGCTTGAGACCTAATCTTATTGTATGAACTACAAGACAAGTCCTAAGAAATTATCCTTTACAATATAATAATAATAATTATAATATTATTGAGATATTTATTCATTAATGAACAGAAATGAAAGAGAAAGAGTATGAGAACATAAATAAAAAATAAAAATAAAAATAAATAAATAAATAAATAAATAAAAATCATATATTTTATAACTTAAAATATTTCTATGTATATTTCATTTTTTTTTTCTTTTTTATTTATTTATTTATTAATTTTTTTTTTTTTTTTTTTTGGCTATGCTGTAGGTCTATTTTCCTCTACACTAACTCACTACCATCATATATATATATATATATGTGTGTGTGTATATGAGAATCGATAAGTGGGACACTCCCTGAGATATTTTCTTGGCTCTTGTGTGCAATTTCTGTGTGGTCCTGATGATGTCTCACTGTACAGTGTATCTCTACTTGCAAAATAGAATGGATTGGAGAAGAAAAAAAAATTTAAAAAAAAAAAAAAAAATGGTAAATATGTATAGATACATTTGTTGAAGAGATAGAAGTTGTGCATCAGCTTCTGAGTAGTAACAAGAAAGATACGGAAGTGCTTTTACTTCGCTATATATATATATATATATATATATACTCTAATTGGTGCTATTCGGGTACGCAAAACTCTAACGGTAGAGTTCGACTTGGCCATTATTCCAGATGGTTTCGTTCTTTTTAGTGAGGGATGTGCGTCTAAAGGCGGACATATTTTTTTTTTGTTTTTTTTTTTTTTCAACAGCTCAATAGATACAGTGAGGAAACTGTGTGTGTATATTGATGGAGTGAAGAGGCATCACTTTGAAACTTTATCGTCAATTTTCTTTTTTTTTTTTTCAAAGAAGAATAATTTATCCACGATCAAAAACTCCATTTCTCATGAATGAGTTGAATAAAAATTTATATGACGATACTTATCTTTGTGATGATGACAAGAGAAGTTCGTGCCCTTTGACTGTACACATATAAAGGTAAGTGAGTCAATGTGTATATTGAAAGTTCATCTCAACATATCCGGTTTAAAATCCCACAATTTATTTATTTTATTTATTTTTTCTTATTTTCTCTTTTATACATTCAAGATAAATATCAGAATTCTAATAGCATAATATCACTCATGTGGCAACATTTTATTCAAATTTATTTATATTTTATATAAGACAATTATAACGATAATCAGTATATTGAAGTCGAATTATTGTCAATCCATTTAAGAGGATAATATAGAACATTATATACGATCCTTTCACAACTATATATATATATATATATATGTGTGTGTGTGTATGAATTCACTCGGGGATCAGAAGGATTGGTAGTCTTCGCATTGATTGCCTTCAACCCTCGACGTTTAAACTTGACTTCACCAATATATATTCGTGGCATTTCCAACTCACCCCTTACCCAAAAATAGATCGTTTCTATATATATATGTGACATCAGAATTAAGGGAGAAAAGCATACCTCAGCGAATTGAACATTTTAATACGACAATAGGAAAAAAATGCAGGATGAATCATCATACACATGCCACGAAAACGCCCCTCATTTGACGCCTCAGAAAATCGTGCGTTTATATATATTTGCGTGTGTATATGTGTGAATATGCAACACCCTGTGCGTCACGTTCTCTCCGAAAAAAAAAAAAAAACAAAAAAACAAAAAAAAATTTGCAAAGGTGGCACACGACAAATTTCTATTCAACATACGAAATCCCAATAAAAATCTATGTACACGACACAGCTACCATGATACATATTTTACATAAATTCTATTCACATTTCAAATGCATTTTGTTTAGTTGGAAAAAGTACGAAATAATATTTAAAAAAAAAAAAAAAAAAAAAAAAAAAATTAATAAAAAGTTGGAGCAGTGAACTTGACTAGTTTACAATTCCCCTATGGATAGAATAAAAAGTGCAACGTTTTTTCTTTCTTACTTTCTTTTTGTAGTTTCTTTTTTTTTTTTTTTTTTTTTTTTTCTTCGTGACTGAAAGTGAATGAGGGAGAGAAAAATCCAATGAGTGGTTGGTGGGATGTCTATAGAACTCTAGCACTCTCAGCCAAAGTCAGATTCAATTTCATCGTCAGAATCTTCCACATCGAACGATAAAGCAAAGAAAAATAAAATAAAAAAAATAAAAATAAAAAAAAATATATATATATATATATATAGGAAAAATACACCGAGGAAAGTGAGTAAGGAGGAAAAATGAAATAGAAAAAAAAAAAATAAAAAATAAAAAAATAGAATAAATAAATAAAAAAATGAGTAGAAGATGGTGTTAGAGTTTCGTTTTAGTTTTAACTACATGACATTACAGTTTATATATGAGAAAAAAGTTGACTTTGGTCGCATCTTTAGTTGTTGTATTACAAAATATAATGCACCTGAAAATTCTCTTGTGGTCTAATGTCGCGTGTATATATATAAACACATACACACACACAGAGTAGATACTCATACAGATACACAAAACACATCAGAGGACACAGTCAACGTTCCCCAATGGCCAATGTGGTCACGTACCAGTCGTCATGGAAACCCGGCTCAACTATATACGCGTAATAAGAGAGACACAACCCACGTACATATATACTAAAATACCTTCAACCAGGTCTATATACTTCTCATGTGGCCCATCTCGTTAGTTTAACTCACGCGGACCGAATTGTAATGAGGGAAAACGTAGATAGATGCATTACGAAAATGGCTTTGTACTCAGTGGGCATTTACTTGATACCTTACGTTCATTTCTATTTGAAAAGGTGTCCATTGCCCATTTACCTTTTGTGCAATTTATATACTAATTTTAATCTCGTATTTTACCAGTAGAAATTTCATACACAAAATTTCTCAAGACATTTTATATTGTATAACAATACAATTTTATTGTTTATGATACTACACGTAATATAAATTTTTTTTTGTTTTTCTATCTTCTTTTAATTAATTGACAATTCAACTGTTAATGTCAATTTAATTATAAATAAAAAAAAAATTTTCTCTCATTCTCTAATTAAAGTTTCAACTTTGAGATGTATAAACGAGAAAAAAGTGTGTGTAAAAGCGATAAAATAATAAAAAATAAAAAATAATAATAATAATAATAAACAAACGTGACAGTGATATATTTTTTACAAAAACAAAAAAATATATATACATATATAATTTTGTATTCTGTGCTTGAATACCACGTGAGTCTTTATAATTTTCAATTCCTAGAATATTCAACGTCGACAAATGACACGACTTCTCTCATGTTTATATATAAAAAATACGTGTGTTCTCATATCGTCATAATAATTTTTTTTTTTCCCCCCACTTACTCTTCTAGATTCTCCACATTTGTCACAATTCTTTGAGATACCCCCCCCCCCCCCCCTCTCCTTTCCCATCCCCTAAAAACAAAAAAATAAATTTTTTACTTTTTTTGTTTTGAGATTTTTTTTTTTTTTTTTTTATCTTCTTCTTTTTCATACAACCCACAACGATATTTTTACTTTTATTCATCATCATCATCATATTTATTATTATTATTATTATTATTATTATTTTATTTTTTTCCTTTACCTCCTGAACTGGAAGGAAACAGCAGGTTATAACAATGGCATGGACACGCACGTGCATGATGGCTTTTGGGACACGCTCGACATTTACTAGTAGGGGGGCAGAAGAAGAGAGGGAGGTATTGTTAATTCTCTCACTCCCACTTTCTCTCTTGTTGGTCTTTCAAAAATCTCCTGGGACATGGTTATTCACTTCAATCCAATATTCCCCTCACTTTATCTATCGTTCCATTATTATTATTATTATTATTATTATCGTGCATACGAAAAAATCCTGTATACAATTTTGTACGTGTCTGACTTGACTGAGGTTAGGATTTATCTGATAATTCGTGTGCACAATGTGCATATCAGTGAAAATAACAATCGATTTTTCAACGTGCACAAACAACTGGTATGAGGATTTTACAATGAATTTTTTTTTTTTTTTTGTTTTTTTTTAATACTTCACATATATAAATATATATTTACTATATAACTTTAATGCCGATATTTTTTTTAGACTTGACATACACTAAATCTCTTGCTTTTTTTTTTTTTTTTTTTTTTTCACCCTCTTCATTACCAACACCACCAGACATACCTGTAGACATGTAAGAAAACAACAGAAAGATGAAGGGTTAGAGATGGAAAAAATAAATAGAAAAAGAGAGAGAGAGAGAGAAAAAAAAAATTGGTCTAGAATCAAGAGGTACTTTTGTTTTTGTTAATAGGCTTATCGCTTTGCTAGACGCGGTCGCGGCCTCCGTTCACTTCTTTTCCCTTTTTAATTAACGCATTCTCGAAGCTCACACGGTGCTTCCATGTTCGTAAATAACTCAGTGTGGGGACGACTCGAGTTTTATGACTAGTCTCGGGTATCCCCCAAGCCTTATAGTCCATTAAAAAAAGAAGAAAAAAAAAAAAAAAAAAAAACAACAAAATGAGGAGAAAAGAGAAAGAAAACAAAACAAAAAAATGAAAAATGTTGAAGATGAATAATTCTAAAATGATATATTCTCTATTAAAATAATGACAAGAAAAAGGAGGAAAGAAAAAAAAAAAAAAAAAACTATCTCTGATATACAAAATATATTTATTGCGTGTATACAATGTGAAACAATGAAAAATAAATTTTTTTTTTCTTTATTATTATTATCATTTTTCCTTTTTTTTTTTTTTTTTTTTTGACTGTCAGATGAATTGTCAGTTGATTGAAGATGCGACAATGAAAATAAATGACTCGGATTTACAAATGAAATCTTAATAAGGTAGAATTTAATACCCACACGCGTGGCCTAAACGCAATGACCAACATCTATAATATATATATATTTTTTTTTTTCTTTCAAACTGTCGTCTTTTATATATTTCAACGAGTTAAAATGCTATCACTTCTAATAAACGATCCATTGGCCATTCAATGTGTAGTCTTGCGGCTTATATCACTCAACAAGATGGACACTAAATAAATAAAAAAAAAAAAAAAGTAATAATAATTATTATTACAAGATTAAAAATAAAAATAAGGACAAAAACTCTCTCGTTCTTTTTTTTTTTTTGCATCTGTATCTTATCCATCTTCAAAAAAAAGAGAAAAAAAATTATCCAGTCCGAGTGTGTTGTAATAAAGCCAAGGCAAATTCAAGACAAAGACATTTACAAAGGGGTAAAGAAAGTGGTGGTTTTAAAAAAAAAAAAAAAGAAAAAAAAAAAAAGCGATAAAGACCGAGAAAAAAATATGATCAAGATGTCGAGATCACGATCGAATCGAATGACTTGAGGCCTGGATTGCCTCGAGAGCAAAGTCACATCCAATAAACGATCTCTCACGTGTCATTCGCCTTCTGGGCCTATCAACATCAGGAGACACACATCATCGCATGAGAAGTGAAGACAACCAAGAGAGTGAGATAATGCGTAAACGAAAGAAAGAAAAAGAAACAGAAAAAAAAATAATAATAAATATATATATATATCTAATAATAATAATAATAATAATAATAATAATAATAATAATAAAGAATTTGTCCGCATTTGCTTTCCCATCCCTCCTCTCATGTCCATGAATTCTGACGAATTCATTATCTGTACGTGATGGTCCATCATGATATTGCCATGTCGGAATGTTTCTCCAATTTTTCGATGCTGTATAACCATCAACCGTGACTATATAAAAATTAGCATCATCCCAAAATTTCCTCTATCACTTATATATATTATAAATGTTTGTGACTTTATCCAACAATTTTACATCACGACATATATATATATATATATTTACGAATAGCAATGATTCAAGAGAAGAAAAAAAAAAAAAAAATGTATATAAACGACTTGCCATAAATACCATACCATAAAAAAAAAAAAAAAAAAAACAACTTGAATAAAAAAAAATCTAATAGTCGAAAAAAAAAAAAAAAAAATACAGCGACGATGAAGATGAAAACGTTTAGATGTGTAAAATGTTGATGGGAGAGTAAGAGAAGTGAAGGGGGTGAGAGAATAACGAGAATCTTGGAATATAGCGGGTCCATCCAGTAATACCTAAATCTCCCTCTCTTATTCTCATACAAACTCACTTTTCGTCTACCTTACTCTTTCTATTCTTGGAGAAGCATCAATTTCTTGAAGGATTAACATCAGCCTGACGGTGATGATAGCGTCGTAAAAAAGTGTTCACACAAAATGATACTGTGGCGTTAAACTCTGAAGTGACTTGAGGTTTTTATCAGAATTGTCGATACACATATCCATAATACACACACATACACACACATAAAAACACGTATAAATATATCCATAAAGATCATACAGACGATATATATATACACATATACATAAGTAAATAATAATGAAATAGTGAGAGAAAAAGAGAGAGGGAGATATAGAAAAATTCCAATTGCAACAAAGATTGAATGGTTGGTCATCCAAAATGTCGTCTCGCTCTCGATATGTCTTATCGATCGACTGAGTGGTGATTCGTCTCTGTTACACAGTTTGTGTCTCGATGAAAAATCTGTAATCGATAAGCATTTTGTTTGGCTTGCATTCATCTGTATATGGCACGTAGATCTGCGTTATACATATATAAATAAATATATATATATATATATATGGATTAACACTTGGCAGTTGAGTTGAGAGGGAGGAGAGATAAGGCGTCATTCTTCACGAGCCAGTTTGAAAACGATCGAGCTATGATAAATTGTTGGGGAAAAATATGGCTGAGTCAGAGAGTGGAAGAATCGACAGGCGAGAATGCGTGCAACTGTATATTTATATCATACATATATACAAATGTATTTCAATATATATATATATATATATATATGTGTGTGTGTGTGTGTGTGATATTAGTGAAATCGATGATGATGGTTGTGAAGAAAAAGAAGAGTCGGTTAGTCGATAACGATAAGATACGTAACGAATGACAATTCCAAGTTGCGAGAACATGTGGGACGTATCGGATTACGTTAGTGTACGATAGCATCTCATTGTTGTGTCGTATCCAATGTAATATATATATATATATATATATATTTATAGATATATATTATAAATATATATGTATAGAAATAATAAGGGATAAGTTTGTGAGATAAAAAATATGTATACAAGTGTGAGAAAATAATGAGTTGGAAAAAAAGTCAACTTAATATGGTAATTTATTTTCTACCAAAAAATAAATAAATAAATAAATAAATAAATAAATAATACCAGTAATAAAATTATATATACATGTATAACTATATATAAATCTATTCGCAAATGAAATGATGAGACAAAACGATGCCAAAGGCCATTTTTTGTATTACAACATATAAATAATTTTTTTTTTCTTTTTTTTTTCGTGTAAATTTATTTTCTCTTGGTATTTATTCAATTTCTAAAAGTAGGATCAAACATATACAAACACATATACACACGAAAAATACCATGAATTACACAAAGAATTGAGTGTTTTTTTTTTTTTTTTTAATTTTATTTTTATTATATATATATTCATCACACTAAAATTTCTACACTAGAAATTTTGTTTTAAATTTATCGCACATGACACTCGCGTTCACCGTAAAAATTTGTATCCCAAGAAACGCATTTAGATGCAGATACGACGACGGCGGATGCGATAAAGTGACAGAGTAAAATTCATGCTGGTAGACGAATATGAATAAGAACGAAAATGATATATAATAATAATAATTAAATAAAGAAAAAAAAAGAAGAAGAAGAAGAAGTAAAAGATCAAGACGAAGAAATGAATGGAATAAAAAAAAAAAAATAAAGTAAAAGGGGCAATCGCAACATGAGATGTAACGACAAGATAACTTTTGACATCACAAGACATTTTTTTCTCTCTTTTTATTCTTCTCTTCCCTTTGCCTCTGACTCCTGGATGTTCACGTTGTGCCACGTGCGTGTAACATTACATTCTAACTCTTATCGAAAAATTTCTCTGTACTTTTAGCTTGAAGTAGAATGACAAGAGAATACAGTAAAGAGCGAGGATTCGCACTGCATAGTGATCATCAAGCAGTTTCCCTTGTCTCTTCATTTATCTCTGACCCTATCTACTTCTCTTTGTCTTTCATATATATATATTTACATTTGCTTCCTTTGCAATCTCTATATTTCTCCACACCACCCTCAGTTACATACAGAGAGACCTTTCCCCATCAACTTGTTCAAATAGTCGAGGCTAATTCTGTTTGGGCTGTTTGTTGCCGGCGCTTCTCTCTCACGCGCGCGAGCGCCCTCCGGGCGTCGTATATTAATAATCCCCTCTTTCCTCTTTTACCCCCCCTCCCCCCTCCCCCCTATGCGCATCACAGCCCAACGTATATATATATATATGTATATGCATACATACCAAAGGTAGTGAAACTTTATTGTGTTAAAAGTGGGTAATTTCCCTTTACAAAAGCCCAATACAATTGTATATAACGGAAGAAAAATAAATGTAACGGTATATCAAAGTATTTATGTATATATAGAGGTATATTATATATAGCTATAGGATATATAGAATATTATATATCGTTAGTTTGACATGACAGGTTGGAATTATTAAGTGAATGCATCATCTACTATATAACATTTCGTGTAGATGAGGAAATAATCCACTGTGGAATTCTCTTTATCTCAATTGTACGTTAATCTTCTTCTTAAATTTAATAACATACAAAAAGAAAAAAAAAAAAATTCGTCAATCAAAAGAATTGACAATTATTTATTCTAGTTTTTTTTTTTTTTTTTTTTCTTTCCTTTCTCTTCTTTTCTATTTGATTTTATCAATGAGATGAACAGTTGTCGCCGATTTTAAATTCCTACGAGAAAGAAAAAAAACAAAAAAAAAAATTTTTTTTTTCAATTTTTTTTTTTATAATTTTTTTAAAATATTTATCCTATTTAAATCGGTGTCTTCTCCCTTCTCTCCCATCTTTTCTTCATAATTATTTATTTATTATTCTATTTTATTTTATTTAATTAATTAATTAATTTTTTTTCCTTGAATTTTCATATGGACAAAGTTGTAGATATTTAAAATGCAAATTGATTAACATGAACACGCTAATAAGCTAAATACTTATATACATATACACACACATACACACGAATTTTTTAATGTAGTGGGCGCGATATAGGGTAAAAAGATTTAGGTATCAAAAGTCAACGAGTAAATCCTTCGACGCTCGTGCGGTACTCTCTAATTTGTCTGTTCGTGAAAAAGGCAATTTGTTAGTACCACAAGAGAAAACGACAACTCTTCGTGGTACGCTTATACATTCATACACACACACACACACACATACATATATATATAATATAAAAGAAGAGAGAGGTTGAAGGGGGTGATGGGATGTGGGATGTGGCGGTAAAAGAGAGGCTGATTTAAACCTGTCTGGCGGCCCGCTGGGCGCTTAACAACTGAAAAACAAACATGGCGCCCAGAGTACCAAACGATCAGCGGGAGACCACGATATAATATATACATATAATATATATATATATATATATATATATAAACGTGTAGTGAGACCATATAACGCGCGCTTCTGGTCAAGCTACACGAGGTCCTCATCGTCATTTCAAATATAGTCACAGTAAAAACAAAACAATTATCAAATACACATTACTCTGTCCTTGTCTTTTTTTTTTTGTTAAACATTCAAATATTTCTCTTTTAATTCAAATAATAATAATAATTATTATTGTTATTTATTTTGTACTTACACCAGGTGTAGTTGCCTGAGGTCCATATGGAAATTTTGTCCACTCCAGTGTGTCCTCTGTGGTTGTGTCCAACAAAACAACTGCAAAAAAAAAAAAGGTAAATACAAAAAATTATTAATAAAAAAAAAAACAACTTGAATATATTTACAAAAACAGGAATAAAAATATATTTATTATTATAATTATTATTTATTTTTCTTTTTTATTTTGTTTCAAATTGTAGTAATAGATGTGAAAAAAAAAATAAATAAATAAATAAAAAAAAACAAAATTTTTTAAGAATTAAAATGTGTAAAATGCGTATTGATCCCGTCAATGTCAGCAAAATGGCAGCCGTTGCATCACATAGTGACATATACACTTAATACATCTATGTTTTAATAATCACTAAAGAGGAGAAGTGAAAAAAGTAAAGAGGGAAAAATATACACTGTGCAATGTGTGTATGTGTGTGTGTGTGTGTATGTGTATATATAAATTGCACCTTGTCGCGAAGGCGACAGCAGCAACACGTACGAGGATATTGTGACGAGACGCATACGCGCGGGCGCGATTGTACAAAATACACATACACACATATATATAGAGTGTAAAAAAAGAAAGAATATGTGAAATAAAGGAGAGTAAAAGAGGAAAAGGTGGAGACGTGTGCGCGGGGTGTCGAGTATCGACCGGCTGTTCCAGCGGCTGCTGTGTGGCAACGACACACGAAAACCCCAAGCGACATATTCACCACCCCCTTCCTCCCTCTCTGTCTTGCCACTATACAACTGCTTCTTGTCTCACTCTCTGTATACTTCTTGTCGTTTCTTGCGCCATCATCGGTGGCCTCATCGTCACGTTAAAATTCCATTCCTAAATTATTCGGCAAAATAAAGATGAAGAAAGAAAAAAAAAAAAAAAAAAAAAAAAGTAAAATAAAGAAAATAAATAAATAAATAAAGTTTTCATATGTATAAAAATAAATATATATATATATATATATACATAATAAAGAATATACCAAAAACGATTCAGGCACAATTTTCTCACACATTTCATTCCTTTATATATAAAATTGATCAAGAAACAAGATAAAGTTCGTTATCAATACCCAAACGTACATCATTCTGTCTAACATGAGAGTCTAACAGCGTAACACACAAATACAACATCAACTCTCCACTTTCCATAATATATTCTTAAATTATGGAGAATAAGTGAGGTGAGTAAAGGAGAAATATATATACACAAAGAGAGAAAAGGAATGATGATGTGAAACTTGCGTGTACGCGGGAACGCGCGCGAGTAAATGTCCTCCACTCTCGTGTGTCGTTATCGAGACGGGATCGTTATTGCGTTCGTTCGAGGTGAAAGTCTCTCGCGGATGGACACCTTATAACATTTGTACACGTATATAAAATAAACATATATGTATATCTTACATTGTATACGTACTTATACATACATTTAAAAAAAAAAACAAAAAAAAACCGAGAGAGTAAGCAGAAAAAGAAACAAAAATATTTTTTTTTTTCTTTTTCAATAAAAAAAAAAAACTAGTTATGACATGAATTGATGAATTTTTTGAAAATAATAAAATTCATATGTACATATATATATTCAAACACAATCATACATGACATGTAACACGACTTTGAAAAAAAAAAAAAAGAATAATTTATTATTTTATTTTTTTTTGCGCACTGTCATTGTCATGAGAGTTTTGAGAGGCGGCACCACACAATACAACTGATATGTATTTATTTATATATATATATATATATATATATAAAGGGAGGGAAATAAATATGTATACCTTATATACATACAGGGAAAAGGGAAGATGTAGGTCTGGCATCGAATTACTATTCCCGGGTGATGTTTACCGAGGAGCGGAAACGACTTAACGTGGCCCAGGAGGTGCGTTTCTTCCTTTCTATACCATCAACCTCCTTCTCCTCCTTCTCTCTCTCTATATATATATATATACTTGTGTCACACCCCGCACAACTTTTCGTCGCTCCTCTATCTCCTGTACGCGTGGTCCCGCGAGAAACGTTCTGAATTTAAATTTCAAATTTGGAACGTGTCCCAGGGTGTGACGATATGCATAGTATCTTTCTTCTTTCTTTTCCACTGTCTTCCTACCTCCATCTTCTTTTTCTCTCTTGCACATACTACACTGTAATGTTTTGCGTATATTTCAATCTTTTTTTTTTTTTTCTTTTTTTTATTTATATTCTTTTCCCCTCTCTGTCCATGTTCATATACATATATATATATATATCATTTACATACACACAACATATAATTTACTTGACTATTTTTAACTTTGCCATACAGAAAAAATAAAAAAAAAAATAAATAAATAAATAAATAATAATAAATAAAATTATTATTATAAAATTAATTTCTTCCATTAATTACTATTATTATTATTTTTTTAAATTTTTATAAATAATAATGTTAAATAATTAATCATCACTTCAATCATTTACTTTTATTATTGTCATTATTAATACAAGAATTTTCATTTCATTTCATTTCATTTCATTTCATTTCATTTATTCTTGGATTATTATATTTTTATTTTTTTCACTTTATTTATTAATTATTATTATCATTTTCACAGACAAGATTACGGAGCAGTGTCATAAATTGGTGCGACACAATGTTCCGCAATCATGATGATGTTCAAGGGAGTTTATATATATATATATATATAACTATACTGCCAAGCGTCTAGTTTATGACAGTTGATGAAAAGGGCAATATTACACACGGCAGGTGTATATCAACCGAACGTGCGGCTTTGCAACAACTACAGATACACATACACACACATATACATACATACGTATATATATAAAGGTATTTTTCGTTTATATATATATGTAATACTTGGAAGAAATACGTTAGCGCTCGTTAACCGCCGACACTAACGCCAACGTAAGGCCCACACCGAGTCAATTAGGTGACCAAGCATATATATATATATATACACATGTGAGATTATTTAAACCTTATATATACCTTACATTCTCATTTTGAACCATACATTACCTGAGTATATATACAGTGTACTTTGGGTATCACAAATATGGGTAATAGCAAGTCAGTGAAAATAAAATGGTCAAAAAAAAAAAAATGAAAATCCAAATTGATAATGAGAATGAAAAAAAAAAAAAATAAATAAATAAATAAAAATGAGAGAATGAATGTGATAACTGTCATACGAGTGGAATGCAAGCTGATTGGACGTGTGTGCCATCCTCCTGGATATTTTATAATCTATGTATATATATATATATGTGTGTGTACTTATGTATATGAACTGTGACTGTAACTGATCTCGAACTGGTTTTTCTCTCTTTGCTCCTTCTCTTTTATTACCACCACTACCACTATCTCTTTATTCTCAACTACACAAAAATTTAAATAATCAAATGTGAATAATCATCATCATATTCGAATTCTTTCAACCACTGATTATAACAATACGCATCTTGTATATGAAAAAAGAAAAAAAAAAAAAAAAAAAAATGAGAAAAAAAAATTTATTATTTTTATTTATCCTCCACTGAATTATTTCACAGTTTATATTTACATTTTTTCCACATTATACATGTATATACGGTAAATAAATAAAACAAAGTCAGGAAAAATAAATAAAATATATAATAAAAAATAATTCAATGAAATAAATGAAGAGAATGAGAAAAAAAATAAAAAATAATAATAATAATAAATAATTTAAAATGAGAGATAGAATAAAATGGAAGGTGGAGAGAAAGGGACATGCTGGGTCGTTTAATTGTAAATCACTGAGGTAATGGTCCAAGAAATTTATAAGATGCGCACACCACAAGTTTCGCGAATGAGCGCATTAGTCCTCTCCCTCGATTTTTCTCTCACTGCGTGTGTGTGTCTGTGTTTTCGTGGACAGATAAAAAAAAAAAAAAAAAAAAAAAAAAAAAAAAAAAAAAAAACAGTGTGAGAATGTTAACTACACAGCAAAATATACAAGGTGAAAGAGAGAAAAAAAAAAATGGCGTATAATAAAAAATAAAATAAAAGAGTTAGTAAAGAGTTAGCACATGAGGGTTGTCAGTTAAAGGCGCATGAGTTGGTGAGTGAGACCGCGGTCATAAAGCAAATACAATTCTGCGACTTTGCACACACGTTCGAACAAACTGCAAAACTCATGTGAATGATAGGACAAGAGAGATAGAGGGAGAAATGAAAAGAGATGGATGGGAAGAAGACGAGACGATGGGCAAAAGAGAAAAAAAAAAAAAAAAAAAAAAAATGTCGATGAAAAAGAAGAAAAAAAAAGATGAAGAAGGAGAAAAAGAGTAGACGGAGGAGATGTAAAAGAGAAAAGAAGACAACGACAACGTATAGTTCACTTGAAGTGGGGACCACCTACGTTCTTACGATCAACTCCTCCCGAGATCCTGTATATTCACAATTTTATTTTGACTCTAAAAATGTTGCTGGCAAAGCAAATGGCTTGACACAAAGTGACTCGTGTCCAACGTGCGCGCGCACGCGTCCCTCTACTCACCAAGAAAATGAATAAAATACAAAAAAATACAAAAAAATACAAAAAAAACAAAAAATACAAAAAATATAATGATGATAGAAAAATATATAAAAAAAAAAAAAAAAAAAAACAAGCACACGTATATAAATATATTTAAACAAATGAGAAATTCAAAAATGTCTGACCAATTTGTCAGGGTTACCTCTTCGTCTTATTTTTATTTATTTTATTATTTTTTTTCCTGTGATGTCTAGAATTGTATGGACATTTATATATATAAACAAGTTGATGGTAACCGCGTGTCTCAGTCGTGCATCACACCTACATAAACATTCGGAAAAAAAAAAAAAAAAAAAAAAAAAAAAAAAAATGATCATCACACTTTCTATTCCTTTAGAGGAGGGAAAGAGTAATAATACGAAAAATAAATAAATGAATAAAAATAAAAATGTCTGTCTGGTTATACCTTGTTGAGGTGCTTGAAAACATTGTGGACGTTAATTACGAGCAACCGCTTGACCCCGTGCACGTTTATATGTGTCTCTTTATCGTTTTATATTATTTATATATTTAATTTGATTTTTCTTTTTTTTTTTTTTATATATTTTATTGCGGGTTTTTTTTTTTCTTAAAAAAAAAAAAAACTCTTTTTCATTTCTCCTCGTTTACATATGTGAGTTGACGCGTGTATATTTTCACCGCTGCGTGAGGTGAGTGTATATCAACTTCTTCTAGACCTTCATCTTTCTACCAAGTGTACACCCACACACATGACACATCAACCCCGCGTGTCAGCTTTCCCTTATACATCTATACAAATACATATACAACATATTTTTGTTTATATACACATATACAATATACTAGACACCTTTCTCCTTGACGTTAATTACAATTTGGTTCAACATTATTGTACTATAAAACACTCCTCTCTCTTTTATCTCATGTCACGTATATTTTAAAACATTTTTTTATTTATTTTTTTTTTTTCCTTCTCCTTCGTCTTCTTCATCATCATCTTCTTCTTTAGTTTTATTATTTTATTTTTTCCTTCTTCTTTATTTCCCTCCTCTTTTATCATTTTATTTTATTATTATTATTATTATTATTTTTTTTTTTTTTTATTAAAAACATCGAAGGTACCCATTGAATTTCAATTGGATATTGGGCAGAAGGTAGAAGGGTTAATGATAATGGGATGAAAAGAGAAGGTGGAGTTTTGGTTTTCGTGTAATTCTCTTTTTGAATTGAATGTGGGTCCCAGAATATTTCAGATACACTGTGCGAACACACGATAGAAACTCAATTCATCAAGTTAATATATCCCGGGCATTCCGCATACTCAACTGGTAGGTGGTTGCGAGAATTCCAGAGAGTTTATTTTATACTTGTAAAAATATATGTCTATAGAAACAGCAGGACCATACACACACACACACACACACACATATATATATATATAGTGTACATCAGCATTTTTTTTTTCTTCATGTATATTCATAATAATATAAATGGTATGGACCGTTATGGAATTTGTCTACTGTTAGATAAATAGAAAAAAGAAAAAAAAATAATTGAAAAAAAAAAAAAAAGAAAAAAAAATTTATTTATTTATTTTTTTTCAAATTCATCGCTTCCGTAAGTGCAAAGGGAAATAATAGTATATATAAGAATTTAATTTTCAAATAATTATATACAGTCACACTATAATACTATATAAATATAAATACATGGTCTATGTATTAATAAAATTGTCTGTACATTTTATTCCATAAATTAAGAATGATTTAACAATTGATATACATATATATATATATATAAACATATTCGTATAAGCCAATTTCTTAAGAATAATAAACACACAAGAGACGTGACTTTGTATTTACTATTTACGTTTCTTTTTCAACAAGGCGAGACGGCGCGAGCGCGCCCGATACTCGTAAATCCTTCTGAGAATTGGATTCAATGTAATATTGACGGGGGAGAGGTCAATGTCCGACACCAAAATATTACTCATTAATAAAAAGAAATAAAAATAAATAAAAAAAAAAAAACAATTTAAATACAAAATTGAATACAATGGAGCCTTCCCCCTTCCCATCCCTCTTTCTTCCCAAGAAAATAAAAAAAATGAAAACACAAAAAAATTTCTATTCAAGATATTTAATTTGCAAAAATTAATTCACTCTATTATTCCGATTTTTTTTTTCAAAAATAAATAATAATAATAATAAATTAATAAATTAATTAATGGAATTTTTTTTTTCCTTCCTTCTTCTCTCTCATTTATCAAATTTCATCATTTATTACATCATTTATATGAAATAGATAAGTATATGAATAAGTAAGTGTGACAAGCATAAACAGATAGGCCACCAACTACTCACACGATCGGCACGAGTGGGCACGTGCGGATAAATCAAAGTAGTGTGTAAAATCTCAAGTATATATATATATATATATATATTATATCTCTTCCAATGTGTAGAAGAGGTCACCCTCGTCTTAAGTACACACACACACACACACACTCTCTATCTTTATTTTTCTCCCTTACCCCATACAAACGTCTACATACGTATCTATATAAATGAAAAGATATAAAGTGAATTTTCTCAACAGAGTGAGACATATTGTGTGTCCTGTGAGTGAGAGAACGTGAAATAAATGATGGAGAAAGTATAAGGTAGAACAAACAATAAAAAATAAAAAAAAAACATAATAATAATAATAAATAAATAAATAAATAAAAATGAAGAATAAAAAATATGAGGTGCTCGGGAACTTGACCCCAGGACTCTCTTCGCGACGGGGTTCTCCCTTTCCGTTGGTTTCGCTTCATGGGCCCCCATGTGTTCGGAGGCCCACATCATAACCACTGTATATACAGTAGAATATAACAACTAAAAAATATGTGTGTGTGTGTGTGGTTGTCTGAGAGAAATAAAAGATGAGAGAGTGAAAAGTCCAAAGAGTTTTAAAATCGGCCCACGCCATTTGGGCACATCCACTCACTTTGCGCTTTCATAACCAAAGAAATCATCATTTACATAGTATTATTATGTTTGTTCATAATGTATGTACACATGTTAAATCAATTATTTAAACAATATATTGTGATACACACAGTGACTCGAGTACAGATATAAATATGTAAAATTTTATTTTATGATATTGTATTATTATATTTATTTGCAATGTCAATGTGATATCAAAAAAAAAAAAAAACAAAATCTATCAATTTTCATAATCAATTTTTTCTTCTCTTGTTTATTTATATTTTTTTAACATTTAAAAAACGATTATAATTGTTGTGATATATATTATTTCGGTATATTGTGTGTAGAATGAACGTTTATATATGTACATATATAAATATATAGTATCGATGAAGCTTGAAATACAGGTCAGCAATTTCTACACACCGGAAATATCTGGACTGGCACCGATAAGCCAAGTTTATCACTTTATTATTCTCTATATATATATATATATTTGATCTAGTATATTATCACAGTGTCTGGAATGAAGCCGGATCAAGAGAATTTGATTGTAAATATATAATATAAAATAAATTGATAAATAAGAGTGAGTGATACAGAGAGTGAGATTAAACGGATATAAATCGAGTAAATAGAGTATGTGAAATAAATGATATATTATATATATATATATATACACACACATGTATATATATATATATATATATTGCCTCCGTAATTGAGAGTATTAAGAGAGAAATAAATAATTTGAATTCCCGACTTCATTAGCTGACCACCTGTCCAATCGAGGTAATTTATGTAACTTATTCATTTCACATATACTGATAAATATTTTCACATATATATTTATATTCTTCTCATTTTATCTTTATCCATTTACTCGTTTATTATTTTTTCGTCTTTTTCTTCTCACTATATACTTCATTCCCAGCGATTTATCTCAGGCGGCTGAATGCATTCCAAGAATCTATTATACCATCCAACCAATATAATTATTTTATTAGCGGGGTCACTCTACTATTTTTCCCCTTTATGGTTTTGCCATTATTATACGCTTTTCCCTTTTTATCCAGCATCCTATTCTCATTCTCTATAAACTCTTTTATATAACATTCTCTCTTCTTCATCTTCTTTATTTTTTTCTTCATCACCTTCACCTTCATCTTCATCCTCCTCCTCCTCTTCCTTCACTTCTTCTTCTTCTTCTTCTTCTTCACTTTACGACTATGGTTTTGTTACAACTAATGCCATCAGAAGAGTACGCTTACGAATTCCATCACATCCAACGTGCCAGAGTTATAGAGCAAGAGCGACAACGGCAGCAGCACCACCAGCAGCAGCAAGAGAAAAGAGCTCCCAAGGCATCACAAGCGCATTGGATAAACTCTACGAGAAGAAGAATGAAAGAAAGAGCACGTCTAAAGGCTCATAAAACAACCGCCGGCCACCTGATAGACTCATCTAGAAGAAGAGACGAGGACAACACGAGAGAAACTGAGAGGTCGGTAGATCGTGTGTAAGCTCGTGCGCGCCCGTCTTGGCCCGTTATCACTTGGATAATTTAAAAGTTGTTTTCAAGAGCTCCCTTCGCACATGAAAATATTTTTATCTATATTATAGTATGTGATGAAGCTTCTGAAAATGTTTTAATATATATATATATATATCTTTACTACTTATATACTTTCTTTATATTATAAAATATAATCTCGTAGTACAAGAATACCACTTTACTAAATTTATATATACAAGTGTATATATTTATACAAAACCGACAGACAGACAGACAGACAGACGCATAGATACGTTGGTATATATTTATTTTAAAACGACTACTATTCCGCATTGACCTTGCGAGGCCAGTCACGTTCACAGAGAAGTCTCAATCAATCGTGGAGTGAATTTTTACACCTTTCAAATGTATACCACCACCTTTTATTAACCATCGTACTCTTATCACTCTTTTTTTCACGCTCTAATTACTTTTTTTTTTTTTCCTTTATCTTTATTCTTATATTTCATCACTCCTTGAATAAAAAAAAAAAATCCGGGAAAAAAAAAAAACAAAAATGACAATCACAAACATGAAGGGGATGGAAATAATAGGATGTGATACGGAAATGTAACTATTAGTGGTAGTAGTCGTTTGATTTCTGATGGGGAATGAGGCAAGAAAGGAATAATAATAATAATAAATAGTGTAGAAATAAGAAGAAAAGCAAAGGTGCAAGCAACACCGTCACTATATTCATGAGAGGTAGGAAAGTCAATGTGAGGGTGAGTAAAAGAATGAATAGGAAAAAGGCGTCGAAATGTTACCAATAACCTCTCAAATGCATTACTCCCCATATATATTTTCAACTTTTTTTTCTCTAGTTTTCTTCATTCTCTATTGGTTTACCACGGTCTTGATGGTCTTTATCCTCAAAAAGAAAAAAAAAAAAGTCTCTTTTATATTTCAAGTTTACTGGTATGAAAACCCAAAAATCTCCCGTCTGAAAAATGAATTTTAACACCCGTATACAATATTGCTGTTGTATTCCTTTTTTTTTTTTTTTTTTTTCCTTCTCTCACTCCTCGTCCACTTATCCTTGAACAAAAATTATTGGCCACAGACAAAAATACACCGCATGGCTAATTTATCCCATCGTCCCGTTCAACATCACCCACCCGCTGTGTTATACCAAAGTTGAATAAACACATTCTAACTTACATCCTACTAAAAGTGAAGAAGAACTTTTGCAAACAAAAAAAAAAAAAAAAAAGAGAAAATTTTTAGAACTTTTATTATTTTACCATGACAAATTATAAAATATATATTTCTTCACTGCAATATAACATTGACATGACAATAACTGAGGTTGGCCAAAATATTTTCTAAATGCACCCACAAACCAGAAGCCCAAAAAATATATCCTATATATATATATATATATATAAATTCATTATAAAATACTTTTGAGTTTGTTAAAATTACCATGACGATTTAGAAAATTACAAAATTTACAAAACCTCATTCACATTTATCATCATTGTCTCCCTAGTTATATTGTATATTACTGAGAAACTTAAAAGGCAAAAAGTAAAAGTACACATTCCTTTGCCATTATATCGAGGTAAAATTCACATATAAGTGCGTATATATATGTGTAAGACTGTGTGTATATTATATACTCAAGCCTTTAGGTGAACTGCTTGGAGGTTTTAATACCGCTCGACGCGCCACGCACTCTACCTGTACATTATTTATACATACATACATATATACATATATATATATATATATATATATATATATATATATATATATATTAAAGTTGTGCAGAATTAATGTTAGAAAATACGTAATAGCTAAATGCAAACCGGCGCATGGGTTACGCGCGCGCGTTGTGAAGCCTCCCAGGATTATTATTCTCTCTCTCACTGTTGTGTAGTAGAGAAACTCACAATACACAAAAAGTCTTGTATCTCCATTCTCCTCCTTATATATATGTATATATAATTTTGTACGAGACTGCAAGGCACCATATACATATATATGTAACTATTTTTCCATCTCTATATATATATATATATTCTCTGTACCAAGCGAAGATTTTTCTGACCGATTGAAATTTATGCTCACTCGTGTTCCCGGGCGCATATCGCGTTTCGTCTCGTGTTGATGCTCGTTTTGTGGCGCGTTATGCACGTCCAACATTGAGAGAGAAAGAGAGAAAGAGAAAGATTATGTGACGGGTGAAGTGAGGGAAGGAGAATAGTGTACAAGAGAAAGAGTGAAAAGGTGCAGCCTCCTTGACAACTTTATTTCATTCTCCACCAGCTCTCTCGCTCTTCATGTTTCAACTTGTCGTATCAACGTCCAAAATCTCAACGACCTCCAACAAACTCTCTGATGTACAAAATCATCGTACCCTACATCCGTTTTTTTTTCTTATTTTTTTTTTTTTTCTCTCTGCCTTCTGATACATTTACACAAATAGAATTCAAGTGAATAATTTTATTTAACCAATAATTGTTTGTACAATTTCATTGTCATTAGTATACAAAAAAAAAAAAAATAAATAAATAAATAAAAAAATAAAAAAATATATATTTTACTTTTTCTCCTTTTATTATTATTATTATTATTATTATTATTATTATTATTAATATAAATTTTATTCTCATTTCTATCTCTCCGTTTTTTGATGCACAAGTTGATGAATGTCTATTCAAGTTGGTATCCTATCATTTCAACTTATGCTCACCATTTCTCAGACGACGGGAGGCGCATATACGAAGAAAACATCGCAGTTATATTCACAAACACACATAAAACACATACATGTACGTTCTTGTGTCTTACGTTATATAAATTTATATATAATACGTTCATAGTTTCTGTATAGAGATGTGCACAATACATACAAGGGGGCCCCATGAATTTACTCTGATGAAGCTCCACTGGACCGAAGAGTTACCCACACACACACATACACACACACATATATATATATATATATATATATATATATATATATATATACATTTATAAATGAGTAAAGTTGTGTACAGGTATGCACACGGTGGGTTGGTCCAGAGCGCGGGCATTCCTGCGGCGTTGCCGCATCTCATACTCTACGAAAGAAGTCGAGGAAGAAGATGATGAAGAAGTGAACGAAAACGAAGAAGAAGAAGAAGACGAAGACGAAGAAGAAGAAGCAGAAGAAGAAGTACAAGAAGGTGCTCAAGATGGAATGGAGCATGATACAGTACAGGAAGCAAGATAAATATATATATATAAACAAAGAAGAAGAATGAGGAAAAAAGAGACAGATAGAGAAAGAAAAAGAGATAGGAGTATCTGAGGGGGGAAAAAGTTATCGAGGAAAGAGCATACCAGAAGGAACGAGTCTTTCTGCCTTCGTGGAGGCAATCGAGTTTACACTGAGCCACCGCCTTTCGTCGCTGTGTAGTGTGCTCTGCTGCTTCTTGACAATTGAGAATTCGGTTGGTTGGAAATGTTTGATTTTTATTTATTTATTTATTTATTATTTTTTTTTTTTTTCAATTTTTCCATCTTCTTATAATATCCTATAATAATATTTTTATTTCATCATACAATTGTATGATATATTATTTGATATTTAATGTTTAAAATCCTATCATACATTGTCACTCATTTTCATCACTTTGTGTATATAATATTTATGTATAATATTGTATTGCAATACGTTGTTGTATTTGAGAATTGACAATTTACAGAGTCCCATTATAAAAATATCCAGTTATAGATGTGTATTTTCATTGGGTTACATGTAACCATTAATGACTCAACGTATATATAAATATATAAATAAATAAATAAATAAATAAATATATATATATATATATGTTGTGACATCAGGAAAGTTATAGAAAGGACAAGAGAGATAGAGTTGAGAGTAAGAAATGAACCATGACTAACAAGCTTTCCAATGTACAAGACATAAAGCATGGAATAGAGTGAGAGAGAAAGAGATAGTAGAGTATACATAGGAATATGTATACAGTTAGTGAAGCTTCGAAGTTTGCCAAGGAGTACATGCGACTCTGGGGAGTTTAATAAACGCATTACCTACCAAAGTTGGAATTGTATATATGTATAAAGGTAGAGAAAAGGGAGAAAAAACGTGAGGCTAAAAGAGTTATCGGCCAAGGCGTCTTTCGTCGATTGACGTCATTGACGGCGCGGGAAACAATTTAACTGTGAGTTAAAAGAAAAAGTATACGACACGACAAAGATACCAGAGAAGATGGAAGGAAGAAAAAAAAAAAAAAAAATACAAAACAAAACAAAAAGAAGGAAAAAGTGGAAAATAACTTTTCGATCATCCAAAATTTCACTTGTTCTTTTATCACTTTTTTTCTTTTTTTTTTAATAATGTCAAAAAAAAAAAAAAAAAATTTTTTTTCTTCTTTTTCTTCTTCTTCTTTTCATCATTATCAAGGTGGAGATGGAGTGAGCGAGCAATTCCGAAGATTGGCGGCATTACGAAATTATCGGGATCTCGGAAAGCGTTTACAGAAGTAGGGGGATAAAGAAGAGAAGAAGGAAAGAGAAAAAAAAACAAAAAAAAAAAAGAACGAGAGAAAGAGAGCGAATACAAAAAGAACAATAATAATAATAATAACAATAATAATAATAATAATAATAATAAATAAAAGGTTCCAACGCGAGACAAACGTGCGCATAGTGTGGAGGGTATATATTTGAGTTTGAATATATTTCGCATCTAGAAGAAGCGATTGCCCTCCGGGCTGTAGGATAAATTTACCGTTTTATCATTATCATGATTATTACTATGGTTTATTTTTATTTTTATTTTAATAACACACACACACACACATATTTATATACTTTCATTATCTTTAAAATATGGAAAACGTACGAATTGCTAATGGGACTCTAGGGCACATAATGATTAGTGCGGTGGTATATGAAAATTTGTAGGATAATATATCTCTCAAAATGTATGCGTATCCGTATGTGTATATATATATATGTGTGTGTGTGTGTGTGTGTGCGCGCAAAGTAGAGATCACTCACTCTCTCTCAATCTTTATCTTCTAGACTAACGACTGGCGACGTGCGAGTATGTGCTCGTCGTCTTCTCATGTGTGTATATTGCAAACAACGAAAAAATAAAGAGAGAGAGAGAGAAAGAAAACAAGTGCACCCGAGGTAGCAGGCGAGATGAGAAGATGGGACAAGAAGCGAGGGGAGAGGAGGAGCGGCACGGTCACGTTCCTCTATCCAGTATTCCCTAGTATGGACAAGGCATTTCAAGCGGTTCAAAGTAGAGCGAGCGAGTAAATTGCTCTGTTTATTATTATTATTTTTTTTTTTTCACTTAAAAAAAAAATGTATAAATACAAATTTTTTATTATTTTTTTTTTTTTCTCCTTTTTCTTCTCAATCTCATTCTTTCTCGACAAGGTCTTGTGAGTAACACCATCATAACGCTCATTTATTCAATAATAAAACGATTAAAACATATTTTAAATATATATTAAATAATAATAATAATAAAATATTAAAAATACCTTGTTCTGCTTGGATACTACATAAATATAGGAGCAATAGTCCGATGATGACAATGCAGGTGACATTGGTATGACGTTCCGCCATATTTCTTATCAATGGCCGTCGTCGTTTTGCTGTATTATTTAAATTATTTAACCCCAACAAACACCCACCAACCAACCACTTCAAACTCCACTCCACTCCACTTCACTTCACTCCACTCACTCACTCTCTCTCTCTCTCACTTCCCTTTCCTATCCGACAACGTTGTGTCACTCTCTACTCTTCATTGCCATACAATGATTTCCTCCTTTTCGTTTGACCGCAACGTGCCCACGGCCGTGCGTAAAATTGTTGTCCAAGATGTAGGAGCATCTACCACTGTGAGGTGTACACTCTCTCAACACAAACTACCGAAACACGTGAGTGTATATATAATATATATATATACATAAATACATACACGTGAATACACTACACACAATTATATCAAACACTTGGTTGCAGACACTGTGTGTGAAAAAAAAAATTTTTTTATTTTTTTATCTTTTCTCAACAAGAGTTGGATGCCACCGCCACCACCACCACCACCACCATCACCACCACTGCTGCTGCTGCTGCTGCTGTTGCGCGTTCTTTTACACTCGTCCGTTAATGACGAAGCAATATTCGTAGCATCTCTTTCAACAAAAAAAAAACATAATAATAATAATAATAATAATGATAATAATAAAATAAAATAATAAAAAAATATATACCGTGACGTATATCACCCGAAGCTTTTACATTCGGGCTGGATATCTTCAAGTTTCTTCGTTGTTTTTTTTTTCCGCTTTTATTTTTATGATATTACCTCTTCTTTATTTATTTATTTGTTATTATTTTTTTCCTCATATGCGAGTTTTCTCTTCGGGATCTTCTTTGCACTGTCTGAAAGCAGAAAAAAAAAAAAAAAAAAAAAATCAAAAAATGATTATGATTCCAGTTGAATTAATTAAAAATTGTGAATAATAAAAAATAAAGAATTAAAAAAAAAGTGTACAGACAGACACACATTATATATATAACTGTGTATTCATTATTATTTATATTTCAATGCAAGTGGTGTTGAAGTGGAATATATCAGACGTAATAAATATATAAATATATATGTATAAGTACATAAATTTTTCAGTATATTTCTCGTAATTTAATTTTACGTAATATAAAAAAAAAAAAAAACAAAAAAAAGTACATGTACATATGTAAATAATAAGAATAAAAATTTTTTTTTTTTTTTTTTTTTTATCTGTTCAATACACCTAATATGCGTGTTCAAATGCAGTACTATATATGGTATATATAGATTATATATTTTTTCGCAATAGATTGAGAGATATTTATATACATATATATATATACGTAAGTGAATATGTAAAAGTGAAGGACAGCCGGTTACATCGTTGTTGGTACTCATTGGCATTAATGCAAGCAATAAAATAAAATAAAAAAAAATAAGAAAATAAATAAATAAATAATATTGAGAGTAAGAGAAAAGTAGTAAATCCTCGAGATTCTCATTCTCTCTTTTTTTATTTTTTTATTTTTTTCCATTCTGCAGTTCACCCACAAGAGTTTGTCAAGTAGGTGTCTTGAGTTAACATTTATCGAGAGTAAGAGGACATAAGGACAAAGTATAACAAGAAGAAATGAGAAAGAATACAGATGTGAAACAAAGATAGAAGAGGAAGAGGAAAAAAAAAAAAGAAAAAGATGATGATGATGATGATGATGGTGATGATGATGAAGAAAACCGAACCCAGAAGCGCATTGACGGGTCATATCCATCCGGATGAGTCATCTACCCGTGACAATGTTTCCTTTGGCGCGTGAAAGAACAAAAAAAAAATATATAATAATAACAATAATAATATAAAACGACGCGTAAAGTTAAGAAAGAATGAAAGAAATGATAAAAAAAAAAAAAAAACAAAATGAATAAAAATAAAAATAATAAATTGGAAAGAAATTGAACGCGCAACGACGATCAAGTCGAGAAAATAATTACGAAATTCTCAAGACACACACATATATATATATATGTATGTATTTAGATGATTTTTAAAACCTGTTACTTTGGATTAATCCGTGATGTGCAACCCAAAAAGCACCTGCATCACCACCATCAAGAGTAATATATATCTATATTGTACGAGTTACACTAAGTTCAATGTGGAAATGACTCGACAAATATTATTGTTCCTGGCTTGTATATATATATATATATATATACAGTTTCTTTGCTTCACTTTTGCCGCTACCGTGACCATAATCATTATCCCATATCCTGTTGACTTTTTATAGATAAAACCTTCATATAAAATCATTGAAAAACTGTGTCTGATTCAAGTGATATAAAAATTAAAAATAATTTATCTTGTTCACATTGACAATTTTAAATAAATTTATTATCACTTTTTTCTCCTTTTTTTTTCTTTTTTTTTCCTCTTATCTATTTAATTTTCAATGAGAAAGAAAAAAAAAAAATAATAATATAAATAATAATAATAGAAAAATACACGTTATATTTATATATATATAAACTAAAAATCAAGGGCAAGGTTACGTGGACACACATGTACAGTTGTTGAATGATAGTGAAAAGCCAAAGGCAAATTTTAGATCAACTACTGCTGTGAGTTAAAAGAGGGCGTGCAAGAAATAAGAAAATACGATGGAAAGAGGGAAATAGAGAAGGGAGGAGAGAGATTCTTCAGGAGAATATGTGTATACACATACGAGAAAATTTTGCAATGACAGAAGAAAACGAGAAAGTAGTATCCTCTACATTTGTAAACGCGTGTGTGTATGTGTGTGCGTGTGTGTGTGTAGTTTAGAGCGAGTGAACAAGTGAGAGAATGAAACATTTGGGTGGGTTGAAGTTTCGGCAAGGGTTTCATTGGTGATGGTAGTAGTGGTGGTAGGAACGAGCGGTTGATCTGGTTGGGTAGTGGAGTAAGGGGTTGAATTTCCAGGATCAATACGGCGCGCTATAATATCCCCATCTCTTTTGCACTCTCAATCCAAGTGTATACTCTATCTTTTTATTTTGCCTCGCGCCGTCTTGTCTCACTCACTCACTTCACCCCTCTCCACTATTTTATCACCCCGAGTCCCACCTCTTTTTTTTACTTGTGAGCTTCTTTTCTCATCCATCCCTCCACTTCTCATTCTCATATTTGTTTTTCATTCTTTTTTTTTCTTTTTTTCGCATTCTTCTTAGAATTTTTATTTATTTATTTATTTATTTATTTATTATTATTTTTTTTTCACTCTCGCCTGTAAAACACACACACACACACACACGATTATTTTCCACGATTACTATTCATTGACTAAATAGATACAGACGACACATTTTCAATGGTAAAAAACCAAAATGGTGGATTAAAAATATAAAAGTAAAAAAAAAAATGATAATAATAAATAAAAATAAAATAAAGAAAGACTGCAGGGTAAATTTTCCGAGTGCCAAAAATATAACGTAGACAAAGAGATATATATATATATATATATGTGTGTGTGTGTGTGTGTGTGTCGAGAGAGAAAAAGAGAGAAAAAAATGAAGAAAAAAAAAAAAAAAGAGATAGAAAAACAGTGAATACAGAAACAAACAAAAAAAAAGAAAATAAAAAAGAAAATAAAAAAAAAGTAGAAAAAAAAAATGGCGGATGGAAGAGGGTGGGTTAGAGCTTTGCGAGTTCTCTTCTCTCTAAAGCGGCCAAAGACCTTACTCACTTCGTGTATTTCCTTTCTCTTGCTTACTCTTATAGCCAAGATGCATCCACAAAATTGCAGACTTCAGTGAAATGCTACTACTCCCTACTCCAACTACTACTACTACTTCTGCTGCTGCTGCTGTTACTACTACTACTACTACTTTGGTTACTGGTAGTGGTGTTGGTGTGCTTTTCTATTACCATGTTGCCCCCTATCACGAGTGGCCTCGTGAAAAATTTAAGATGCCTCCTCCCCTTACCCCGACATTGCTCTACACACCGTCTCTCTACTCTTTTTGCACTTTCCCTCTATACTATCTATTTCTTTCTTTCTTCGTGCTGCGGTGAATTTTCGTTCTCATCTTCGCATACCCTCGCATTTCTATCTTTCTCTCACACCCTAAATATATATATATATATATATATATATAAAAGAGAAATGTATGTGGTGTCTGGAGGCCTGAGCAGACTTCAACGCAAGCTAGAAATTCACGTTCAGTGCCCTCTTTTCACTCAGGAAGAGAGTTCACCACTCTCTTTCAACTTTTTTTTTTTCTCCTCTTTCCTTCCATTTTTTTTTGTTTTGTTTTTTTTCTTTACCTTCTTTATTTTAATAAGAACTCACCGGTAGCAATTGCCGAAAAAACATCAACGTCTCGAGAGAATAAAGAGTGAGGTGTGTGTGTGTGTGTGTGTGTGTGCAGTAGCAGAGAGTGCAAGAGGTGAAATAAGAAGAGGCACAGAAAAATTTCTTTGATGATATACAGGATTTTTTTTTTTTTTTTTTCTCTTTTTTTCTCCTCTCCCACATTTTCTTCCTTTTCAAAATTTTCTTTTTGTTTCTATCACTCTGTCCTCATTTTTTCCCCTCACACCCTGTCCTTGTCTCCTTCAACGAGAGATGGTAAACACACAAGGATCATTGACTCTGGATGAGATACCCGTGATCATAAAGAAAGACCAGAGGGTACAAAAAAATAAAATGATGAAACTCTTTACATGAACAAGGTGACATAAAAAAAAAAGAAATATATATATATATATATATATATAAAACAATAAGTTCTCGTTGTGAGTATTAGTCAGAGAGTTTTAGGATAGATATAAGACAAGCGAGCATCTTCAACGGGCAAAGACCCCTCTCTTCTTACATGAGTGAGCTTGCAGATATTTCGGGTGGATCCTTCTTCGTTCAAGAGCGTCCATACACCCACTCACACACACACACACACACAAACTAAATGAAGCCTCAAAAAAATTTTGCGCAGGAGCCCCAAGAGTATTTTTTTTCTTCCCCACGTTTTTTTTTTTTTTTTTTTTTGTCTTTCCATCTTTCCTACGCTTTTATTTTCTTTTTTTTTTTTTTTTTTTCTACTATAACCTAAGAGTCTTCATTTGATCTTGACAATATTCCAGACGCATATGCTCACACTGCCCATCACCAACTTGCATTATTTTTCTTCTTTATTATTATTATTATTATATATATATATATATATATATTTTTTTTTTTTTCGTTTTTTGTTTTCTTTTTTTGTTTCTATACACATGTCACGTGATATTTCTCTACAGAAAGGATATGACACGCACCCGTTTGAATATATTATCAAGCTACTTAATATCCTCGAATCATAACTCATGACAAACACGCCCCTGTCTCATTGTATTTCTCTCTCTCTCTCTCCCTTTTCTATCTATTTATTTTACTGTTTGAATTCTCTCTGCTTCCCACTATCACCGTTGAGAAAATTAGATCCCTTGACGATTCCCTACCCGATATTTCTCTCTCCTCTGTCCCTTTCGATTTCATTACATACACATCAACTATTTATTTATTATTATTATTATTATTTTTTGAATTTTACACTTTATTATTTATTTATTTCACGATAATTTATGACCAACGAATGAATGATCAATTTAGCCAATTACACTATTTTACTTCGTTCTCTTTTTTTTTTTCCCCTTTTTTTTTTTTTTCGTTAGCTACATGAGAATTTATTGGAAGAGAATACCGTTACACACACACACACACACATACAATTGGTCTTTCCAACATATTTCTTTACTACACACACACATCTATATATACAAATTTATATTTTATTTTATATATTATACGTTAGTATATACTTGGATCGTCGTCGTCGTTGTTGTCGTCATCATCTTCCGGCTGTTTGCTCTTATTTTCCACTGGCGGAACTCACTGACTGCCTCCGGGACAAATTCTATTTCCGGTAAATTTAAGACCCAACCAACCACAGATTTATTTCAACTGCCCCACGGGATTTTACACGACATATAAATATTACACGTAGAGAAATGATCATGATGAAATATACCAAGAATGTTTAAACAAAACAAAAAAAATATATATATATATAAACTATAATAATAATAATAATATAAATGTATGAAATAACACAAAAATTATTAGTCCTACAGATCATTACCGGTGCAATTTTTATTATATTTTTTTTAGTACACGTTAAACACATTCTCCTCACTCACTATCTTTTCTTTTTTTTTTTCTTATTATTATTATTATTATTTTTTTTTTTTTTTCTTCTTTTATTCTTTCTCTTTTTCACTTTTGATCTTCTTAGATGTGAATACGTTGTCACCAACACGAAAATCCAACCGCAAAATATCCCCAAGACAAATTCTATTTTCGATGAATTTAAGACCGCAGAAAGTCGTCATGTAGATTTATATATTTTACTTGAATATATATTACCACTGCCTGGTGCTTCATCTCCATTTTTGTCCTCCCACCCTCTACTTCTCCTCACCCCACTTTCTCGCTATTTCATATTCATATACACACAGAGACACACAGAGTCACGAATTCTCATCTGTGTTCACCAAATCTCCGTGTTGTCGGTAGATTTAAACTGCTCCTATACAACGGGGGCCCCTTTGAATTTAGAATAGCATCAACACAAAAAAAAAAAAAAAACAATAAAAAAATAAAAAAATAAATAAAAAAAAAAGTTTTTTTTTTTTTTTAAATAAAAATATCACAGAATAATAGAAAACACTTTTTTTTTTTCTATTTATTTATTTATTTATTTATTTTATATTTATTTGTCTCGACACGAGAGAATTTATTTCTGTTATTTTTTTGTTTTGTTTTTGTTTTTGTTTTTATACATCATCTTTTTTCATTTCAACTACTACTCTGTTTTTGTATTTTTCTCTTTTTTCTATTGGCTGAAAAATACACAAACACAAATACAAATACAAACGCACACATACACACATATGAATATGTGTAAATATATGTGGTAGAGGACAATTAAAAATCATAATGCGTGATGAAAAGGTGCTCTGAGGTCTTGTGGCTTTTCAAAATCAATTTTACGACAAGTTTCTTACATCCTCTCTCTCTCCTCTCCTGTCCATTTATTTTTTACTCTTGCCACCACTTCATCTATACATCTTTTATACTGTACTTTCAACTCTCAATTTCATTTGCATGATGCAGGTATAAACTAAAATGTATTTCGTAATCACCACCACCAACATTATCATCATTATTCAAACCACAGTGAAAGTATATTTGCAAATGTATATAAACGTTTCATCGTGATAGAAACATATGTATAAATGTATATATATATATATATAATAGAGAGGCAATAAGAACGAGTAATAGTGAGTAACAGAACAGCAACAGCAGACAAGTGGCACGCAAGATCAATTTCCCAGGTTCCAATTAGTTGACCGAGAAGGACAAACACGTCGTGAAATACTCAACGTTGAAAAGAAAAACAAGATCAAAAATAAAAGAGAAAGAGAAAGAGAGAAAGAGAGAGAAATAGAGGGTAAAGTGGGAGAGATATCGAATTTATATTGCAGGCTTTACGACTAAAGTCCAATTGCACAAGAGGGTGCGGATCAAAGACACTCATACCGACTCACAGGGGACGTAAAATCTATATATATATAAATGTCAATTGTATCTCAAAGAGCGTTTTCAAGAATTGTCAGAGAGACCACCGCCATTTTCGAATGAATACACAGGCACAACTGGAAATCCATTGATTAATCATTTTGAAGACAAAAGCGAGTGAGACCCCATGGAGATACACAAACTGTTCAAACATCTGGCATCCACTACTATTATCATCATTATCACTGGTATCATCATCATTATCATCATCAACTTTTATTTTCAACAAAATGTGAACACATGGTATAGATATATTTACTAAAAATGGTAGAATTTTTTTTTTCTTTCTTTTTTTTTTTTCACGTTAGATTTACAAAATGACTCAGGTAGCAGGTGTTTTCAAGGTATTTTTATTCACTTTTATCATTTTTTTTTCTTCATTGTCTTTCTTGAAAAAAAAAAAAAAAAAATTAATAATAATAATACATAAAACAAACAAAAAAAAAAGTGCAAACAAAATTTATAAAATATTCTTTTCTTCATTATATGAGTCATTTTGTCTGTTTACTCATCGTCATACTCGATATTTACTAATTCACATCAATTTTAAAAATCATTAACAAATAATAATAATAATAATAATAAATATTGAATCAATTCGTACTTTTATATTTTTTTATTTCCAATGCAAACGTAAGAATAAAAATATCAAGAAATTTAAAAAAAAAATATATATATATATACGTATAAATAAATGGATAATAATGAGAATAATGAAGTGAATGAGAATATCTAGTGATTGTTTCGTGTGAAATTCAGTGAGATACGAAAAAGTTAAGGAGTTTAAAAATAAAAAGACAAGTAGAATTGTAATGTAGAAGAAAAAACAAAAGGGAAAGACCACGCGACGAAGCAGGGATTCTAATCTGTGGCTCGACCACCAGCCAACTTGTTTATATATATATATATTCGTTCTCTCTTTATCCTTCGTTGTTTGCCTTGACTCTTCGTGATGTGTATGCGCCCACCCGACGACTGTTGTGGACACCGCGACGATAAGCTAATGGCCGACTTCACCCCTGCTGGGTGACCATCACCGATCGGTCACGCGATTCTCACTCGGGCATGAGCTCCCGCGCCGATGCTTCGTCGGCCACTCTCGTTTTCCTTCAACTTGATTATATACATACATACATACATACATACATACATATACATGCATATACATACAACACGATATATCCAACGGCATTCACGCGAGTTTACGATTGTGCCAGGCTTCCTCTTTTCTTTTTTATTTTTTTTTTTCTTTCCTTTTCACCACTTCCAACTTCTCAAATATTCTTGTTGAATTTTTTTTTCTTCTTTTTCTGTATATTATAATGTATAACTAACAGCGAAGAAAATAAGAGTACAAAGATAAGAGATGGAGAGAGGTAAAATAAAGAAAAAATTTTCATTTCACCAAAAAAAAAAAAAAAAACAACAAAAAAATTGTATTCATATATTGTTGATAAGACTTTTTCAAACGAAAATGATAAAAACACTCCTCATTTATATAATGTACGTACGTACATACATTTAAATATATATATATATATATATATAACCGAATGGTTACAAAAGTCTAGACAGTGACTAAGAGTGTTTAAAATGCTTAACAGCATCACGACGATTGGAACCTCTGGCACTCCAAGTGCATATGATCATCTATCAAGTAGAAATAGTGTCCGATAAAGTGACACATTTTATCTGTCTATTATAATAGCATATATTGTAAGTGTAAGAGAATGAGAATGAATAAAAATAGAAGAAAAGAAAAGAAAAGAAAAAAAAACAGAGAGAGGTAGAAGGAAAGTGGGTATGATTACAAAGCAGACTGCAACTACTACTCTCATACCACACACTGTCTGCAGATTTATATGTCTCTAATCTTAGCGATAAGCCATATTCCATTGGCTTCACTTCAACATGAGACAAAAACACGAGAATGAGAAAAAGAGAAAAAAAAAAAAACTATGTATATATATATATATATAATTTTTTTTTACGGGGAATGGCACTCACGCGCTCGACTCATAATTCCTTAGGGGACTGTGTGCCACAGGCACGATATTTCATGAGGGGTGCTGGGTATATACCCTTCTCTCTTCACTCACCCCCCATTCTTATACACACACACATATATATATATATAGTTAACCGCAGGTCCTGCCTATCCACAACCATATGGCATTCGTTTCCTCCTTTCATTCCTATATATCTTGGCCGAGTTTCTATATATACATAACCTACATTTTCGTCTTGTAAAAGTCGTTTAGAAGGACGAACTTTAATCCAAGAATCTCATGATGGTTAAAGAGAGAGAGAGAGAGAAAAAAAAAAAAAAAAAGACCTGATATAACTTTTTTTTTTGTTTTTTTGTATTTTATCGTTTTCTTCTGAATCGTTTAAATTTATTATTTGGCCCTTTTGTGTATTTTATATGAATTTTCATTTGTTCAAATAGCATCTTTACATTAAATTGTTAAAACGTAGAATGTATATAATATCATATATATATATATATATGTCGTTTTTTTTGTTTCTTTTTTCTTTTTTTTTTTTGAAGAGGGTATACATAAATGGTATGAGACAGCTCACGCGTGGTGGAATATTGTCCCATGACATATGGGGATGTTCCCAGGACGAATATATATATATAACATATATACATATAGAAATGAATGTGTGTGGTGGATACACCCAAGAGATTGCCAACCTATCCAGGGTTACGAACTAACCATGTCCTCCAACGTTGATCTCTTGCAATGTAAATTATTCCCGTGCGATTGCTTGTTGGCTGTATGGTCATATATGCAAAGAGAATATATTTGTGTGTATTTGTATGTGTAATAGAGGAAGAGAAAATGAAATAGGAAGGGATAAACATATCCCAAAGGAAGTAGATAGACCCCTCAACATTAAATTTTTAATGAATAAACTAATGAACGAGTATTCATATGTCAAATGATTTGTCATATAACACGTTATGATGTGTATGAAATTATATTAAATATAGTTTGGTATTTTATTCACCAAAGTCTATACGAAAATTTCACACTCATATATATATATATATATATATACATATCTAAAATAAATTTTAAAATCGTGAGAGCATTTGAAATACCAAAGTGTACTAAAAATACACGTCAATGATATCTATATATATTATATATGTGTAGTGAGACCTTCGTGTATGTCTCATTCGTGCACTGCTCTCTCGCCTCGTTAACCCCGGCCTCGCTTATGCACCGGGTGTATTTCCTCTCTCGTGCCCTCCAGCGAATCACAGTGATTAAGTACTGCATATATACACACACACATATATATATATATATATATATTTATTTATATAGTTCATGTATATACATTGTACTGGATTGTTGTGATCAACGGGGGAGGAGACGCAAATACACACATGCATACACATCATCATTATCATCATTATTATCATCATCATCACCATCATCATCATCGGTATATGTATATTTTGTTTTCTTTGTCATTGAAAATTTACGCTAACTCTCCGCCCTTCTCATTTGTCAGGTGATGATTGTCGATGAAAAAAAAAAAAAAAAAAAAAAAAAAATATATATATATATATATAAATATATATATAAATCACATGGCATACACACACACATATTCATATTCATATTCAGATATATAACACAACATTCGTTCATGTTTTTAAATTATATTTAGTGTTTGAAAAAATTTTTGTTAATGGATTCTTAATGACTAAGAACAGAGGAGACGACAGCAGAGTCAGCAGCTGGATAACACAACGTCAACAACGACACGCTCGCAAAGCAAAAATTCTATCTCATTTTTAAATAATATCACACTCACAAAGTGTGTTGACGCATAATTGAAATATTTCAAATATAATAATAATAATTATTATTATTATTATTTATTACTGGATATATTTTTGACAAAGTAGAAACAAAATGACAACTTTATATTTTTTTTTGATATTTCCAACAACTTCACTGTCATATTTGAGAAAAAAAAAAAACAAAAAAAAAATAAAAAATAAAAATTTGATTGACAAGTTTAGTCTCTCAGTTATCACTGAGAAAATCTCAAAAATGATAATAGTAATGAAAATAAATAAATAAATAAATAAACGATTGGATTTATAATGAAAATCATATAAAATCTTTATTCATTTATAACCATAAAATTTATTATTATTATTATTATTTTTTTTTCTTTCTTTTTTTTTCTTCTCCTAAAATCTCATCCGTTTATATTTAAACTTGAGCTTTTCATTTCACCATAAATGATCTCACTTAAGACGATGGTAAACGAAGAGTGACAGAATTTCCCATGACAGAAGATATTGACAAGCTCAATGGCTTCAACCCAAATACATATATACATATCTAGAGTGACGTTTCATAGGTACAATCAAATTATTTCACACTGCATTCGAAAAAAAAAAAAAAAAAACAAAAAAAAAGAAAAAAAAAAAAATTTTTTTTTTTCATTTGTTTCTTCCTTGAAATTTTATATTTAATTTTTTTTTGTTTTTTTATTTCTTTTTAAACTCACATATATTTCATTTAACGATATCAAAGTGAGGGAATAAAAAAAATAATAATAATATGAATATTCAAGGAGAGGTAACGTTTCGGTTGCGTACGTAAAATACAAGATAATAACGTGTAATTTTAGTGGAGTGTAATAAGCCATAATGATATAGGTAAAGTCACTGTGTGTATGTGTGGGGGCCTACATACCACACTCAGTAGCCAAAACGGAATGTCATGGATTTTATATATATATATATATATATTCGACCTCGTGCGCTCAATAATTCCCTTTATACATACTCAACTGGTGTCATCGTCCAATTGTTATATCGCCACAAATAAACAAGAAAACAAAAACAACAAAAAAAAAAAATAATAATAATAATAATTACACACATACATTCAATGTGTCACAACAGATGTCAATATATATATAACATAACCTTGAAAATACCACAAAAATTTATTCCATCTATAAAAGTCAAGTATTTTTTTTTTTCTTTTTTTTTTTTTCCAATATATTTAAAGTGGATAAATACAAACTCGTCTGAATCAATGACACTGCAAAGACAACATTTATTCTATTTCATCTAATAAATAATAATAATAATAATAATAATACTAAAGTAGGAAAAATAACATTTGTGACAGATGTTTAAGTATTTATATATAAATGTGGGTGTTAGTGTTAATGAAGAATATTCTTGGTTGATTGTGTCGATAGAAAAAACGATTTGAGACAGGTGCAAACAGGTAATCATGTGTATAACGTTGAGTTGTTTTCTCCTGTCGACTAATCCGAAATACTAAAAGTCAGGTGATGAGAATAAAGGAAAAAGAGGATGAGAGTGAGATAAAGGAGATATATATATATATATATACATATATTGCCTGAAGGGACAACGCAAAGTTTTGACGGTGCAATGGCCACGGTTTAATTTTTCAAAGACGTGATGAAACAGAAGATAGCAAGGTGAATACAAGAGTGAAGCACAATATAAAGCTTTTAAGTGACGTCGTCGACGTGTGTTGTGTGGCTATGCTAAAAAAAAAAAAACAAACAAAATTGAAGAGAAGTATAAAAAAAAAAAAAATAAAATAAAAATTTGAAATGTCTCGTCGTGTCGCTTCGTCGAAGAGGTTTTTACGACTCAAAAACCAATTCTCTCGTACTGAAAAACATACCCGGCAAACAGTTCGACGTACTCGTTGGTGTGTGCATTGTTGTCGCCCCACGTTGGTATACCCAGTCGTTGTTTAGTGTTTTCCAGCGGCAGTGGCGGCGGCTGCTGTTGGTGTTGCCATTGGGTATGAAAGTAGTGAGTAACATGAAGAAAGAAAGAGCAAATAAAAACATGACAATGTTCGAACGAAGAGAAAGAAGGAAAGAGAAGAAGATGACGAAGAAGAAGAAGAAGAAGAAGAAGAAGAAGAAGAAGATGATGATGATGATGATGATGATGATGATGACGATGATGGTGATGATGATGAAGAAGAAGGAGAAAAATGCCAATTGCGGTTTCTCGACTCGACCATCGCGAGCGACGTTGAGAGAGCGTGTCACGCCAATTACCAGGGGAACGAGGATACACAAGAGGAAATGAGACAAAAGTATAAGAGAAAGGACATACGACTTTAGACATGAGTGTGAGTGAGATGAGATGAGATGATGCCTCACGGGAAACTAAGTCGGTGCAACGCCTTCGAGGAAATAAACAACAAGGAAAAAGAGCGAGATAATATAACACAGAACCAACGTCTTACGAAGAAGACGACAACGACGATGTATAAAATTCAAAGTGAATAAAAATGAAATAGAATAACTCACATGAAGAGTAAGATGCAAAGAAAAAAATATAATAAAAATAAATAAATAAATAAATAAATAAGTGAGACGGAGAGAGCAAAATAGTGAGGAAGGTACGATCGAGTGTTCTGCTCCCGACTCAGCAGCTCTCATATTTAATGATATACTCCTGGACTGCACCCGTGATCCCGTTAATGCACAAACACACGCCACGCCAACATCTCTTTTGCTTATACGATTATTAAGCTACACACACACACATACTATCATACATATGGTGTTGGTGTTTTTATTGCTTTATTTATTTTCATACTATATCTAATCGCGAGCACGAGAACACAATTGAATATGAAATAATGTGCAGTATCTTCCTGATATTTATTTCACATATAATATAAATTTAATAATACATTAATAATATTTTTTTATTTATTTATTTATTTATATTTATACTAAAATGTGAGATAGAAATTCATAAAATACACGAAAAAAAAAAAGGAAAAAAAAAAATGTTGACTATATAATAATAGTAATAATAGTAATAATAATAATAATAATAATAATAATAATAATAATAATAATAATGCATTTGAATAGTAAAGGAGCAAGGAATAAAAAATGAAAAATAAGAGAAATATAAAAAAAAAAATGTATAAATAAAAGGAAGAAGCAATTGAGACACTGTTTTTCACTCGTCCAACGCCATACACAAAAGTGCACTTTGAGAATGAGAAAGAAAGAAAAAAAGGAAGAAAGAGAGAAAGAGAAAAGAAGGGGTTGATTACATTCCCACTAGGATTCTTAAATACTTGAGATTTTTGTGTGTAGCATAAGGCAATATGAAAATGTGAATTTGTATGGATAAAACAAAAAACAAAAAATGAAATAATAATAATAATAATAATAATAATAAAGTAATAATAAAAAAAATATATATATATATACAAATGAACTTTTTAAAATGTTGAAGATTTTCCTTTTATATTTCTACCTTAGAATTTTATTTTTTAATTTTTTTTTTCTTCCCCACATTTCAAGTTTTTGAATTGAAAATGATCAAGATCACATCAAAAATTATTATTATTATTATTATTATTGTTGTTGAAATAATGAATAAATAAATGAATGATAATAAATTGTTGAAATATTTATTTAACAATACAATGTGAATGAGATTGTGAGAGTCTTTAATCATGAAATGAATTGACGTGTTAATGATGTGCGACAAAAGGCTGAAAAAATATTTGAAATAGCATTGGGACATAGTAAGAATATATATATATATATAGGGATGGAGTGGAGAAAAGTGAATGTAAAGATAAAGAAAGTATGGGCAATCGATGCAGCCATTTTGCACGCGTTGCACGTTCCCCTAGGATAAGAGACGGGTAAAGAGTGAGAGGAAGAGAGTGAATGAGACAAAGGGAAAAATTCACGAATGGATGAGTGTGCAATTCTTCTTCTTCTTCCCAAAAAACAAAAACAAAAATTTTTTTCTACTCTCTTTCATCTCGAGGGTCGTGTCGGGCCAAACTCAATGCGCGAATGACTTGAGGGAAGTCCCTCGGTCAATTTGTCGAGTTTCTATCGAAATATCTTTTGGTAGTATATATAAATGCAAATAAAAAGAAGAAAAAAAAAAAAAAAAAAAAACGAAAAGTGTAGAAATAAAATGAACTCACGAGTATAAGCGAGAGTTGAATGAGAAGATTCTCTCCTCATTTTTATTATTTATTTATTTTTTTTTTCTCTCTTTTCTTCATACATATATATCGGTATATATAATAAGTTCTGACATTTTAACGGTTGAATATATATATTCTTTTCCCTTCTACAAAGACTCTGGCACATTTTTATTCCACGGTCGTAAAGGAGAAAGAGAAAGAGAGAGAGAAAAAAAAAAAACAAAAAACAAAAAAAAAAGAATAAAATGAAGGAAGAAATAAAAAAATTATCCGATGAGAAAAACAAACTGTAGACTTTTTATGAGCTATGTATAAATGTATAAATGTATATATGTATATATTTATATATATGTATAGATACATTCGCTTCCTTTCTTTATATACATACACGTATATTTATTCCCTTCGTTATATTCCAAGTTTCTAACTAGTCGGTCTCTCCTACCGATTTTCTTCGTTCATGTTTGTTTTGGTGATGTCGCGTGCGTGTCTCTACGTATATATAGTCTCTCCCTTAATCTTCAGGTCTCTTGCAATATAGTCGTGAAAAAACAAACTCTGTCGGAAATAGGGATTTAGAGCTTTACTATATACACACACACACACACACTAAAAGATCAGGAGAGAGAGAGAGAGGGTAAAACACCATAGAGCAACGTTGTCTCGTTGATTTATCACTATTCTCGCCTCTCTTTCCAATTTTCTCCAACTTTTATATTTTTATTTCATTTATTTGTCACACTTTATTGCTCTCTTTCCTCTTTCTTCACCTCTCTACATAAATATATATATATATATATTTTTTCCATTCTCAAAACTTCTCCCTAACCCTCATTCCCCATACACTCTTTCCTTCATTCTCGCTTTACATCCCGGACTAATTGGGTAACGCCTCTGATGTTCATCGCGCCATAATGCATTAGTAACACTCGAGTGTATACCACAGAGAACCCGCGCACGGTTAATCCAAATGGCATGCAAATGGTTATAGTGTATACTTGTTTATTTGTACACCACAGTAAATGAAAGCTACAAAGCTTGAGAGTGTATAGTGAGAAAGTGGTTGAAAATAATAATATTAAAGTTGACGACAACATTGACAACACGACAATAGACTAAAAAATATTTGGACACAATTCATTGGTAAATCCTTGTGTCATAAATTTCAATGTTTGACCAAGTATTTCATTTTATACTATACAGCAATACAAATTATATATATATTCATAAAAACAAATATTTACATTTACAAAAATATATAAATATTCATTTGTATTTAATACATATGTGTTTTTGTATGTATTTATTTTGTATGAATACGTTGAACATGGCACGCAATTGATGATGGAGAGTATGAATTAATCCCCAAGAATGTTTTCACACGACTTTTCCCGCGGTGTGTTTAATCGCCATTAAATCTAGCTGGCAGACCTTTTCTACCCTTTCCAATTGCCCATATATACCACCCAACCAACATTACATCGTGAAACTTTATACGAGTACATATATATGTATAGCCATTTGCAAACAACAACGATGAAAATAGAACGTACATTTGATGGTTAAACTCGCGAAAGCAAACGACGTATAAAATGAAAAAGAGAATTTAAAAAAATAAAAAAATAATAAATAAATAAATTAAACAGAATGAAAAATAAAATAATTACGTGAAAAAAAAACAAAAAAAAAAAGAATATGAAATAAAGAAGAGAATTATGCGTAAATATTTCAATAAAAAAAAATACGTGAAAAAAAAAAAAAAAAAAAAAAAAAAAAGGAGAAAATGAGTAAAATGAAAAGATGAGGCAAAAAATGAAATAGAAAGATAAACTCAACGTTGATCCCTTTAATATACAAGCACAATAAAAAAAATTAAACAGATTACTGAAATTTATTAATTAAAAAAAAAAAAAAAAAAAAAAGAATAGAGAAAATTAAAATAAAAATTGTAATATGAGTCACATGAATATACATAAAGATTTTATGTTCAATTGCAATATTGCGGTGTTATTTAATTTATTCACTGGTTTATAATGTATATATATATTTATTTCATCACGATTATACATTTACAAGCAGAAAAATTTTCACTAATGTAGAAAGCCGTTGTTGTCATCATCATCGTCGTCGTCGTCGTTGTTGTTGTTGTCGTGTCTTTTTAATGATTCAATCATCTCTGATGGGTAAGAAATGAAAATACGACTTTATATATCCCGTATATAAGTCAGTATACAGTAATTGTTGGATGAAAAGTGTGTCTCTCGTGCATTGCTTACAAACATTCAACGACAACACAAACGAACACGATACGCACACGGTCCAATCACGCTTATATATATTCCAATCTTTATATTTCCATTTCGCATGCATATATGTATATATATCACAAATTCCCCCCCTAAGGCAACTATACTTACTACCACAATATTATTAGTCGAGTAGTCGTAGTACCACTACCACCACCATCACCATCACCACCAGCAGTAGTAGTAGTAGTAGTGGCATTAGTTAGTATGATCCTGAAGATCATGGGGCGCGCAAAGCCAATCAACCGGTCGTTGGTACAAGTTTGACCGTATACTATGCGGCTATGCCATCGCATTAGTATGCGATGCTCATTGCCAGCCGGCTTGATTGGCTTACATTTTTCCCACCGTCGTCATTCCATCCTATATATATATATATATTTATTTATGCACGTGTACGTTCCCCAAAAAGAAATTAAATAAAATAAAACAAAAAAAAAAACAAACAAACAAAAAAAGTGAATAAAATAAAAGAGAATATAATATAATGGCAATAGAAAAAAGTAAAAGAACGTGAAAGACATAAGAACGACATTACATATTGAAGCGCAACGACGATATTTTATTATTATTATTATTATTATTATTATTATTATTATTATTATTATTATTCCTTATATATATATAGTTTATTTTTAGCTTTGAAATATATTTTAGTTAATACCGTTGGTGATGGTGTAATCAACATGAGAAGATGATGATGATGCATATGTATGTATGTATGTATGTATATATATAATAGTGTTATATAGTGTTGTATATGTATAAAGGTGCGCGTAAATTTTTGCGCTGATGACCCGACGCAAAATGTAGTCATTAATTCGTGAAATAAAAATGTAATAGAGACAAAAAAAAAAAAAAAAAGAGAGAAAATACTTGAAGAGTGAGTAGAGTGGTGCTTAGGTAAGATATAGAAAAAGAAAGATATAAGTAAAAATATAGAGATATATAGAAAGATAAAGAGAGAAAAAGATAATAAGAGAATAAGTGTGACGAGTATGAGATAGAGAATGGAAAAGAACTTGCGCCAAAAGAATTGAGATTGGAACAAAAAAAAAAAAAAAAAAAAAAAGAAAAAAGAAAAAAAAAATGTTTGACTCTGACTAATGAGCGTCCTCTTTCTGCTCCTCCATCACGAAGATGAAGAACATATATATATATACATATATATAATATAATAATAATAATGAGTGGTTGTAATAAAAAATAAAATAAAAAAGATAGAAAAAAAAAATAAATAATAAAAAAATAAAAAAAAAGGAGGGAGAAAATTTGCTCGCGGAATGAGGAAGAAGAGTATTCTTCACGCGTGCCAGAAAATAATGTCGTAGTCTAGTACAAAAAAAAAAAGAATTTTACATTTAGAATAAAACACGTACAAAAAATAAATAATAAAAATAAAAGAAGAAAGAGAGATAGATAGATAGATAGATAGATAGAGGAGAAAGGGAGAAAAGTGCGATGATCTGATGCCGATCAGATGTATAATGGCGAGATTCACCGCGTGCTAATACAACATATTTGGTTGGGCTTCAATAACCGCAGGATTATACGAGCTCTCGAAATATATATCCAGAAGGCACTTAGCACTATCTACAAAGGCTAATGTAGCCGACACTGATATAAAGGTAAAAGAAAAAAGGAAAGAGAAAAAAAAAAAAAAAAAAAAAAAAATTCGAACGCGCTTTACGCGCGTCACTGTCTCACTAACAGTATCTTTATACTACACATCTCCCTCTTCCTCATAAACACACATACATATATATATTTTTTTTTACTTTTTTTTTTTTTTTTTAAATTCTCACATATACATATATAAAAATACATTGCCGAACTTAACGCACCTAAATGAGTCAACGATATCGCTATATTCACATTTAAAATTCGTTTCTCACTCACATCGTGACTTCTCAATCTTCAATCTTTGGCATGTGTTATATTGAACTTTTTGTATGTATAACCTCCGGCTTTCTTGACAAGCGCATATATGCGCAGAGTAACACACACACTAGTCAATAAGTCCCCATATACATATACATATACATAATATATATTTATGTGAAAGAAAATAAAAATGAATTAACCATCGTCTGATGGTTTTGGTAATTAACTCAACATTGTTGGGTGATGCGACGATCCAAGACTTTTATTTTATTACTTTTTTTATTCCCTTTTTTTTTTTTTTTTTTTTTTACTTCTTCTTCCTCTCAACCTCATCAGCAAAACTGTCCAGGGCGCGGTCATGTGTTTATGTGTGAGTGCGTATGTGTATACGTGTGAAGCTCTCTCTGCATATAAATGAATAATTACTTGTGTATTTATTCAAATGTTATGCATATGCATAGGCTGCTGTACAAATATTCCACTTTGGTGTGTAGAGTGTTAGTCAATCATTAATGTCCACTACTATCCGATATATTCAACTACATAAATATATATCATGAATATATTTAACTGAATTAAAATATATAAACAAATGATGGAAGAAAAAAAAAATAATAATAATAATAATAAATAATAAATAAAAATTCTACACAGGGAAAAAAAAAATAGTAATAATTCAACTTTTTTTTTTTCACACGTCCAAGTGTGACAAAATGAGATTTAGTTGAGGCGTTGAAAAAATTTTCTCATTCACCCCCCCCTAAGTCTATGATAATGTTCCTGTCATGATGTAGTGAATTTCCAGGTGTATACATATATATATGTGTGTATGTGTGTTTGTATATATACATATGTTTGCACGCGCGTGAAACACCGGACAATGAAAAAAGGAAACAAGTATGAAAGATGAAGCGAGCGAATGAGGGTGGAAATATGTGCCTTTGGTATTTTGTAGGATTTAAAGTCTATCTCCGGTAGTATAAAAGTTGCAGTGTAGATATACAGTTGGCTAAAGTAGGAGGGGAAAATAAAAAAAAAAAAAAAAAAAAAAAAAAAACATCCTGGTGAAACAGTTTCAATAGTGCGCGCCCACAATGCGAGAATTTCTCGACATTTTGTATTTTGTATTCATCACACTTTTCATCTAATAGGACGAAAGCATCCTCGCGTACATAAGCATTATATACTTCCTTTTTTTTTTTTTTTTTTTTTTTTTTTTCTCCACATTTTTCCTCTATTGTTATAATTTACATTCACTCACTCGTGTCCTTTAATTTTAACCGATGATTCACACAACAAAGCCATCAAATTGTGTGGATTAAATGTTGTAAAATTTCTTTTATCGTATATTCAATCAATTGAATACACACACACACACACACACACACATACATACGTATATATAATATCTCTCTCGAGAATGTTTAAAAATACATAAATTCATATACAAATTGTATTCTACATAAATTTCAATCTCATCAATATAATAATTGATAAAGTCACCCACTAATAGTGTAAAATAATAAAATGTAATAGATACATTATATTGATAATTTAAAAAATATTTGTATAAAATATATATATATTTATTTATTTATTTATTAATTTATTTGTACAGTAGTAAAATCAACAAGTGATAGAGAAAAAGAGAGATATAAGACAGATGTTCACAAATGTCAAATATTTATTCGTAAACTATCAATAGTAGGTATAAAGTAACGTTTAAAAAGAAACGGAGAAAAAAGAAGCCGACAATTTCACGTCAGTGATAATAAAAAAAAATTTTTTTTTAAATAAAATAAACAAAAAAAAAAAGATAAACTTGCAGGAGCTGTATAACACATACGCACACAAAAAATAAAAGAGAAAGAGAGAGAGAGAGAGAGTGTAGGAGAAAAATCAAAGAGAAAAGAAGACACGTTGTCGTATAGTCTTTGAGATTTTATTATTATTTTTTTTTTTTTCCTTTCTTACTTTCTTTCTTCTCATATATTGAGGTAAAAGGATGAGAAGGAGATATATAACTCTCTTCCACGCCTCACAAATGATCCTGAGCAAACACACTCAGTGATGGTGGTGGCTGTTGCTGTTGCTTCTTTGAGGCTCGATTAACGAGCGTGTGCCAACAGGATCAAGCCCGAGAATTTTTTCCCCGAGATTTTTCGGCATACAAACATGGCCGATGGGATTCCAAAGGGTCTTGAAACGACGACGACGACGACGACGACGATGTTTGAATAGTTTATATATATAAAAATCTCTGGAGCATACTTTTCATTTCTCATTTTATTACTTTACTCAACGAAATAAAAATAATAAAAAATAAAAAAAAAACCAAAAAAAAAAGAAGACGACGAAAAAGAAGAAGAAGAAGAAGAAGAAAAAGGTAAACGAATAAAAAGTATAATAAAATAATAAAATTAAAATAAATGAAATAAATTGAATAGTTTAAAACATATTTTTATATTATTATTATTATTATTATTATTATTATTGTTGTTGTATATATGTATATATTTTTTTTTCCCACATCAATTCTTTCGTGGACACCCACGAACAATTCTCTTAATAGTTGGCAAAATATTTGCATGAACAAAATTACAGTGTTAAAGAAGAAGAAGAAGAAGATGAATAAGAAGAAGAAAAAGAAGATGAATAAGAAGAATAAGAAGAGGACAGTAGGGGCATCAGGTGGAGAGACGGAGATTAACCTCGACCTGAATCTTACCCGTGTGATCCCTGTTCAAAGATAACCGTCGTACTCACTCACACAAATAAACAAAAATGTATATAGTGAGAAAGAGGGAATATACTATTATACGATGAGAGAAAAGAAATGGAAGATGAAAGGTGAAGGAGAGCGAAAGAGAGAGAGAGAGAGAGAGAGAGAGAGAGAGAGAGAGAAATACTCAGAGGTCCAGTTCTAACGGTACGTTTTTCGCGGGGCATTCAACGCGAGCGAATGTCCGTACGTACGAACGAATGAACGACGACGCCGTCGACAACTGCGCACTCGCTTAGGCGCAGAAATGCGAAGGAACGAATGCGACCGTTAACTAAAGAAAACGAGATTCCATACACCATAGTGGTGTGCTGGTACACTCTTCTCTGTACATTCGTGTGTGTAAGTAATGAAATAAAGAGGGAGAGGAAAAAAAACAAAAAAAAAAAAACCGAGTACAGAGAGACTTGGGGAAAGAGACGAGTAGAGTGCATTGTTGAGAGAGGGATATATATGCACCTTTGTATATATTTATTTATTTATTTATTTATTAGAGATGCGCAAGCCACAAGTAGAAGAGAAAATAACGAGAGCGTATCGAAGTCAATTCTCGAAAACTCCATATTCAATACATATATATATATACAATATCTAGAGTGTTCTCGTTCCTTTGATCGGCCACGAAAAAAAAAAAAAAAAAAAAAAAATCCCTTTGTCTCGAAGTCACAATGTGGATGGGCACACAGGATTGCACTCACCTTCATTTTCTCTCTTTATCAACGAACTCTTTGGGAATATAAACCGCGTATACATATAATATAATATACGTGAGGGATAACCACATGAGTTACGAGAGCTTTTCAAATTAAATTGATATCCATATGGATTTTGTCATAGGGAAAATCTTTATTCAATATGCATTTATACAGTGGCAAATTAATTTGAAATAAAATAAAAAAATAAAAAAAAATTTTTTTTTCTCTTTTCTTTCTCTCCTTCAGTGACTTTAATTATTTAAAATAGAATCGCTCTGTGATCCATCATCTAAACTCCTTGATGGTGTAATATAAAAAAAATATATATATATTAATAATAATAATAATGAACAAAAAAATTATCATTAAAATTTTAATTAGCCCGTGATACTGACATGAATGATATGGTTTATTATAATTATTTTAAATCTAATGTACAAAGACACGTGTGTTGAACGGCCCTCGAAGGACTTTCTGGTTCGAGAGGGAAAAAGAAAAGAAAAAAAAGAAAAAAAAGAAAAAAAAAAAATTCATCAAGGCACTTTGGTCACGTGCGAGCAGGAAGTGGGAACCACTTTCATCACTTACAGCGAGACGACGGGGAATAAAAGGCAATAATATATACATACATACGTATAATAATAATAATAATAATAATAATAATAATAATAATAATAATAATAATAATAAAAATGCACACGAAGTCTTGTACTCGTCATACAAAAATTGAAATCCTTTTATACATCGTATATAAGTACAAACGAATATACATTGAAGTGTGTCCACAAGCTTAAGAAAAAAAAAAAAAAAAAAAATTTATAATAATAATAAATTATAATTAATAATAATAAAAAATGAAATAAATGAAATAAATAAAAAATGAAATAATGAAATAGAGGGAGAAGGGTAATGAGTACGCAGGTGGTGATTCCTTCTCGTGTGTATACACTACACGCAAAACTCAGGTAATTCTCTCTCTAAATTCACGATGAGCAAAACAAACAAACGAAAAAAAAAAAAAAAAAAAAAAAAAAATATGAATACAAGAAATTGAAAGAGAATCAGAAGAAGAAAAAGTACACAATGGGTCCTAAAACCGGAAAAAGGTACGCCCACTTCCCAAAAATATATATATATGTAATAAAAAAAAAAAAAAAAAAAAAAAAATTAGCCCTCTCGAATGAAGACACGGTGGGAGAGAAATAAAGATTGGAAGGGAGAGGAAGCGGCGTAAAAGGGAATTGAAGAAGAGATGGGAGGTGAATCGAGGCAAATAAAAAAAAATTAAAAAAAAAAAATTAAAAAGAAACAAAAAAAAAAAGGTAGAAAAAGAAATAATAAAATGAAAATATCCCCCCTGCCCCTTGCAGACAGACATATATATATATATATATATATATATACAGGCACACACCACACGTGAATAACAGGCCGCGTGATGTCGCCAGTGTGCCGACGTTTGGGCCACGGTTTAAAGAAACGAAGGGGTACATATGTACTAAGTAGAGAAAGGGAGGCATAGAGTGAGTGAGAAAGAGAAAGAGAGAAAGGTGATATAGCCATTGGCCAGATTCCCATGAAACTCGAGGAGCAAATATATAAATGGTATATATATATATATATATATATATATATATACGTTCGCTTGCCTTTTGTACCTCCTTCTCTCTTTCGTTTCATTTCAATGTTATACGCGTTCTAAAAGGTAAAAGCGACGATATTCTCCCGTTCACACAGCGAAAAAATAAAGTACAACGATTAATCGGTGTACAGTCAAGGGTTGAAGATTGTTCTCTTCATCTTTCTCCTCCATTCACACACACACACACACACACACACATATATATATATATATATTCATAATTTTAATTTTATATTTGTTTTTAATTTTAATTTTTATATTTAGCCTGAAGCTTTAATTACTTCACTGCAGCAACTTTCCGTAATCGAAACTTTTCTTTGACATTAAAAAAACGAGTCAATTAAATTTTAGTTTATAAGAGGAAAAGAAAGAAAGAAAGAAAAAAAAAAAAAAAGTCTCAAAGATAAAGGCCATGGGCTTTCTTTTGATGATCAATTTGATACTTTATTTTTTGTTTTGTTTTTCATTACTTTGTTTTTTTTTTTTTTATTATTTTTTATTGTTGTTCGAGTAGTCGTTTAACGGATAAGACAAATGAAATGTTTGAGTAGGAGAATGATTGTGATGCATTTTGTGTTTATAAAAATTGTCTTGAGTAAGATTAACGAGAGGGCGTGACGCATATATACAGATAAATTTTTCCTTGGTATTTCTTATTATATATATAATCTTTTTCACTCAGTCTCACTTTGGTTTCTCTTTATACACGCTTGTACACCAATCGCGTGTCGTCGTCTTCGTCTTCGTCTTCGCAGTAGTAGTAGTAGTAGTATTAGTAGTAGTAGTCGCATTTAGTAGATAGCGTGACATGCAGCGGCGCGTTTCAAATATAAGGGCGCCCCCGTGTCTCTCATTTTTTTCTTTCTATCTCTCCCTCTCAATTATATACATATCTATCTATATATATGTATACGTGTGTTAGTAAATATACATACACGCGTGTCGGCTCATTATTAGAAATCTAAACACGTGCCAATGCACAATCGTAAAAGTAGACGGGACACGTGTGCATTTTTCATGTGAATATTATCGATATCTGACCAAATATAATGACATCTAAACGATATAGAAGAGTAAAAATAATGATGATAATGATAATAATAATTAAATAAATTTAAAAAAAAAAATAAGAGAAGAAATAAAAAATAAAAATACCATCACTAACATCTGGATTTTTATTTATCCGTTGATATTTTTATTCATCCGTTTTTTTTTTTTTTTTTTTTTTTTCATTTTTTATTAATCATATAATTCTATTTTTTTAAATAGTTATCTCAATCCAATAGATAATTAAATTCAACCGATAAAATTCAAAGAAAAAAAAAAAAAAAAAAAAAAAAATTGTTAATGTCGTGCCATTAATTGGATAAAACATGTGAAAGGTGTTTGCAGATATTATTCCGCAATTTTAATCGTACAAAATCATCTTATATGTATATACACATACATACATATATATATATATATATATAATTTAATGGTACATATATAATAGTGTCGTGATCGCGCACGAGAGCCATGTTCGCAACGGTGTGTGACTCGAAATACGACCTTGGCGGTGAGTAATGATACATAAATAAAAATGTGCGTGGTCTATCTTTCACTTGAATTTCTACGGGGGTACATAACGTATCTATATAAACAGATATATATTTGTGTGTGTATGTGAAAATGAGGAAGAAGACGAAAAGAGAGTGGTGTGTAACCCTAGATCCTAGATGAGCACGCAAGATACCAAATGTCCCCCTGTGTCTTCTGTAACTCTCTCTCTCTCTCTCTTTCTCTCTTTTTGCCAATCTTCACCTTTCTCTCTAATGGCCTCGTCCATGTGGACAAGGAAGAAGTCGGCACGTTGGAAACGTAAAACCAGATTTGAATCTCCCGCTAGACGCACGTTCACGCTCGGCCATCAACACAGTCCAAAACCGCTATATATATATATATATGTATTAAATTTTTTTTTGTTTCTTCTTATTACTATCTTCATAATTTTACATACACACTAAACTAAAAAATAATTAATAATAATAATATCAAAGATCCACAAGAAGTGAAAAAAAAAAAAAAAAAAAAAAATCATTTCCATATTTATTTTTTCCCTTTAACCCTATTAACAATTTGTTTTTTTTTCTCTTTTTTTCTTTTGTCAGGAACATCAATTATCGTCACAGTCGCTGAAATATTAAATGTCTTACGATCTTACAAATTGAGATTAATGAAAAGTCTCACTGTAGATATACAAGAATAAATATATCCACATATATATATTACAAGAAAGCAAAGAGAAGTAGAGGAAAAAAAAAAAAAAAAAAAAAAAAAAACACAAATAACAATAATAACAATATATATATTAAAAGAACACGAGATGAAATAACAGAGTAGGAGAAGAGAGCAATAAAACGAGAGAGAAAAAGAGATAAATTAGACAATACTTCTCGTTAATCATCACGATGTGACTGGCGAAAACTATTGAGGAAAATGCAGTGACCCAAATTAAAAAAAAAAAAAAAAAAGAAAAGAAAAACGAAAAAAAAAAAAATAGTAATAATAATGATAATAATAGTACGGTAAAAATATTGAGAATATGGCACAGGTTGTATGTTTATATATAGTTAAAATGTAATGCCCATAATGATAATTAATCGCTCTCGAATGCCAGACCGATAGTGGAGATAATTGCCCGAACAAATCTCTTTCTCCTCGATTATATTTCCCTTGGCTTATTAATTGTTATTATTGTATAGCGAAACCGATACTTAAGACCATATAATGGCGACCTCCAGGCTGTGGAAAAAAAAATTTTTTATGCAGGACATAAAAGAAAGAGAAAGAGAGAGAAAAAGAGAAAGGAAGTAGAAACAAAAAAACAATTCTTTATATATATATACATATATTCATATTGGAAATTCTTTTTTAATTCAAATAAATAGCAAGACATGAATATGGCGGGCAACAAGAGGGAAAGTCTTGGATGGCATTGTGCCAAGAGAAACAACCCCTTCTTTGTTTTTTTTTTCCTTATTTTTCTTCACTCCCCCCACCGCTCTTTTTTTTCTCCATTGAATTTTATTTGGCACATGTGTATACATATATTTATATATGTGATACCGGTACTTTGAAATCACCTGTCGCATCTCTCCTCACCGTTCACTATTTCCTAACACGAATATTTCAACATAAATTGTTTTCTTACATAAACAAAAAAAAATAATAATAATAATAAATAATAATAAAATAAAAACAAAAAAAAAATAAATAATAGTAATGATAATAAAAGAGATGAAGAAAAGAAAATAACAGAAAAAAAAAAAAAAAAAATTGTGGGCGAGTAGAGAGGGAATATAAATAAAAATGTAAACAAAAACTAAATTTACGAAGATAAAGATATAACGGTGAACAGTTACCTCACTGTGTTCGATATATTACAAGAAAAAAGTGAGGGAGAAAAAATAAAAAGAAAAAAAAAAAAAAAAAAACGACAAAAGACTTTGCTCGAAAAGCATTTTGATGAGGAACGGAGGGCAAAAAGGGAATTGAAGAAAAAAAAAAATAAATAAAAAAAAAAACGTGATTCTTTTTACTGAGTTTCTTCTTCAATTTTTTTTTTTTCCCTCCTATTTCTTCCACGAGTTGAGAAAATACGTGATGAGACAAAAAATAATAATAATAATAATAATAAATAATAAAAATGATAGCGGATCGAGAACGTACCGCCGTATTCACATTGCTCCCTATCATGTAATGTTTGTTATATATATATATACCTGTATGTGACAAGCACAGGTAGATATTAAGAGAGTTTCTATCCCCAAGTTGGTAACACACCCGTGATCGAATAGGGCAGTCATAAAACTTGTGCCAACCCCACACCAAGTACCTGGCACACACGGAAGACTTGTCAACCCCACGATAGCAATCGGCTACTACCTACTATCAACCCTCCAGTTATTTTATATACAGATATATCTCATATATATATATATATTTTTTTTTCTTTTTTTTTTGGGAGGAAGTTCTCTTCTTTTCCTACTGCACCCAGTGTTATCAATCTTTTCCTTCATACACTCCAGTATCTACTCTTACATAAAGCAACTGTGTCATGACCCCTGTGACTAATTCACCATTAAAATGTCAACGGAATATTAAATAAACACGCACGATAAAACAAAACAAAAAAAAAATATATATATATATATATATATATGAAAAAACAATTACTAAACGATAACCTCACAAAATTGTATACACATACGTGTGTATATTTATATATACACACGAATATACATTTTATATTGACTGTGTATATGAGATATTCTATTCTCCCTCTCATTTATCTCTCAACGAAAATATAATCCGTGTGTATTTGCGCGTCGGTTCGGCGAACAAATATTTTGCACGAGCAAACAAACGTCCTTTCTCTCACCTTCTACCACAACTATATACATATATATATATATATATATGGTCCTGCTGTCATTTAACGAGTCACATGTATGTAAAGACACGCGTGCGTGTACATTTCTCAGCCTGGGAGTGCAGGCGCGTGCGACTCTATACATTCCTCTTATTTCTCATTATTTCATTCTCTTTATTATTATTTAATTTTTATTGTTATTGTTATTTTTTCTTATTATTATTTAATTTTTTTATTTATTCATTTATTTATTTATTTATTATTATTATTTTTTTTTTTTCTCTTTTTCATCAAATCTCTATACCTAATAATTTTCTCATATAATTTCTTTTATTTCTCCAACAATTTCCATCATACTATCTGTGTTTTTAATACACTCTATACTAATACTTACGTACGTGAATCCACGTCAAAAATACATCAAACAAATACCGCACGCGGTACGTTTGACTCTATTTGCGCAATTACAAAATCACTTTGGATCCTCTGTATGATCCCACGACAAATTCCACAAGTATTTATATTATTTATATATTTAAATGAGACAGAATGTGATGGAGGAAATGGTGCTACACTAACAGGACTAATGTTTACGTCATATGTGTGTGAGTGTCTGGATGTATGTGAAGAATTTTTTGAAGTTGGACCGGCACATGATGGATTAACCGGGACGCAATAAAAATCATGAGAGACAAATAAATAATGAAAAAAAAAAAAAAAAAAAAAAATTGTGAGAGAGACGATGATTTAATATTCTACTACACTACTACTACTACTACTACTATTACTATTATTATTACTATTCACTATTATGTACATACTTGTACTACCTACTATAATATTACAATAAGGGCGATTATAATCGTCGGCGATGCTTATCGGTCAAACGAAAGAGCACGATATTGAATCACAGCTGTAGAGAGATGTATCGCTTCATTCATCATCACGTCCATTTCTTTTATTATTTATTATCATTATATGTAGGTATATATGTATCTTTATATATATGTATATATATATATATTTTGTTTCTTGGTCAAGTATATGGTGCGTGTTACAATGAATAACACGAGCGTTCATTACAATGCGGTATTTCATTCGTATCATAGAAATTATTTCACATTCTCTCTTTTTTTTTCTTTGATATTTGAGTTATATTCCGTTACATATTTTATATTCATATATAGTAAATAGTGAAATTATATATGCATACCTCTATGTATTCGCCGTCCAGAAATCCTAGAATCACAACACCACTTAGCACACAGAAACCAAACAAGAATTAAAAAAAAAGAAAAAAAAAAAAGAACAAAAACAAAAAATACAAATATATTAACACTGTTTTTTAGTAAACAAAGAAATTTAACTTTTTCTTCTGTTATTCTATTTTTTTTTTTTTTTCGGACTAGAAATCACCTCTCGCAAAAATCTTGTCAATATTTTTATTACTCTCACGCGGATTTTTTTGTTTCTGTTTAGATAACAACAATGAGTAAGAATATTTTTGTTTGTTGTTGTTGTTGATGTTGTTGTTGTAATGGGGGTATTTTTAAAAATTCCGCCGATCGCTCTCGTTCACCATCGCTGAATAATTTGTCACGGTCGATAGAGGTGCGCGGACGAGTGCAAGCGCCATTTTAGCCCCGTGTGCAGTCGATGCGGCGGCACACAGTACACATATGTATATGTTCGCACACACACACACACACAAACGTATACACAGATGCACAGAGAAACACAGTAACAAAAAGCAAAAAAAAAAAGAAAAAGGTGGAGGATACAATGAGGAAGAGGGAGAGAAAACAAGAGGAATAAAGACAGGGGAAAAAGAGGTAAGGAAGTTAGACGAGGGTTAAAAAAAAAAGAACACGATAGAGGGAAAAAGTGAGGAAAAAAAAAAAAAAAACGATGTGAAGAAGCCTCGTCCCGTCGGATTCACAGACAACACTTGCAAGTTTTGAATGAATAATATCGAATGTTAACTTTCACTGTGAAATATAATGTACACACGCGTGTCTTTTTTTTTTTTTTTTTTTTTTTTTCTTCTTATTCTTATTTTGTTCTTCGTATCAAAACAAAAATTATTGAGTTCGTTGTTGTGTACAATTGCCAAGTGCTGTGTGTGTGTGTATGTAGGTATAGAGTGTTAGGGTATGTATTTACTTCGTTTATAAACAATCACATAAGTATAGAATACCGTCGTTTTGTTATTATATTTTTCTCTGTATTATTTATATACAAATTCGATTTTAATTTTTTTTTTTATTTTTATTTTTTTATTATAAATATTTAATATCGTATTTGTATATATTTGCAGACACACAGTCTATTAACTTTTATTAATATTTTTTATTAAAATTTCTACTCAAAATAATAGTTGGAATAAATAAAAATATTTAATTGATATAAATAAAAAATGTAATTATATATAATTTTTTATATATATACTGAAATTTATTATTTTCACTGAACTGAATCGAAGTGATGTAAACATACGTCCGATCGTCACAACGATTCAACACGAACTGAGAATGCCGAACGATGCGAACCGTATTCAGTTTACGTGAACGAGGGGATAAGCGACGCGGCAAAGGGAGGGGGTTGCCCGGCTGGTTTTCATCGTACCGCTATTTGACTGTTTTACACTAGCGCCACCACCGTCTACTGCACTCTACTACAATTGCCCCGCGCGTTGTCGTCGTCGTCGTCGTTGTATCTCGCCTCTTACGTTCCAGTTGGCGTTTTGTGTCCTCCACCAACGATTCTCCACACAGCAAAATATATTTACTCCATGTATATAGGTGGATATATAATAATAATCGTCGCCAATTAAATAGAAAAATATAGAAACAGAGAAAGAGAAATGATGGTTTAATAATCAAAAAAGTAAAAACATCAAAATAAGAAGAAAAAAATTAATAATAATAATAATAATAATAATAATAAATTGTCGCTTCGATCAAATCGACAATTATTGGCGGCACATTGCGAAGACGCATCAAGATGGAGACGCATCATGAGTATTGAGATGGGGGTCATTGATTTTTTGCGAGCGTCAAGTGTAATCGGTGCACATGCGCACTCATGTCCTCTCCTCGTCCCCTCCCCTCCTTACCGACAGATTGACATCGGGCGTTCACAAACTCGTTGGTCGCCTTCGATATATATCCATGTAATATGTATATACACATATGTATATACTTGTAAGTACAATATTAAATACAGAAATACTCACAATCTCGAGTTTTATTAATGTAATATAGTTTTATTATTGTAATATATACCGTGTAGATATATCTGTTAGGTTATAAAGAGGAAAACAATTTTTTTTTTTTTTTTTTTTTTTTTTAATAGAATAGAATGTACATTGTCACTTTTACTTTAATGCACTTCTCATCGTGTGTATGTACAAACGTTGAATGTGATATCATAAGGTCTTTTTTTAATTTATTTATTTAATTTTGTTTTGTTTTGTTTTTTTTTAAACTGGTTATAATGTATGCGTTGGTTTATAGAAATGGCGGGCTCATTTATTTGTGTATTTGTGTGTCTGATTGGATCGCTAATAACGATGAAATTCTCTAATTGGCTCGGTGGTACCAATACGAACTAATAACAACGATATATTCAAATTAATAATTTTCATCTATAAAAATTCACATAATAATAAAATAATAATAATTTACAAAACTATTCAATAAAAGTCTATAAATAATATCTTTATTGAAAAAATATTTAATATAAAATTTTGGTTCAATTGATATCTCAATACAACTGAAAACGATGAATAATCTGTTGAATATTTCAATATTCGATTTCATTATTTTATAATGATATTTATTCTGTGATTGTCGGTATATAAACGCACATGGTGTATTATTTTTTTGTTTTTGTTTTTGTTTTCAATCGATCGACCAAGATCGTCCTATTAATCGACCTCAATGGCGCGCTTGTTCACGTGACCGCGCCACCGTCGATCCCCGAACTCATTCGCGTTTGTTTTATTGGCCATGTACGATCAGTACATTTAGATATATATATATATATATTACGGAGGCATTGCCATCAGGGTGTGTTGCTGTTTTTGTGTGTGTGTGTGTGTGTGTGTGTATGTGAGCAAGTGCGGAGAATAGAAGGAGAATGGACACAACGCTCGGGTATATATGAGGTGAAGTGAATGAAAAAAATAGCGAGAATGCCAGAGAGATCGAGGGAAGTAAATCAACGCGGGCTCACGGCGTATGGCGAAATCGTTTTCACGCTTGTGAAATAGACGACCGGATAAAATCCAGCAATTACCCTGTGTAACGAACTACGTAGTGCCTATACATATACTATATTTGCAACCTGTGATCCAATCATCGAGAGACTACGAGCCATGAACCCGTCTCTTTTGCGGAAAGAAAACCGCGGATTAAAACAAACAAATTGTATATGTATATATAGATTATTGTTTGTATTTTTTTTTTTTTTTTTTTTTATATCAGTTTCTTTCAAATCGATTTGTGGTTTTCAATATAGATGTTGACCTGCATGATGAAAGCGTTTGATGTGCCAATCAAAGTCAACTATACTCCATACTTGATCAAACACTTTTTTATCTATTTTTTTTTTTTTTTTTTTTTTTTTTAAATAAACTTTTATTCTATCGTCAATCATTCAGTGGGAATATATATTATTTTTTTTTTGGTTACTTGTTCTTTTTTTGATTTTAAATGAAGACATGTCACTTATTTCCGTAGTCCATCATCTTAATTAACTTCCTGATGTGAAAAAAAAAAATAATAATAAAGAAGTTTTGTACCCATTGAGCGAATGATGAATCATTCACGCGCTTTCCCTCTCTTAAAATTATTATTATATTTATATATATATATATATATGTACATGTATGTGTAGTAAAACAAACCAATAAGGGGAGAGATTTGTATTTAACTCGAGTGATTTTATTGTAAAAGAGTAATATAACGCAGTAAAATAATAATCGGTCACTTGCCCTTTCATCAAAATCATAAATCTCCTTTATACTTAAATAAATAAATATATATATATATATATATACACAAAGAGAGAGAAAGACAGAGCGATTTTATTTCAATGAGGGCAACTGTGACAGTTAGACCGGCATTTCCGCTTGGCATCACATCACCCACCCGCATTTATTTGACTTTTACTATTTTATTATTATTTTTTTTTTTTTTCTCGCTCTTGACACCGCCAAAAATTTTGATTGCCTTTTTTTCTTCTTGTCTCCACTGATGTTTCTTAACTTGAAAAAATATAGATAAAAATTAAAAAAATAAAAAAAAATAATAATAAATAAATAAATAAATAAATAATAAAACTTTAATTCTCAGAATGTTTTTGGTCATGCAATACATTTATTCATCTATAAAAAAAAATATATATGTGAATAAAAGAGGAAAAAAAAAAAAAAAAGAAAAAAATGGCAGGACATGTGAAATTTTTTATTTTGTTTTTTTTTTTTATATATTTATTTCTTATGTAAAGATTATTATTTCCTCTTACACCATGTGTGGGTTATTTTATTTTTTAAGAATAAAATAACATTCACCAACACGTACATGTCAAATCTAATCGACAAATAATTGTATGAAATATTTTTGATAGCGGTGAAGAAATTCATAATAAATTATCCAACAAAATACACCACATCAGACACGAATTGTATATATATCTGTTTAAACGCTATTGTAATAACTTGAGGAACTTGGCAGAAACAATAGTGGCCAAGTGATGAAGACAAAGGAAAAAAAAAAAAGAGATAAAACAAAAAAATAAATACAACAAAAAAAAATACATTTTTTTCCCCTCCTCACCTATCAACTATCGCACGTTGTTTCTTTACAATTGCATCATCTTTTTTACTCAACAACATTTTCTCATGCTAAGTTGGTTAGTCAGAGGTTCATTAGCGAAATTAAGAAAAAAAAAAAGAAAAAAAACAACAACAACAACAACAATATATATATATTACACATCGCTTGAATTAACGTCACGTCTAACTCACTGAAAAAAGAAAAAAAAAAAAATAATAATAAAATAAAATAAAATAAACAAATAAATAAATAAGAAACAATGAATAATACAAATGGTTTACATTGATGAAAGACTAAAAATGGTATATGATGTATTATTATACGTGATTGTCGGCGTCTCACCTGAAGCGTGGACACCGTTTTACTTTGTCACGCATGACTAATTAAATGCCAGATGTCGAAAGTTGTAGACAGATGATCGAAGAATATCAGTAGCGATACGACAGAGGTAAACGGCGGTGGAACAGAAAAGATATAAAAATAAATGAAAGAGTGAGAGAGGAAATTGGTGGAGAGAAAGAGAGGGAACAAAAAATGATCGATTTGATGAGTCCGGAAAAAGGATTTGCGGATGAATAGCCACGTGGTAAATGCATTTGTAACCACTACAAGGGAGTTTATATTATGGACCCCCCCTCCTCCCTTATATATATATATATATATATATATATGTGTTTCATCAACGAGCCATATGCCTTCAAAGCTTATTTATCAATACCAGACGATCGCCAATGTATATATAGTTGTAACCATAATATGAAATGAGATCCTATTACAAAAGTGTATTATTGAGATGAGTCTTTTCGATGGTTATATCTTTATATATGTTACCAGTCATGTATGTGTATATATATATATATATTGAATGTTTTATATACATTTTTATTGAGATATTATATTGATTTGACGATTTGTTGATAAAATTGTATTAAAAGGTTTGCAGTTATTTTTTTATTTTTTGTTTTATCCCATTGAAAATAATATTGAACACACGTGTTTTATTTTTCTTATTTATCATTATTATCTTTTGGAATATTTTTTTTATCTTTTTTATTTTGTATTTTTTTTTTTTTTGTTTGGATTAATGTAATGATTGGAGTTTATTGCAATGTTGTGTATAAGTATGCCGTGTTTCACATGAAATATAGATAAAACTAGCATTAGCATACACTTGAATGCGGTAGAATAACGCGGGCGCATAGAGATCATACAACATAGAGATTTCACAAACTGCGCCAAACACGCGTACATTTTCCTTTGACAATAACCGCAACGAATGTAAACTCCTGTTTGGTAATGTGCAATTCATGTCAATGGCTTTTTTTTTTTTTTATTTCTTATAATTCTTGATTCAATGTGACCTCCTCCTCTCACCCCTTCAATATGTTTCCTATTTTTTATTCTATAATTTCTCAATTTTTTTTTTTTTTTTCTTTAATTTTTTCTAATTTATTTATTTAAAAGAACCTTCGTGCATTCCCATTTGTATGGGCACTGTTCAATGACAACGATAGAAAATTTTTAATACACCACTCACTGCACAGTACACTCTGATATCATTTATTATGCTGTAATAATCGATAGACCGTTTCATATGTGTATACATATACATGACAAAATTTCCACTTAATCTTTCTCTCGTTTTTTTTTTTTTTTTTTTTTTTTCACTCTATTCATTTTACATCTTATCGCATTGATTGATTCATAAAATTAAATATTAAAATATACATAATAAAGCGTATAATATCAGTAATATACCAAGAGTGAATTAGAGCGAGTAATAAAATGTTGAAAACAGAAAAAAAAAAATAATAATAATAATAATAAATAAATAGATAAATACTTATATAGGGTCACTTTGTCTCGTCCAATTTCTTTTTTATATTTATTATTATTATTATTATTATTTTTTTTTTTTTTCTAAAAACAATAAAATTATAAGAGAGATTGTATACGAGACAGATTGAAGGTAAAACGAGAGGTTTGAGGGGACAAAATATCCTGTGATGACGCGCGTGCGCACACGTGAGTGAGAGTGGGCAGAGATTGGATTGAAGTTGCGTGGATGAGCAAGGACAGAGAGTCATCATACAAGAATAAAAAATAAATAAATAAATAAATAAATAAGAAAAAAATATAAAAAAAAAAAACAGTAATAATAATAATGATAATAATAATAAAATAGCGAGAGAGAGAGAGAGAGAGAGATGGAAAAAACAAACTCGTTAAAAGCGGTCCCGAAGTCATAAAAATCCGAAGCGCAGGTATATACTAACGATCTACAAGTCCGTGCGAGGTTGATCCTAATCTTGTTTCTCGCGGGTGAAAGAGTGAGAGAGGGTGATGTTGATAATGGAGGGAAGGGTAGAGAGATCCAGAGAGAGTTTACGGATGGAATGAGGGAATGCGGGAGGGGGAGTCAAGGTCCGCCTGAATTTTGAATAAGAGAAAAAAAGAAAGAAAAAAAAAACAAAAAAAAAAAAAGCGTCACATAGATGAAGAGGCTGGTGGAGAAATGCGGGGAAAACATGGCCACGCGGTTTTAAATTGCCGTTGTTCAGTTGCGTCCAGTCGATTTTAGGCCTCCCTATATATCTCTTTCTCTGTTCTATGTGTGTGTGTGTGTATGTGTATAAATAGTTTTGTCTCACTTGCTCTCGCGATATTCATGTTTATTCTCTTTGTTTTTTTTTTTTTTTTTTTTTTTTTCATTTTTTAATGCGTTCTTGTGTGTGTGCGTGTGTATTTCGTTTTTTTTTTTGTTTTTTAAGAAGGGGATGATGCCCCTCGGGCTGCAGTACCTCGACTTCAAGAGCTCCATCGTTGTTTTATTTATTTATTTATTATTATTATTATTTTTTTTTTTTAATTTTATATGCAGCCACTTTTTTAATTCTATTGGAATTTTTTGAGAAAATACTGAAGAAAGAGTAATTATTTCTGTGTGGACAAAAGATTTTTCGCGGATTCTCGAGAATTTCAATTGGCGCCAAAGCGTGAGAATAAAAAAAAGAATTAAATAAATATTATTTTATTTTTTAAATTTTATTTTATTTTATTTTATTTTATTTTATTTTTTTTTTTGTCGTATATAATTAGTGGGGATATATATTGGTGGTCGTGTCTATTTTTCTTTCCAAGCCGATTGTCGAAATTTGTCAGGCGTGCCATGGGCGAAGGCGATGTGATTTATCGCGATGGAGGACGCGACAGATGATGGTGGTAATATGAACGAGAGACGGAGAGAAAGACTGTAAGAGGGAGGGAATGAAGAGAGAAAAAATAAAATAGAGAGAAATAAGAAATGAAGAGAAGATGGGTATAGGTATAAGAGAGCAGGTCGAAAATTTCTCGCGCCTCGGTTGGTTTTAACGTGGTAGTTATTAATGTCAGGAGCTGTGTGCGAGGCGATACGCACTTCCGCGACAGTAAATCGCCGCTTAAGGAATATACCCACGGTAGAAAATAAATTAAGCCGCGTGAGCGATAAGTCGTTGATGCTATATTTTCTTCTCTCATGCTCTGCGACCTCCTGCCGCGACACTTTGGTAACGCGCACATTTCATCTTAAAGAAGGAATGAGAGAGAAAAAATGAGTGACTTGATCGGTTCTGGTAATTGAATAAATGTCGCTAATTATTTGTAGCCGTGATTATAAATTTTATCACAAGCCAAATCAACCGCTAAACTCGCTCCAAATTCAATTAATAGTTAATCCCACAAAATTAATTTAAAATAATATTGCTAAGTATTAATATATTTAAATTCTCATTATCGTTGTTGAGTATATTGGTGTTTTTTGTTTTTTTTTTTTTCTCCTCCTGATCAATTAAATAATTTTCAGTATGACAAAAAAAAAAAAAATGAAACACAAAATCATATCATTATTTTTTTGTTTGAACCTCAAACACCATCTTGTGGTATTTTATTGGACTTCGTATTTCATGTATCTATTTAATCGATAAATAAATTCTCTGTTATTTTATAAATAATCTATTAAATCAATAGATCATTTTGTTATTTTATGTACATTATAATCAAGCCCATATAATCGAAACATTTGTTGGATAATTTACATATTGAATGGAAAAAATATGAAATGAAATAATATAATATGCTTATAGACTGTTAATGTGCTTAGCTTTGTCCTTTTTTTTTTGAATTGGACGGCAATTGATTTGTTGGCGATTTTGGATTTACTTGATTTTTATGCTTTTTGCTTTCAACATGTTGAGTAAAATTATTTTCAGAATCGAATGATTTGTTGCAGGCCGCACAATAAAATGAGCCTACAAAATAATTTTTTTTTTTAATTTTAAAAATATAATGAAAATATTTTGAGATAAAAATATATGTATGTACCTGAGGGCGTTCGACAAATTGAATAATCAATTGTTACAGTTGCCGTTGTTGCACATTCAATTTGCGACAATGTTGACGCAGAATTTCCAACTAAATTTAGTCGTAGCATCTTTTGGTGTCTTGCACCACGTCTGTGTGTATCCAATTGTTCAAGTCGATTAGCAAAGACTCCGCATAAATCACAACGCAAGGCTTCTCCATAATTTGTTGCATCAACCGTAAATTCAGTAGCTATCGATGAATTTGATGTTGGGAGTGATCCAGATAATTGATCAACATTTAGAGTAGACTGATACTCTGATTGAAATGATAAACCAATACCAAATCTTCCTGTAGGATCACTTGGTGGTCCTTGATTTTGATTTTTTTTCAATGATCTGAAAAATATTTTGATTATATTTAAAATTATGAATTATAAAATTAAAAAAAAAAAAAAGGAAACATGAAAATTCATTCATATTCAATATTCACTTTTGTTTTAAAACTCCAGTTGTTGCTTTGATATGTTTTTTTCCCGCATAGTGTTGTGTAGCATCCGTTTGTGATGTGAACCATGTTTTGCAAACCTAGAAAAAAAAAGGAAAATTAATTTATAACACATTAAATAATAATTTAGAAAACATGTATGTATATAAATATATTTTTACATTGCAATGCGTACTCCAATCATTTACTGTTGTATTTACAACTTGTCCTTCATCATTTTTGGGTTTTTTAACACTCTGATTTAAAAACATTGATACTTTTTTTTGATGTGGTTTCCCTTCATAGTGTAATTTAGCTTGCAATGTTGAATTCATCTGTGAATTGGTACACGAGAAAATTAATTCGTGAGATTTGTCCATTGACAAGCGAAAAAACGCGTAGATCTTATTTTAGCACTTTAAATGACAATTTAATTTGACATCTAATTCAATTTCTTTCTTTTTTTTTTCTGCAATAAATTATTATTAATGAGATAATACAAAAAAGTTTGCATTTAATTAGTGCTAGAAAATTTTCACGCGTGTTCCTCGCGAAAATCCAATCATACATCTCATACGATGAAGTTCATTAAATATTTTTTTTCTATCATTAATCCTTACAACTGCATTACAAAGATCGCACTTGAGTGGTTTCATTAGAGCAGTAAGTTCCCGCTGGGCACTTGCGACTCTCTCTGTGAACGAATAATCGATCTCAATACCATAATTTTATTTTTGATTTTCCTTTTATGGTTTTCGTTACGTTATTCAAGATTTTTTTGTTTGTTATATTGCATTGGTAAATACTTACCAGCATCTAGAACAGGATCTATACTTTCAGATTTTCTTTTAGCATTTTTTGACTTTTTTTTTTCCAATGGTGATACAGTACATGTTAGATCGTTCTGTTGATCTAGCAATTGTAAATATGGCTCTTGAGTATCAGCATCTGATGGTATCCACCAAGGTTGATTGAAAGGTGTAACAAAATCTGAATTTAATACATGCGCGGCAACTGATATTGATGGTGGTGGTGGTGGTGGTGGTGGTGATGATAAAGCTGTAGTCTCAGGTGGAATTCGTAACGCATTATCCACAATATTTTTTTGTTCATTTTTAGCTTCAGAAAGAATAAGCGGTGATTGTGATGGCAGTGGAATACACTGCTCTAAACCTGAAATAACATTAAAATAACTTAATTATAATAATATTAGATAATGATAACTCATATCTAAACATATTACATTGTCCCGTTTGAAATTTATATTTACAACGTGAGTCACAATAAAAATTCATACATAGTATATCTCACCTGGAACTTCAGGATTTTCTATTATCTTCCCTTTTGACATAATCAACGATAATTCTTCATTCAACTTATAATAATTTGAAATATTGTTTTATTGTTGAAATGTAAAACATTATGTATATACGTATATTGTTGAATAAATTTTTTTTTTGTGATACATTGATTCGCCGATTCATCAATACTTGAAACGATGAGATGATTACCACATTATTAATTGAATTTACTAATTGACAATTTATATAAAATCATATGAATTAATTGTGACACTCATCAGTAACAATATAAATTATTTATTGCTTGTATCACTGCAGCATCATACAACATGAACGTAAGATGAAAAATGGCGACATCAACTACGTGCATCATTGTCGTAGATGTAACATTGGAAAAATAGGTTATATACATGTTATATTCACATATATATTGAAAGTTTTAACTTAATTCATATGATGCAAATTAAAAAAATAGAAAGTTTTGTTCATTAATGATTATTATATATCTTGTTTTTGGCAATGGAGGAAGGAATGGAGTTATTGAAATTATTAGACGAAAAAATTCACGGTGGACGTGGATTAATTGAACAATTGATAAATATTCAACATCAAGTAAAGGGTATTGATAAACTGGCTCGAAAAATAAATCAAGAACTAAAATTTTTAAATAAGGTATTTTCACATACATATCCTAGATAGTAGAATAAAATGATAATAATCATTAAAATTTTTATATATTGAAAAAATAATGTATGAAGGTGCGGTGTGCAGGAAAGGTAAAAAAAGAATATTTGCAAAGTACAAATTTAATTCATCTCAATGCAATGGTAGAAAGACTTTTATCATCCAATGATCCCACGAGTGTGATGAAACCATTTAAAATAAATAATTCAAGATTGGAAGTGGATATTGTTTGTGATGGTGGAGATTCTTGGGTAAAAGTAATTGCTCGAAATGCACGAGCATTAACACTTATCTCACTTGGTAATGGTGAATATGGTCAGAAATCCGTTTTAGATCAAGCTAAATCTTATTTGAATTGTGCAACACTACATTTACACAGATATACATCACCTAAAGTGATTTTTCATTTTGCATGTGGTATTGAAACACCATTGGCTATTAAATTAGAAAAATTAGGAGTATTAGTAGAGGGTGAGAGAATAAATAATGATGATGTTTATTCATCAATCGAAACAGCTATTGATGATGAATTTTACGATGATAATGAATCTGACAATGAATTAATTTATTCTAATTCAAATGACGTTGAGAAAATTAATCTCTCATTGCAAATGCTCAATTCAAATATGAAATCATCAGAAATAAAAAGTTTAAATTTGGATGTATCTACTTTATTAGCTTATGTGACTAATATGACAAATGGTCATGCACATTTTATATATTTAGAACCTTTACTGACACTTCAAGCTGAATGGGAAAGAAGTCGACCATTAAAACCAATTTTAGAAAAATTATTCGATGGTAAAGAACTTTTAATTTGCCGAACGGCTTATCGTAATTTTATGGATATTATACAAATGATTGGTGGACCAAATGAAAAATTAAGAGCTAAAGAATTAGTGGAGAGAGCAAAAATTGTTGAGGACGCTGAAAATGGAAAGATTTTGAATTTGAGTTTAGGTGGAAAAATAAAACAACGTTCTAGATTAGTTTTTGCAACTGGTGAAATTACTAAGAGCATTACTGTCTCTGCTAATGAAGGTTTCGTCAATGCAGCTAGAATGCAGGTGAATATGAATAAATAAACAAAAATTAAATAAAATTATGGGAAAAAAAAACAATTATATTTCTTTGGTGCTTTTTACTTTTGTATCTCCTTTTATAGGGGATCGAGTGTACAGTAGTATTACATGAACCACGCTCTCTATCAGAAATGAAGGAAAAATATGCGAAAAATGAAGATTCCTCGTGACGATTCAAATTAATAAAAAACAAACTGCCCTACTGTTTAATATGAAAAATAAAAATTAACTTATGTATCAATATAGTGTACAAAAATCTTGTAAATAAAATTGTTTTTCTTATAAAATTTGCGTTTCTGTAAGATATCATTTGATTTTAGATGATGACTTCATCCTCTGGAATTACATCATTCGGATTATCCTTTAGAGCAGTCTCAAAGTCTGCAAAAAAAAATAACAAACAAAGATGTATATTAATTTATTTTGCATACTATGTAAAATTGAATTATCAAATTATTTTTTACATTACCTTCAATGTACTTGGAAAATCTTGGGATTCTTTGCTTCGCAAGCATTATAAATTCATCGCGTTTCTGTGTATCACCCAAGTAAGCGTAGCATTTCGCACTGTTTAAAAGTGCTTTAATATTCGAATCATTTATTTTTAGAGCCCACTCACAATCTTGAAGAGCTTTTTCATACAATCCTAATTTCATGTAAGAAAGAGCTCGATTATTCCAAATAACTGCTGAATCTTTGCGCTGTTCAATGGCTTTTCCGTAATATGTTATTGCTTTTTGATAATCTTTTTCACCAAAAGCACCATTTCCAATTCTTTTATATGTATCGGCACGTTCGTTGCGAATTTTTCTTTCATCACTTCGATTTTTTGCATCCTTTTCCATTGATTTCATGAATACTTCTACATTTTAATTTATTGATCAGTTTAACAAATTTATTTATTATCTTTTCTTTTATCACTGTCATATTATCATCACTGTCATCACTACTAGTACTACTACTATTACTACTACTATTATTATTATTTTTTTATTATAATCATCATCATGATCTTATTTATTAATATCTTTCAAAAAGACTTTATTACCTTTTGACATTTTACCCGGATCCATATCTTCATCATTTGAATATTTATTAATAACAGTTCGATTAGTTTTCGTTATCGACAATTCATCATCAATTTCAGCGACTTTTCGTTCGGTATTTCCCTCGAGCATCTTGCATGCCATAAGATTTCCTATCTCCTGCTCTTTCACATCATCCGAAGCCAATTTTTTTACAATTCTTTCTTTAATATTCAAAATTATTATTCAAAATTATATATTCTTGTTCTACATCAAACTTGCGATGACTTACCAACTTCAGTTACACGGTGCATAAAATTTTCAAACTCTTCATCAGTTACATTTCTATCTGATGCGATACTTTCAATTGCTTTCTTTTTTTCTCCAATACTAAATGAATTAGCAATTTGTCGATTCATCTTTAATTACACTTTGCAATCTTTGAGTGCTCTTTCATCTCTTTACTTTCTGCATGAGAAATTTGTTAAATCAACGTTCCCATGACAACACTATATATCAGCAACGAATTTTCACAATTGCTACCAAACATTCATTCTCCTTCGCTACTTAATATTATTTTTGGAAAAAAAAATGTTCCGTATTGAAAGTAAACATATATATTAGAAGTATTATTTTATTTAACTGTCTGATGATGCACGACATGCATCGGGTAATGAATGTCTCGGTGGTTTTGGGGACACGCGAAATATTTCAACACCTGGATATAATATTTTTTTTCTTCGACCTATTCGTTTTAGGCAAGTTAAACGCGGTAAAAATTCTTCATCTGATGAAATATCAATTTCTTCTTTTATAAACATTCCACAATCCAACAGTGGACGATCAATAATTGGTTTTGTATCATCCGAAAGTGAACCATTTTCAGTATACGACTTACAAATTACTTCTACTTCATTTAAACGTTTCAATTTTTTGAAATATTTGCAGTCTTCTGCAATATTATGGCGTTTTACTGGAATTTTTTCATCGATTGCGATACTTTTTTTGCATTTACTTGTACTAGGATGATTCATGGCATCATTATGACTTGATATCACAGCTTTACTTGAACACAAAGCCCCACTGCTTTGTCCAATTGTATCATTTTTCTTATTACTCCCATCCGATTTTCCAATATTATTTTCTTTATTTACAACATTTCTTTGTCTTAAATTATAATTACTTTTTATTTTTATATTTTGATGTTTGGATTTTGAAGTTTGGCCTACAACTAGTGGTGTATCATCTTGATTTTTTATATTTGATGATTTTGGATTCTCTACTATTATCGAAGGTGACGATGTCTCGGGAGTTGATGACGAACCTTTTGCAAATTTTACTGTCGGTCTAATATCTTTTAATCCTGTTACCTCTAGTACCTCGGCTATTTTTAGAAGTCTCCTAACCTCTTTTTCAGCAACTTCAATTTCTCCACAATACATAAAATTAATTATTGTCTTCAAATCTTCTGCTTCTATGTCATGTAGAATAATCATTGGATGTGGATGATCATTTTTAACTAATAATCTTTGAAAAAACGTACTAGCACCAGCCAGGACCATTTTATGACATTTAAGAACTGTGCCATCCTTGCAAACCAATGATGTATCAACAAAATATTGTTGCTCATAACACAAATCAAGTGTTGATGTTAATTGTGATGAGAAAAAATCCCATCGGAGATTTAGCGTGGCTTCTTTTTGCATTTTTTCAATTTAATTATACTTTACTTAGTCCCAAAAATCAACAGGTATGTATATAACTAATTATAAAATCTCGAAATCGTGGCACACACGCTATACCGCGCCCTTGAAACATTTCAAACATGTTGCGCACGCAACATACAATTCAACATGGCGTCACTTATTGGTTATGCTAAAAATAAAAAATAAGTTGTATTGTTTGACATATAAAGATATAAACAAAAAAATAGTGATATTATTTAGAATATTTCGTGAATATAATAAATATATAATACCATACAATAATTCACGAATGTATGAACATAAAAAAGTGTCTAAAAATTTATTATTCAATTTCCAATAAATCTCAATTTGAATAAGCCGCTGTAAGCTAAAAAAATACTCGCAGTCACGACTAATAACATATGTACATGAGACAATTATATATATATATATATATATTTTTTTTTCTTTTTGAAATTAAAAAAAAATTAGACGAATAATATATCTCATTATTTTATGATAAACATGACATTATTTATTATTTTTTATTGAATGGTATCCGTGTCAAATATTACAATTTTCTTTCAGTAATATATATATATATATATATATATATATATATATATATATACATATTAAAAAATAATACATAACTCTAATTGTATTTCTTACCGCGCAGTGTCGCTTCTGCATCAACGTGGCGCGACCAAGTGAATGCGTCAGTGATTCGCGAGACTCCATCGCGTTCTGGTTATTCTATATAAAAAGATACATATCAGAGTGATCAAGTGTTGAACTGGAATCCTACAAGTATATATCTAGTGGAGTTCATAAGCCTCTACCATTAAAATATCTTTACTGTATATTTTCTTCTCAATTATTACTCATATATTAAATTAAATTTATTAATTTGAAAAAACGCGCAGATTCTCAATCTGCGTGATACAATACCCAAGAGTATAAAAAATAAAAATAATAAATAACAAACGATGGCTGACGACGAGAATAAGAATGACATGGACGACAATATTCCTGTAGTTGAGCTCATAATCAAGGTGAGTTGCTTCGATATATATTAGTAATATTCAATACACACACACACACACACACTTCATATATTAATACATACATGGATACATGTATACTTACATATATTCCAGAAACAGAGATCACAAGTTAGCGTATACCCGATGTACACACACTTTCCGGGTGGGGAATGAAAATGGGCGTGGAGCCTAATACGACAGACTTTGCTGTCTTCCCGGCTCTTTGTACTTTACACTAAAGAGACTTTGTCACATACTTAGAAAAAAAAAAAAAAAATTTTTTTTCTCTGTTTTTTATTACTTAGTTTTATTATGTTTTATTATATATATATATATATTTTTATCTTCCCTTTATTATAATTTTTTCTTTTCTTTTTATTTTTTTATCTGTATGTCTTGTCCTCAATTTTTTTTTTTTTTTTTTTTTTTCTTCATCTCCTTCAAGCCGCGTTTGCACTCGTGCGAATTTGCGCCGTCGCGTCATCAAAAAAAAAAGTATTATTTGCTTCCTAAAACTTCAAAGTATTTATTTAACATACAAAGTTATTATTTTTTATTTTTACACACAAAATTCCTGGAAGTAAAATAACGTAATGTTTTATTATTATTATATTTATTTATTATATGACTTCATTTTTTTCCCCTGCGTGTAGTGCCGCCAAAAGAAAAAAAAAAAAAAAAAAAAAAAAAAATGAAAGAATTAACGCGGCAGATGTTTCTATACAAAAATTAATCAGAAATATTATATATATACTTGACTGTTTGTCCATTGACTCAAGTTAAATATGTGAAGCGCATATTAAGTTCACAAATCTCGTGATTTCATCAACAGGAAAACTTTTTGATTATATCAACGAGACTAGTTCAATATAATCATTATTATTATTTCAGACCACCAAAGTTGCAAATGTATGTTGATATTATGACGAATTTAGCGATGATTCAGGTCGTTGTTCATCGTTTGAAATTATATTCAAGACATGGAAATATATTTATTTATAATTTATAATACATAGTAAATGAAAAAAGACATTGAAGAGAAGTTGTAAGCAGAAAAAAAAAAAAAATTTTTTTTCACACATTTAACGATGACTAATCGACATTTTCTTTCGTCATTCATCTCTTCTTCATCCTCTTATTTATTTTATATATAAAAATTTGAACGAATTTATATTTATTTATGTACAAATAATTTTTTAAATATTTTTTTTTTTTGTTTTCCATTATATGACGAAGAAAATTGTGTTACGTGTGTATTATTGAGTATTATCAGTTTTATATAAATATATATATATATATATATATATATTTTTTTTTATTCATATAAAATATTTATGTCAAAAATAAAAATGAAAAAAAAAATGTATGTGGAAAAGGTGATGGGAGACGAGAGCGACACTATACAGCTATAGATATACAATTCTTCGTATCACTATCATTTTTACAATAATTTGTCCCGCTGTAAATTGTTACAATTGATATGACTGATATCTATATATCTGACTGTTCATTGATCCATCTATCATTATATGTTGCCAGTGGCAATAAAAAAAAATATATATTTATATAAAATCCTAACGATAAAGAATCCAATATACAATGTCGCTTTCAATAACGCGATCTATTCCATATAAAGAAATATGTGAAGGAAAAAAAAAAAAAAAAAAAAAAAAAGGAAAAGACTGTAAGAACATTGAGAAAATCGAAAGTTACTCAGTGATGGTTAAAAAATATTTTATATGTCTCTTTATATCTACATGTAGAATAAATTTGAAGTCAAGGTTGGGTTATTGTGATGATTAAGAATGTACAGATGATGCGGATTATACGGCACAACTAAAGACAGAATAATCTTGAAATAAATTCATAATTTATGTTTCATAAGATTTACAACTATAAATAACATTTTTAATTATATATAATTATTAAGTTTTTTTTTTCTCTCTTTTCCTATTTATATTGTTTTTGAGTCTGTTGAATTTTGTCATTTTGATTTTTTGATTTTGATTTTGATTTTGATTTTATTATTTATGCATTTATTATTTTTTTTCTTGAATTATCCACAATTATAGAGAATGACAAGGGATATTCAAATAATTTAATCTTATCTGACTTGGGAGAGAGGAAAAATTTTCATATCAATGACTTACAAGTATATATATGTGTACATGTACGTGTATATATGTATGACAATATGACCTCAGACATTTACTTCGACGTGTGCGTTGCAACAATGGCCCATTGCAACGCACACCAGGTCACGATTGGAATTCTAGGTGCATATCATTTTTTTTTTTTTTTTTTTTTTTTTCTTTCTTTTTTTTTATATTCGTCTACTAACTGTATATAAACTGAAGTTGGTACGTGTACAATATATTTTCAACGTCTTTACATAATATTTCAATTTACTTTTGGATTAATTTTTCGTTCTCTTTGTTTCAATCAATTTTATTTTATTTATTTATTTATTTATTTATTTATTTATTTTTTTGTTTTCCTCGTTATGATGAATTTGAAATGATAGGAACAATAATTTTATATAAAAAGAACTTTCAACAATATATTATTTTATATTATTAGTTTTATTATATAAAATCAAATATTTGCTTTTTTTTTTTTTTTTTTTTTTTTTTTTTCCTCTGTCCGCTGTTTCTCGTACACATTCACACACATACACACACGCACACTCTTACTAGTGCTTATTTTAATATGAAACTGAAGTTAAGATTTCACTCTGCACATTTCCGCAGGGCACTTGAGGGAAAACAGAATCGGGACACAACGAGTTATCCATTAACGTTCATGTTTGCTTTCGCCAAGTCTTAATATAAAATATAATATATTGCCTATATATTTTTTTTCTATTTGTCGTGTTTTGTTTTTGTTTCATTCTGTCGCTATCTTGCTCTTTGATTTACTCTCGTGTTCTCTTTAATTTGAATGGAAATTTTTTTTTAAATTTTCTTCTATTTAAATACAGAGAGTTGGGTGAAATTCAATTCGTGTCATCGGTATAAAATAGAAATAATTCTATTGGAAGATACCGATATATAAAATATTCATTATATACGTATATGTATATCTTGTATCTCATCAGGACGAGTGGATATTGCTGGTTATTATTATATACGTGCAGTATATTTTTCAGGTCACCAGGCCAATTGTGACCTTGATGGCAACAAGTATTCCTTACTCCTTCACCTTCTCCTCATTTTCTCCCTCTCTTTTTCCATTTTATTTTATTTTATTTTATTTTATTTTTTTTGTTTTATTTTCTCTCTTTTATTTTGTTACAATATTAAGTGTGTCAAATCACGGGACACGGTACACAAAACTTGAGGTCCGCACCTGAATAGTCATCATGTTCGCTGAATTATACACATCTTGTGGCTTCTAACGAGTTTATATTATATGTGTGTCCTTTGTGTACGTGTATATATATATATATATGTATGCAAGATAACCGTTAAAGGGGCGTACTTATACATCTTACACACTTACCACTATCTCATCCATCCAAGTTCATTTCGTTCCTTCTTTTCTTTTTTATCGTCTCATTATTATTATAATTTCTTTTTTGTTTCATTCATTTTATATATATATATATATATAATTTTTTTTATGCTATATACATCCAGCCGAGAGGAAACTCGAACTTGGCTCACTGAAAGTTTCGTTGGTTAATGATCCATATCTTCATCCTGTTTAACACGACGATAAAATATTTTCAAATACAAACAAAACATAAAATTATTATTTTATTTATTCATTAAAAAAAATTTTTTTTTTGTATTTTTCTAGTTTATTCACGTATAACTTTATGCGTGTATGTGTCTGCGTTTTTTTTTTTTTTTTTTTTTTTAATGTTTTAATAGTTTCATTTATGTGAAATGATTCATTAGATTGTGTTGGATGGATTATCATTTGTTTTTCCTCATTTTTATTATTTCACAGTTTTTTTTTCATTGTATATGTAATTAGAATTTTTTGACCTTCGATTACCGTGAGAAAAGTTTTTTTTTCTTTTTCTTCTTTTTCTTCTTTTTCTTATTGTCATTATTTAAAAAAAATTTTTTTTTACAGAAGAAAAAAATTATTATGATAATAGAGAAAAATACATAATCCATTCAAGTGTCTCAATACAATATTATACATTTATATATATATATTCTTTTTTTTTTTTTTGTTTAACTGACACTTGTATATATTTAATAGAACACGTAATGTGAACGTGACTCGATCTAAGCCACTCATTTTGTTCTTGTTTTACACAGTTAACGTATATAGAACTCATAGTCAATCACAATTTATTCAATCGTGATAAAATTTACAACCCTCACGTGTATTTCGAACATATATGTGATTTCTCGTTAGTAAATGCTTGTTATATACGAAACATTTATCATTTGGCTGTTGATATAACACATATATATTTATTTTGTATATAAATGTAATTGTATTATACAGATGTTACTTATAAATTTTCTTTCTAGTTGGTTTTTTTTTTTTTTTTTTTTCTTCTTCTTCTTCTTTCTCACCTCTTTTCCTCATTTCTCCGAAATTATTTTACATTATTATTATTATTATTTATATTTTTTTAATTGTTATCATTCGAGATGTATGTCACGAGAAAATAGAACCGCAAGGAAGAATAAAAGGTGCATTTGTGAATGGCAAAAATGTCAGCGGCAAATCGTGTGTTCACGTCTTGTTCGTCTTTTGTCGGTACCGCGTCATCTTTTTCCTCCTTTCTCTCCGTGACGACATTTAAAATTCATCCAATAAATATATATAATCACTCTGACATATGTTTTATTATTTAATTATAGTTGAAATGTTAAATTGAATTTATTTTTAATTCAACAATATTTCAATTCATATTTACAATGAGATTTTATATAGGTATATATTTTTTTTTTTTCTATCAATTTCATTTCATTTTTTTTTCTTTTTTTTTTTGAATTGAATATTACTTCATTGATATACTGATCGAAGTGAAACACAATGCGATATAATCTTGTTTTGTATTGGGAAATAAATTCTTAGTGAAACGTGCAATACCATCCAACAATAATGATAATAATAATAATTGCAATGATAGTTTGTAGTTAGTCCCAGAGGTCGTTACACTCCAAGTCATGATTATTATTATCAAACTCTTTTGCTCTCCTTAAAGTAGAAATTCTCAATTTTTCTTCTATTTTTCTTCATTTTTATTTTTGTTTCAGTGATAATTTAAATGTATATCTACTATATATCATCATCATCATCTTTATTTATTTATTTATTTATTTATTTATTTATTTATTTTTGTTTCATCTGTACTGACACTAATCGTGTTATCATCGTAACGAATTAAATTATATTTTATACGATGAATTTAATAAATCCCATATATATTTATGTATAGGAGTAGTATATAAAGTGTCGGGTTAAATTACGGAAATAAGTCAATAGCCCAAAGTTAAAAGCCACACGTAAGATATTCCTTTGGGCCTTGACTTTCTCACATGAAATATTACACAATCGTCCAATGAATCCAAGAAATCATCCAATGGACCTGTTCTTTTTTTTTTTTTTTTTTTTTTTTTTAAATCTTCACTTCATCGGACTGTTGACTCACGGATAATATACACATATATACATATTACTCACGATTAAATATATGTGTCAAGTATTTTGTCATTGGTTATACAATGTCTAAGTTTTTTTTTATTTATGAAAACAAAAAATTATTATATAATTATTATGTCAATCGTGAAATTAATTTGTGGATTATTATTACTATTTTTTTTTTTAATTTTATAATTAATTGTGGGAAGAACATGTAGATATATATGTTTGTGTGTAAACGAATAACAAACAAGAATATATCCGCACAATTTGTTTTATGTAATTTAAAATATCAGACACGCGACTCATTTGATGTATAACTGTATTAAAAAATATTTATAGATAATGCAGTTTTTTATTTTACTTCTTTATTTATTTATTTGTTGGATATTTCGTTATTATTTTTATTTTTATTATGATTATTTTGTTTTTGTTTAAATTCATTTATAAAGATACTTTTATTTTCTATTTTTTTTTTGCTTTCAAACGGTTCTTATTTATTTATTTATTTATTTATTTATTTATTTATTCTGTATCCGTTGAATAGCGTAAGGATATTACTTTGAAGCGTGAAACGGGAGCACGATAGATAGATTTTACCGTCTCTCTGATTAAAGTGTATATGAATAATAAGGTCACAGGATAACTGAACGTAGATAGAGTGATGGATTTATTGCAAGTGTAAAATTAAATTATACACGTGAGATATATCGTGGATAATATAAATTGGCTAGACTAAAGAAATATTTATATATCGATTACATCATCCGTTTAGAAAAAAAAAAAAAACAATAATTTTCTGTAGATATATATCAAAGGGAAAGAGAAAGAGAAAAAGAGGAAACAAACAAAAAAATTATGAATTATTCTTTTTGGGATCTTTATCGATTTATTTCTGATTCTGCATAATTTTTCAAAATTCTATATATGGAATTGTCACACTTTTAAATTGATAATAATAGATATATAAGTATTTTATGTCGGTATATATGTGATATGCGATATGTTGAATGACTCAGAGAATATATCCAGGTGTGTGAGTGTGTATACAGCAATGAATTCTACGACATTCCCATGTGTATTTTTAATTTAAATTGTGCTGTGAACTATATATCAAATTGCTAGTTGATAATTATTTTTAAAAATATCTTTACAATTATTTATTAATTACTTTTTTTTTTATTCTGCTTCTGTCTGTTTTTTTTTTAGGCATCAACCATTGATGGAAAACGAAAAGGTGCATGTCTATTCTGTCATGAATATTTTATGGATTTATATCTACTTGCTGAATTGAAGACTATAAAGTTAAAAGTGACAACAGTTGATATGCAAAAGCCACCACCAGATTTTCGTACTAATTTTCAAGCGACCCCACCACCAATTTTAATTGATAATGGCGATGCTATTCTTGAAAATGAAAAAATCGAACGACACATCATGAAAAATATTCCTGGTGGTCACAATTTATTTGTTCAAGATAAAGAAGTTGCAACACTCGTTGAAAATCTTTTCAGTGTAAATATATATATTTTCTTCTCTAATATTATTCATGAACAATAAAAATATAATAATGATGAGATGATTTATAATAATTATTTTAATTACAGAAATTGAAGTTGCTATTATTAAACGCAAAGGACAAAGATAAAGATCCAAAATCGTCATCATTAATGGCGCATCTTCGTAAAATTGATGAACATTTAGGACGTAAAGAAACTCGTTTTCTAACTGGTGACACAATTTGTTGCTTTGATTGTGAATTAATGCCACGTTTGCAACATATTCGAGTTGCAGGAAAATACTTTGCCGACTTTGAAGTACCTGAAACACTTGTACATTTGTGGCGATACATGTATAATATGTATAAACTCAAAGCATTTTTAGTGAGTTGTCCAGCCGACCAGGACATCATTAATCATTATAAACTTCAACAGGTAAATTTATCACATATATTTATTTATATGTATATTTTTTATATTATTTACAAAATTTTAATAATAAATGGAGGTGACCCCCTATCACTTATAATATTTTGTCTTTTTCAACTGTTTACGTAATATTAGCACGGTCGATAGTTATTTTCTATTTTTTTTTTGTTTTGTTTGCAGAGCATGAAGATGAAGAAACATGAGGAACTCGAAACACCAACTTTCACAACCAGCATCCCCATTCAGGTTAACAATGAATAATAAGAAAACGAAGAAAGAGAAAAAAAAAAAGAATAGAAAAACAAAACAAAAAAAGGCTGGGCCTACTTTAAGTGTCGCGCGCCCGTGACTCTGATGGATGACATTATATTTCTTTTTTGACAATCGCCAAGGAAATCATCACAGTGGCTTTAAATATTCACTTATAATTTGGGATTATTTTTTTTCTTTTTTTTTTTTTTTTTCAGTTTCATCAGCAATAAAAGAAATTTAATATGCATAATGAATATGTCAATATTCACTTCTAAAAAAAATATAAGTATAAGTAATTGAATTATACGGGGGCGGAAAAAAAAAGAAGCAACGAAAAGATAATTGCAATTTCTACGCGATACTTGAATATTAATAAATTCTCGATGTTAAATTTAAGATAAAATTAGCTTTTTCACCGCATACGAGACACGTTAGTATTGATATTTATAAAAAATTTAAAAATACGATGATAAAAATTGTATTCGTGATGATGAATTGAGGCCTTATTTCTTTGTTTGCTTGTTTGTTAGTTTCTCTGTTAATAACAGACAACTTCCATATTCTCTTTTTTTTTTTTTTTTTTTTTTTTTTTTTTCTTCCGGTAACTATTTATATATTCATTTTATTTATATATCGATTAAGTGATATGTAGCGAGTTATAGAGAAAAAAAGATTCACGATCGATGCCTGAAGCTGCTGCTGTTGTACGTAATAATTAATTTTTATATATATACATTTTTGCGATGACAAGGAAAAGTATTGAGGCTGAAATAAAATTGTATAATCAATTGTGAATCATAAAAAAAAAGAAAAAAAATATCGTGTATTACCAAAAAATATTCGGGAATTTTCATGCCTGTTTATTTATCGATTGTTGTATTTTTATGTTGAAATCATAAATAAATGAACAGGAATTTTTCAATTTACATATTTATCAGCATCCCCATTTTTGATTTGTACTTATAATTAGATATAAAAATGAAATTTACAATACAAAACAATCGCCAACAGTTTCCTTGTTTTCGCAGAAATTTTTGGAGTTTAGCGAGTTTAGATAATAAAACAAAGAATGTTAATTATCGCTATTTGTATTATTAATTATATATTATTAATCTATTGCTAATTATTTTGATTTATACCCATAAAAGAGGAAAGAATGAAATAAAAAATAAAACTGATTAAATACGTAATTTTAAATTATTATTTTTACATGTTAAGTCAATGATAACTTCATATTTTTATTCAACTATACTTACAGCATCAAGTGGGAAAATTAAAAAAAGAGGATTATTGGTGTCTGTTGCACGTTTTAAAATAGTCTTCCCCTCCCCTCATTTATCGTGCCCCGACGTTGTCGCCACTGTTACGACGTGTTAGTTTCTTCCTTCATTCATAAATAGGAGATTCGACGCGCCGTAAAATTACGCCGCCATTTTAACAACATTAGTCAAAAGAAATAATTTTTATCAAAGTTATTTCATTAATTTGAATAATATATTTGTATTCTTTATATATTTAAAAAATTATATGATTATATATCAAATTATTTATTTATATATTTTATTAATTAATGAGTAATAATATAAATGGAAAGTTTCGTTATTTAGAAGTTGAAATGTTGAACGTCGTGAGTTGAACGCAGTGCACAGCTGATCAGTGGTCCCCGACGGACGGTCGTCGTTCCTTCGTTAAACTTTTATCATAAAATTAAGTTTCTGCGAAAAGAAAAAGATAAACATGAACACTAATTTGATGTGATATACTTGATGTGTCAGTAGGACAATTATTTTTTTTCTTGAATTTCTGCAGAACGTAACATTTTACGACATAACCTCCCACGCAATTTATTCAAATATCAAAAAGTGTTTTCTCTTCCTTTTTTTTTTTCTTTTTCTTTTTTTTTTTCACCTAAAGTGTACAACACAAAATATTCTTATCTCTTGACCCGACTAAATAGTTGTCTGGTAAGTTTTTTTTTAAAGTTAATTTACAAATGAATTATAAATTATTCATTGGATGGTTACTATCTCAAATAATAATATTATCACTTATATATTTTTGCATACACACATTGTCAACGTCATTCATACATGCACTATTTTCTATTAAAAAAAAAACATACATTTCAGAGTCACCACTTTACTTGTAGAATAATTGTTTTTCTTTTCTATTTATTCTTCGATGACTTGAAGTCACGAAAATACTCAACTTAGGAATGCAATATAGCAGGCAATAATAAATGTCATTAAAAATATTTGCTCTACAATTGTTTCCTTGACTTTTATTACACTTTCAACTTAGTGTACGTTTACAAAATTGTATAGAAGTGGTTGTGTACGTATAACATAACCTGAAAAATACAAAATACAAAATACAAAATACATTATCACTCATATCATTTTATTAAAAATAATTTGTTTAGTGTTATTTTTATGTTCATCCGTGTCATACTTCCGGGTAATGTCACACTCACAAATTTTCATTTATTCATTTATATATTGTTGTTTTGTCCTGTATTACCGATAGAATTTATGTGTAAAATGTAGTCACGTGTGTGGCCAAATTGGTAGGGGGACATATAATAATCATGGTACGCCTACTTAAAAAAAAAAAAAAAATCATTTTCATTGGATAAAATACTTGATTTTTATTTTCCTTGCCACTTTTTTCTGTGTAATTTTTTATTTTCATCATCGCTCGACGTAGTTGACTTCGAATAAGCAAACAAATAAAAAAAAAAAAAAAACGGTATTTTCTTCTTCACCGGAGATATTCAAATATTTTTGGCCGCGTCCTCCGCCAACGTGAATGTCGTCGTAGTCGTTGACCCAGAACGCTTGGAATTAAATAACTTTTTTTTTTCTCTCATTTTCTTTATTATTATTATTATTATTATTTTTGTTTCTTAAAATTTTATTTCTATTATTTCTTTTTTTTTTTCAGATTTTTTTGACAAAATATTATGCGTGACAAATTGTTCCCGCGTAAAATACAAATGTATATTCACGTTGGTCACGTGTGTTGATGGTTAACAGGTGTCCCATCATCAAACATGGGAGGAAAGCAAACGCTTATAAAATGTTTCAATCATTAAATCCATTTACTATTTATTATATGATATGTACATAATCAATTATATAACTAAATTATTCAAGGGTTAGTTGTTCAATAAGAGATAGAAGAACGTTATTACTGTTGACTTTATAGCCTGACAAAGTGCCACAATAATTTCTCTATTCGTGTGATAGCAAATGTCTTTTTCACATGAGTATATATTCACATACATATACAAATACACATTTTCGTTATGAGAATGCATTTATACAAGATCACAAGACAAATAACGACATGCAAAATTTCACGTGTCAACGAATAACTTTCAGTTTAGTTATCTATACTTCAACGTCATTTCATTTCGAGATATAAACGGGCAAGTAGACACAAACATTAGTAAAGAGGAATGTGCAAGTATATCCACTTACCTTTCACGCTTAGCATCTCTTCCTTTTCTCTTATTCGTATTTTCTCTTAAAACGTTTGCGTTGCCAGACTCTTCGAGACACCGCACAGCTTGCGTAGACTTATGCAGCTTCTTCTTCTCTCTTTCACTTATTCACTTTCATACGTACACACACACACAATACACATAGTATATATATATATATATATATATATACATTTCTAGCTGTATTTTCATGACACAAATATCTTTTCCCGACGCACTGGAATTCGACTTTACCTTTTTTTTTTTTTTTTTCTCTTTTAAACTAGTGAATTCAAGATATTTTCTAAATTACCCAAAAAAAAAAAAAGCGTACTAACGTTTTATCAATTCAAATTAAGTAATTCATCAAAGTGTGTAGAATTTTGATAATATTATTCTTGCATTAATATTGAAATATTATTGAAATATTTATTCTCTCATTCGTTTTTCTCATTATTATCATTCGTAAAATAATATAAATAAATTCATGAGATAATATATATAAATGTTGAATGTTGATGGATGCCACAACAAAGTTGTTCTTTATAGATATATAAACAGCAAAGCATATATAAATTAAATACATGCCAGGTGCGTCCCACATCGTCATTTGATCCAACCCGTGGTCGTGGAGTTTGTAATATATATCCTACATATAAAATCATATGATGGCCAAGTTCCAACATAAAACACATATATGTGTTGTAAATTAAAGTAGGAAAAATATATAAACTTGTCCTGTTATATTGCAATTATATATACAAATAGTGGAAATAATATTTCCTGATAGTGATGATGATGATGATGATGATGATCGTCGAGTTTAGTTAGACGTAAAACGATAATCATTGTGATTTTGGTGAGGGTCGAGAACGTGAGTGGGCGTATATAGCATCAGCTAATTATGTGACACTTCTGTTCGTTGCTACATGGCACACACAGGTGTCCGTTGATGTAATACCCACTGCCAAAATTCATTTATAATATATCTTATATTTTGATGAGTGTATGTGTGTGTGTGTGTGCTCTCAACATATTCTGGCACATCGACAATTTACCTGCCTTTAATTCCAATTAATATTTGAGTAGTTATCATTTTATTTTATTATTATCATCCTATTTTTTTATTATTTTTTTTTTATTTTTTATTTTTTCTCTTATTATCTCATTATATGAAATGAAAGTCAGTTAAACAATTCGGATAAAAATTAAACACAGATAGGCTTTGGCACGAGGATGGGGTCCTATGATGGGGGACTGCCAATGCTCTAACATCACCATCATGCAGCTGTTCCACGAGTTGAAGCAACAGTTTCCTGCACTACCAGATCACATTGTTTCTCAGTGTATTGCCCAGGTACACGAAAATGCAAAAATCGCGCAGCCAAAAATAAGCAAAATAAAGAATGATTAATTGACCAATAAACAGCATCAACCAATTGCCGTGTTCCCGCAGTTTTTCAATTTTTTCTGATTTCATTTTCTACCCATTAATCTAACCATACGATAACATCTATTTATATTCACATATATACACATACACACACACACATATTATTTGTGGTATTTTTAATAATATTTTTTTGCATGATTCTGTGTTTTTAATATATATTTTTTTTTGTCTTGATATTAATTAATTAATTAATTAATTATTTATTTATTTATTTATTTATTTATTTATTTATTTATTTATTTATCTATTTGCGTATGTATGATAATTATTTTATACACGTGTGTTGCAGAACAGTCACGATCGAGAGATATGCGCAAGAAGTTTGCGCGCAACTCAAAATTCAAGACCATCACCTGGTGCCTTTCCACCACCACCACCACCAGATGCAATTGTTTTGCAGAACTGTGGTTCAAATCTAGAAAACACTGGACGATTGAAAATAATTCAACATCATTCACCTCCTCATCGTCACCATCACCTTCACCACCACCATCATCATCATCATCATCACTCCAAAGCTCACCGACCTGTATCCTTAAATATTGGACCGTCGTCACGTCAATGTTCTACCTTTACTCGAGGTCGGGTGTTACCACCATTACCAACAATAATCCCATCAACATCATCAACCCACACGACATGTCCGGCACCGTCTTCAGCACCGGCGTCATATTCAACGCGGGGCTTCTTTGACGAATTACCAACCACAAATGTCACATCATCCAGTCCCGCAGACAATTACGGTGGTATTAAGAATTTAAATTCATCCACAAGTGGATTTGAAGTTAATGTAAACGTTGCATGCAGTCCTGTTGGAAATCGTGGTAGGTATATACGAAGCCATAAATAAAATTGTGTGATAAAAAAGAACAAAAAAAAGGAAAATAATAATAATAATGAATAAATAAATATTAAATGTCTTAAAATTAGTTTTGACATTGACATTTGACATTTCAGATTTCAGGACAGTTCAGAGTCCCGGATCACTGAGAAGTGACTCACAAATTGTGGAATCACATTCCCATTTTACTACAGAGCCACGGACAATTGTTGGTAACGAATCTGCATTACAGCAAGATCATGCACGTAGTTATACATCTGTGAGTTTGACATTGAGGCCACCGTCATCTGAACCACAACCACCAATTGATATAAGATCTCACGGCTCGAGTCTTACGTATTCTACGTCATCATTAAATCCACGTGGTTTTCAAAGTCATTTGCAAATTAGTATTGGACCAGGTACGGTTGGAAGCGTGGCTGCAGCGAGAATACGACCGCCCATGGGCCATCCCCGGCCCAATAGTTTGATTGGTACGGTACAAAGTGGTCATCAACGTCCACCTGGTTTGCCAGCCGGTCCACCAAGTCAATTGCCACGTCTAACGACAACAATGAGTGCACCAACTACCCCACCAGTGTCGACAACTGGTATTATCACATCCAGTAGTCTACCAACGACCCCTTTGACAGCCCAACAAACGTCTATCGTAACATCATCATTGCCTTCTAGTCCAATTAGAGATTCCGTACAGATCAACACCGATTTAAATCGTTCGCTGTTAAATCAAGGTAATTTTTTTTAATGAGAACATATAAATGTCGACTGGAAGATTCATATTGATAGTGGAGTTTCAATTAGGAGTTTTAGTTTATTTGATAGTTTTATGAGGTGCAGCCTACGCAACTGCGTCGAGCATGAGATATTTACGCATTCTTGACCCACGCTTGAGTCTATAGATAGATGCAAGAACGTTGGTGTAGGACCACACAGGCCATCTGATTTGAAACATTAGCTTGTACTCATAATCTGCCATTTTCTCTATATAATAAGTGGATTGTTTAATTATACAATTAAATAAAATGTAATTTTTATCATTTACTAATTTATTTTATTATTATTTTTTTCAAATAATTAGTGGCGGAGCATCAAAGGCGATTGGTCGCGGAGCAACTTATGAGGAAGGAACGATTGGCGAAAAAGCTTGCGGCTGAAAAGGGACGACTCGAAACTATGAAAAAAGAACTTCAGGCACTTATGAGACCAACTAATTTTAGTGTATCACCTGAGGTGAATTTTTCAATTGAAAATTATAATACATTTTCATTTATATATTTTTTTTTCCAATACTAATATTATTTATTTATGTTTGTAGGATATAGAAAGAAAATTACGGAGTGAAATTTATCAATTGCAAGTCGAGTGTGATATACTTACAAAAGAAGTTGATAAACGATCTGATCCCAGAGGTAATAAATATTTTATTTCATAATTAATTCGATAGTTTTAGATGAATATAAAAATTATTTGATTTTGAAAAATTCAAGTTCCACTTGGGGAAACAAATGAAGAATTTTATCAGGGGATTTACACAGGTCAATCATTAAATTTACCAACTCGAAGAAATACCTCACCACCACCACCACCATTACCCAGTGAATTACCCGCATGGGAAGTTAATCGCAATTCACGTTTAACTAATGGTGAAAATGATGATGATGATAGAGATGGCCCATCGTGGGTGTGTGAAATGTGCACATTTGATAATCATCCTTTAATGGATCAATGTGAACAGTGTGGTATGCCACGATTTCCTTCGTTGGAGACAGGTACGAATCGTCGTGTTAATCCACGTGTGCCGGTTCAACAATTGCAACCATCAACATCTCGATTAAAAATGCATCCCTAATTCCACAACATAATTATTAACTATTAATAATTTTCCCGAGTGAATTATTAATATTATTCTTGTGATTGTGAAATAATAATTAGTTATTAATTAATAAATTTTATGATTAATATTTCTAGTGATTTTTTGTTACATTCGTATTACCTCTATGATAGAGTTATAGACGATTGATTTTTCAGGAGAGACCCAAGATATTCATATACGTGTCACACATCATCACAATTTTTCACCTAGACGTAAGAACATAATTTTTGTATTATCAAATATTAATAATAAATATTTATTTTAATTTGGAATGATTTTATGATTACAGGAACTGTTCACAGTTGGGTGGTATGATGCAAGTTAAATTATTAGATCATTAAAGAAAAACTATGACTCCAAACCTGTAAATAGGCTTTAATTATTAAATTAAATGAATAAAAAAAAAAAAAAGGTGCAAATAAAGTGAATTAATTTTATTGCGATGCTCGTATCGTAAAAGAAGAAAATAAATGTATAATATGTCGCGAAATATATTTAACAAACTAAATAAATTTTATATTATATTTGTATATATGTATATGTATATGTATATGCCAAACACACACGTATACGTATATATATGTACAATTTAGTTTTTTATTTATCATTAACAAAATAATATTACATTTAAATTGATGGAAAAAAAAAAAAAAAAATTATATTGCAGTTCCTCTCTCCAAGTTGAGTTTTGTTTCTCTAGTGTGTTCACCATAAAATCGTTCAAGTTTATTATTAAACTTGGCATTACGTTCATTAATATAATCAATATCAGCATCATCATTGTGAGTTCGTCTTCTACTGTATTTTTCACGTTTAGCAATTCTGAGAAAAAAATTATATTATTTAATAATTAAATTTTATCTATGATAATTAATTTATTTTAAGAAAAAAAAATTTGATCAAAAAACATAAAAAACTTACTGTTTTTCCAAATCATCGACCATTTTATCAATTGTTTCTTTTTTATCCTCATGTAATCCATGAAGGATAGTATTTCTGTCACCGTAAAAGGCTGGGCCAAGTTTTTCCTTGGCTTTTTCATAACTCTCCATGTTTGGTTTAATCGACTTAACCAATCTATTATACTGTCTAACTGTAGCTTGTTCAAAATCAGCAAAACCAAGATCTGGATTTTTTTTCTTTTTTTTTCTATCCAAACGTTCTGCCTCAATAGCATCGATATTTAATAATTTTTGTCTGTCATAATTTATACCCTGGAAAAAAAAAAAAAATAATAATTAATAATGAAATAAAATATCAAGTGCTATTAATCAATTCTTCATTAAAATTTAAATCCAATTTCAACACTTACCTGTTCTTCAGCATCTTTTCGTGCTGCTTCATCTTGTATAATCCACTCTGCTTGACGTTTTCTCGCCTCCCAATTTGATGGTAATTTATTTCGTTTATCTTCTTCAACAACTTCTTGATGATTTTGTGATCGAGCCTCATTCTAAAAAAAAAAATATATATATATATATATATTAATATTTGTTTATCTCATTTATTGTATAATTGAAGGTCCTGCAAGTGTACTGTTGTGATGATAAATATTTTGAGGCTATATATAGAATCTGTACTCACTCTCAATGTGTGCAATGCTCGAAGACGTTTCATTCGTTCCAATTGTTTTTCCTTAAATGTTTTTGAACTTGCACTCGCTTCATCTGCCATTTTTGAATAAAAATATGAAAATTGCGTTAAATTACAATGTAATAATCAATGGGATTTGTCAGATATTATGACAAACAACAAAACGTATATGTAAGAATAAAACTTTCTAAATTAACCCCATAGGTGGCGTTGTGATAGTAACAAAATCATATATATATATATATATAGAGTGAGTTTCATTCAATTCTACGTTCAGGCAGCTGGTTATTTTTCTTATCCACCTTATCCATTGTAAAGGGCCGAGTATCAAATGTCAACTGACAAGTGCGCAAATAATATATGAAAATATAGCGTTGAATAATGTATTGTTACTTATAAATGGCAATGGGAAATGGAGACATTGGAATCAAAACTAATGTGCCGCTTATGTGGCACGCAATTGCATAATAAAATGGCTATTAATATTTTTGGTAGCCCGGAAAATTATGAGAAAAAAATTCGGACAGTCCTTCCAATTTTGGTAAATCAATATTCAAATTTATATTATTAATTATTGATAATTATTTATAATGATATATATGAATTTTTTTTTTATTATAATAATTTTTTTATACGCGTAGATTTATGAAATGGATTGCTTGCCGAAATATTTGTGTTACAATTGTTCTCATAAACTTCAAGAATTTCACAATTTTTATATGCAAACAATGAAACTTGATATAGAAATGAAGAGTAAATTATCGTGGATGCAAAAAACAGTTGAAGAAAACCTTATTAATCCACCAACAGTTTATTTTGCTGATTTAAAATCATTAAAAATCAAAGAGGAAATTGAAAATTTTACAGATTATAATATACCACATAACAATACAAAATGTTTATCCATTGAAAAATCTAATCATAATTTTCATGAAGATAAATTTAATTGTCTTCCAACAACTGCAAGTGATAATAATGAAAAACACTATGAAAATATAAGTAATATTAGTCATTCACTTTTATCAAGTGTAAAAATTCCACTCGTTCGTATTAACAATAAAGTACGAAACACTCGTATAAATATTGCATCAAACTCCAAAATGGGTTTCACTGATACCCAAAAAAGTCCAAGCCAAGAACTAACAAAATATAGCCAATTCTCAAATTACAATACTGTAATTCCTAGTAATAATATTAATAATAATAATAATAATTATTATAAAAATAATAATCATAACGATAATAGTTATTCATTAATTAGGCCACAAGTATTGATTAAAAGTGAAGCAAAAGAGAATAATGAATTTGTGCGAAAGTTACGGCCTAGGCAAAAATCAATCAACAATCAATTTCCTGTAAAAGTTATAAAAGAAGAATTCTTAAATGAATCTTTACCAATTGAAATTAATAAAAATATGAGAGATTTAATGACTGATTTGAAATTAAAAAGAAAAGTGGAAATCAAATTGGAAAAATTGAATTATGACACAAAAACACAATGTAAGAAAATTGTTATGCATATAAATAATAATTCACAATGTGATGTGTTCAAAAAGCCAAAACGTGAAATAAAAAATAATGTTATTCATCAAATGAGACCATTGAGATCACAGAATAATTTAAAAGAGATGGAAACATATAAATCGAAAAATGGAATGTATATGAAAGGAATTGGTGTAAGACTAACAAAAATCAATATAGATCAATTGAAAAAAAAAGTATCATTTTCGGGTAAATCCCGCAATAAAATATCAAAAGTGAAAAGAATAAAGAAAATACCAGATACTTTTTCATGCGGGATATGCAATAAATTATTCAAAAAACGTGAACTTTACAGATTACATTTTTGTTATTATGATTAATATTTTATAATTTCATTTTATAATTCATTGTAAAAATATCAAGAGAATTATTCTGTTTATAATTTAATGAGCCATAATTTACACATTATACGATTAATTGAAAATAAGTACTGATAAATATGCTCATTACATTTAATGTATTATTTTCTACAGATATTTATTTTTATATTTAAATGAACAAAAACCAATTTGGAAAATTATTATTTTAAGTGAATATATTTTTTTACTGAGTATATAATATTTCAGTAAAAAGGTCTTTTCATTTATATGTTTTTTGTTAAATCATTGTAAGTAAAGTGCAAAACGTATATAATGTTGAATTTGTGAAAAAGAAAAATTAATTCAATGGCCAGATTATTACAAATGAAATAAATACGTTCATCAAAATGAAAAAAAATATAAAAATGTAATGAATCCCACAAAGATTGATGATAAATAAGAAATGACAAAATATAATGATAAAATTAAAAAATTTTGATATTTCGAATATATAAATAAATTAAATTTTGGCGCGCGTGTATATACGCACATGTTTATATGATCTATGACGCGTTGGCGCGCAATGGTTTCTCACCGCTTACCTGCATAAATAACATTTTTTTCTTATTTTTTATTCATCATTTTTTTTTTTTATAGATATTTATGCAAATCAGTGGATTATACTCGATCCAAAAAACATATTGAAAATTTTATTTATAAATGACTGAACAGTAGCGTCACCTATTATTATACAACAAATTATATTTCAAGAAAGATAAATAATTAAAAAGTAAGTAAAAAATCGCAGATGGCGCAAAAAAATTTATTCGCGGGTAAAATACTACTGTGAAATAGAATAAAATTTATTGTTGTGTGTAACTATATATTTGTTGTGTTGATCAATATTAGTTGTGTGTAATTAAATACATAGGAAATGTTGCGAAGAAGTTCCGGTTTATTACGACGATTTCAAATATTCTCAAGAAAATATCACGATGAAACTTCAATTATTGGTACCATACCAGACACAAAATCATCAATTTATCAGGTTAGTACATAATATATATAATTATATTTGCTTCATATTTAATTTATTCTTAATTCATGTTCATTAAAAAAAAAAAAAAAAAAAAAAAATGTAAATACATTAAATATCTTGGAATTTTTTTTTTTCCTTCTGATAAGCCGATTTATACAATGAAATAAAAATAGATCAATGTATTAATAAATTATTAATTTTTAATTTTATCTCAGTTGCCAAATGTAAAATAAAGTGCAATTATATATTGGCACATGTTTTTTTTTTTTTTTTTTTTTTTTTTCTAATATATAATTTATTATTTGAGAATACAACGAATTTTTATCTTTAATACGAACATTGACCCTATGACACGTTTATATCACTATTTATTTTATATAAAAAAAAAATACATGTATAATGTAAAAAAAAATTATTTCATTTTATGTACAGGAAAATTATTATGAAATGCAGGAGCTCGTGAAGAAATTAAAAATAACAATAAATGAAATTGTTAATGGAGTTGGTAATAATGAAGCGCAAAATAAACACAAAAATAAAGGGAAACTTCTTGTACGAGAACGTATCGATATTTTACTCGATGCGGAATCACCATTTTTAGAATTCTCACAATTAGCTGGTTATGAACTGTATGGAAAAGATAAAGTCCCAGCTGGTGGTATTATTACTGGAATTGGTAGAGTCGCGAGGTGATAAGTCTATTATTGCGAATAAAATTATTTTATATTAGCAATAAATGTAATAATAATTTATAAATTAATTTTTTAGTTTAAAAATTTTTTTATTTTAGACAAGAATGCGTAATAATTGCCAATGATGCGACAGTAAAGGCTGGAACTTATTATCCAATAACTGCAAAAAAACATTTACGAGCACAGGAAATTGCTTGGGAAAATTGTTTACCATGTATTTATTTAGTTGATAGTGGTGGGGCAAATTTACCTCATCAAGCAGATTTATTTCCTGATAAAAATCATTTCGGCAGAATATTTTATAATCAGGCAAACATGAGCGCCGAGGGTATACCACAAATTGCCGTTGTAATGGGCAGTTGTACAGCTGGTGGTGCTTATATACCGGCAATGGCTGATGAAAATATTATTGTTAAAAATCAGGGTACAATTTTTTTAGCTGGTCCACCGCTTGTAAAAGCTTCTACTGGTGAAATTGTCACGGCTGAGGAACTCGGCGGGGCCACTCTCCATTGCCAGTAATAATTATAAATCTTGAACAAAACAAATATTGGAAATATGAGAAAATATATATATATAATTATATTACAGAACATCCGGTGTGACGGATCATTTGGCTGTAGATGATACACATGCACTACATCTGACACGTGAAATTGTGGGAAATTTAAATCTTCAACAGCCAATGGATGTTAATATCTCACAACACGTTGAAATTCCACGGTATAATATTGATGAAATTTACGGGTTTGTTGGTACAAATTTGAAAAAATCTTTTGACGTTAAGGAAGTAATTGCCCGAATTGTCGATGGATCAAAGTTCCATGAATTTAAAGCGCAATATGGAGAAACATTGGTGACTGGTTTTGCACGAGTTTACGGATATCCTGTGGGAATTGTCGCAAATAATGGTGTTTTATTTTCTGAGAGTGCACTTAAAGGGGCTCACTTTGTTCAACTATGTGCACAAAGAAAAATACCGCTTATATTTCTTCAAAATATCACAGGTGTGAATGCAGTTTATTTTCTAAATAATTAAATGCTTAAATCAATTGATATACACACGTTTATTTGATAATTTATAGGATTTATGGTGGGCAAAGAGGCAGAGTCCAGTGGTATTGCTAAAAATGGTGCTAAAATGGTAACTGCCGTTTCTTGTGCTAAGGTACCAAAAATCACAATTATCATTGGAGGTTCCTATGGCGCTGGAAATTACGGCAAGTTCTACATTATTATTATTTTTTTTTTTCTTCAACATTAAACAACATTATAATCATTCATAATAATATTTTTGTGTTTACTAATTTTTGTTTTATTTTTTTTTTTTTCTGTTTTCTGCAGGAATGTGTGGACGTGCCTATTCACCAAGATTCATGTATTCCTGGCCCAATGCAAAAATATCGGTAATGGGTGGTGAGCAGGCTGCCAATGTATTGGCGCAGATTGCTCGTGAACAACGTGAACGTATAGGTAAACCTTGGACTGAAGAAGATGAGAATAATTTAAAGAATCCCATTATAAGGCAATTTGAGGCCGAAGGCAGTCCGTATTATTCGAGTGCAAGGTAAAAACACTCGTGCTAAAAATCCAACATCTATTAATTTTTTTTATTATTTATTATTATTATTATTATTATTGTTTTTTCAACTGCGTGCATTACACGTAATATTTTTATTGTTTCAGACTGTGGGATGATGGTGTAATTGATCCAATTGATACGAGAGCTGTTATTGGAATGAGTCTTGCAGCTGCGCTTCATGCACCAATTTTAAAAAGTAACTTTGGCATTTTTCGTATGTGAAATTATACAGCTATAAATATATAAACACGGTACGTAATGGTAAGCAATAATTTTGAAATTGTATTATTTTTCTTATTACTTTATTAAAAATACTTGAAAAATACGATTTCAATTTTCATTATTTCATTTATTTATTTACTTAATTATTTTTATTTATAAGTATATAGGTTTAAATTCTATTTATTTGAATTTAATTTTACCGATTAGTACAATGCGTTCATGTTTCGTCTTGAATACATACGTTAATTAAGAATTAAATTTATTAAAAAGAAAAGAAAAAAAAATATATATATATGTATATATCATTGCTTTAAAGCAATTGATAATGATTGAACGCCGTTTTTATACGACTAGGTTCTCAGTTTTCTCCGCTCGCAAAGGCCAATTTTCACTACATTTCATTTACTTACGATAGTAAAAAATAAAAAATAAAAAAAAAACAACCTTGATTGAAAAATATGGCGGTCGCAAAGTGGAGAAATCTCTTCGACTTCTCGTTGATTATTATAATTATATATTTATTATTATTATTATTATTCGTTGTCGACTCAGTGTTGTTGATTCTTTTTTTTTTTCTTGTTTTTCAATCTACAGCATCTTCATTAAATTCCTAAAAATTGTTATTACGTTATTTTAGTATCACATACGTGGTTGGAAGTTGCTAACAAAAAAAAAAAAAATCGCTCCAATTCAACTATATGACGTTCACTTAATTGTATATTCATGTGATTATTTTTTTTTCTTCATCTTTTTACTTCTCATGCGGTGCTTCTATCTATGCAGATAAAAATTATAAATTCTTTTTTTTAATTCCAATTGTTTTTCAACTTGATCGAGAAATTTTTCAGTATATTAAATCCGTTATTGTTTAGTTTTTTTTTTTTACTTTTTTTTTACTTTTTTTTATCTTGCTATTTTATTAATTAGAAAATTTCAAAGCATTTTAAGAAGATTCAAAAGAAGAATTAGAAAAACACTCGATGCAATATTATTGGCACCACTTGTTTCCGGTTCACTTAATTTATAAATAAATTGTTCTCGTACTTCTTCACCGATCACTAGTCGTTCCATTGTCCTGTTCTTTCCGCGTCGAACAAATTGCGACAGTGCTGAAATAGATTGTAATTCCACATGAATATTCCCATTTCAATTATTCAACTTGCAATAAAAATTTAAAAACAAAAATAAAACAAAAAAAAAAAATAAATTGATTTCTTACCTTCGTCTCTTACAGTATCACCATCATAATCTACTTTTATCAATGTGAACATTGTCACTTCGAATACTTTATTTTTATCACCTGACATTGCAATTGATCGTTTTTTCCTTCCAAAACCAACTTGGCCATTGCTGCATTCAATCCCTTGACATTTATCCAAACACACATTAACTGTTCCACGAAATTGAACATAAGTACTTTCAGGAAATTTAAATGCACGAAATTTAGCAGTTAAAAAATCACCATCAACTGTATTAAAGTTTTCAAACAAATATGGATCAACAGAGCACCTAAAAATAAAAATAAAATTCCCATTTTCTTTTTTTTCTTTTTTTTTTTTTTTTCTTCATGAAAAAAAAAAAAGAAAAAAAAAACAAATTGAATTTAATCTTTTTGATTTTAATTAAGATATATTTTATGATTTACCCGTTGAAAATAATTGTTTCTTCAGCTGTTTTTGTATCTGTAACTTGCATGTAAGTAACGAGAAGACCATAAACTGGTGCTGATTCAGGATTGAGAAATATTTCCATTTGCAACGGTGTACCGGGACTGACATTTAATTCACCCGTGACTAGGTTGCCCCCCTGACGTACACCAACACTTAACATTGGTATTGGCGCTGATCCTTCAATCTCACCTTGTATGTCAATGGTGCTGAAAATATACCGTAGAAAAAAAAATATACATAAAAATTTGAACGCAACGAAAAAAAAAAAAGAAGAAATGGGGTACCAGCGATAAATTGAATGATCTCACGGTGAACACAATATATATTTTTTGATTCCAGGTGGACTTGCGCGACGTTCAACTGGAACGCTTTAATAAATCACGTGCAGTGCTCGCGTGTCCAAAGAGCATGACGAGCATTCAGGAGAGCAGAAGAGAAGGAGCGAAGCCACCTTCATTGGTGATTTATTACAGACTAGCCCGTGTCTCAAGTGTACACGCGGAAGTGTGATTTTACTGTAGATGTTCTTATGCTCGCAATAACATTCAACTACCACCAATAATCGACCTATATTTTTTTATATCAAAATTAATTTCAATGCTCAATCGGTCATACAGCATCACCTGGGTCAGCAGTGCTCTATTGTTAAACTCAATTTTCTTTTTCAATTGTAAATCTACCGTTTGTTTATATTAAACAAAAAAAAGAAATAAAAAGAAAAATTAAGTAAAATAAAATGTAATAAAAATAGAAAAGAAAAAAAAAACACATTAGCACACGATCTGCTCCGCTGACATTGTGATTAAACAGGATAGAGACTTTCTGTTGCACATCCTACTATTACCACGTCTACTAAAGACTAATGGTGATTCGTTAAGTTATTTTTTCGTGCGTAACACACTGTCCCTTTTTATATATGATTTTATATATATGCCAAATTGTATCGTATAAATAATAATTTGTACTTGGATAATTTTTCAATCGATTAAAACTCTTTAATCGCACGATTAAATTTATAATTAAATCATTAAATTTTATATTGAGATAATAAATTTTATTTCAACTCACTCATCCTCTTGAAAACCAGCGGGCAATACACTTCGCGTACCTCGTCGCGTTATTGTCTGATTAATTCGAGTAATATCCGGTTGTAGAATGACTTCTGTAACGATACATTTTACTGTAAAAGTATGTTTGCTTGAGTCTGCTGGCTCCTCAACGATTATTCGATGATAATAGACTTTCTGGCCCTACATTGAACAAAACAAAATAAAAAAAAAAAAAAAAAAAATTCCAATCATTTAATTTTATTTTCTGCATGACATCATCAGCTTCACGGTGGGCAGAATCGATCGACCAATGTATATAATTACAGGTGAATCATTCGGCCCATTAACTTTATTCATCATGATTTTTGATTTTTATTCACTTGTTTTTTTTTTTTTGTTTTTTGTTTCGAAATAAAAAAAAATTCAAAGACAAATCAAACGAGTCATCCTTTACCATATAGAGAAAATGATAGATTATAAAAAAAAAAAAAAAAAATTATCGACTCACCGTCATTTTATTTACGACTCGTGTCATGCCACATCGTGACATATTTTGTTCCGCGAGTGACAATTTGAATGTGGCAACGCCATTATTTAACACAGGCTTGCAGGCTTCATCTGTAAAATAAATAATATAATAATATAAAATATTTTCTGATATAAATGAAAATAAATAAAATTTTTGATCATCATAATTATACCTGGATAATTTTTTAATTGTTGAAGATATTGTTTTGCTTGTGGACTACTACGTACAATGTCAACTTCCATCATGTCCTTGGAGCATCGCACTTTACTTTGCACTGAAACATAATAAATACAAAATCTAAATGAAATATGTGCACAAAATATCCTCACAAATTTTTTCATGACGGTATATTATTTTTATTTCATCATAAATAAATCACTCCATCATCGAGTTACAAATATAAATGAACATTGATGTAAAATATGATTGGCGAGCACAGTGGCCGGCCTTGAGAGCAGCCTCTTTACAGCGAGACCATCAAGTACTGTTGCTTTTTATTCAACTGTCTCTCTTCAACTATGAGAGATGGTTGAAGGATACTTTCACCTAACTTTACGTTGAAACTGGCTGGTCGGCAAACATTTGATGACATTAAAGGAGACCATAATAGTCTACCACATGGTGCAACGTTTATGTTATATTTATTTATACATAGAAAAAAATATGTGTGGGAATTTGTTTTGTTTTTATTTTTTATTGCGCAGTATGGGCTATTATTGTGGTGTCATGGCTACTAGTCCAACGATGATCATAACCATGATGATGATGATGATGATGATGATGATGCACATGACATATAGAATATACTGTGCTCTACGATGCATAGCGAAGAATTGTACGTCAAGAACAGACGTACACATGTCAAACAAAAAAAAAAAATAAAATAAAATAAAATATAATAATAATAATAAAATATTAACATGCGGTGCAGTTGGACACAAAAGAGTTGAGAGTGAATGTGAATTTATGAAATAAAATTCAAAGTAACGTCACAAATTGTATGTTTACAGTACAATTAAGACATTTATCCTCATGTTATATGAAGACATGATGTGTACTCTATACCAACCACGAGTACTCTCTATTTCTTCTTTATTATTATTACTATTTTTTTTGTTTTGTTTTTTTTTTTTTTTTTTCCTCATTTATTTCAACTGTATAATATATATATTTCAAAGTGTCGAATGGATGAATGATGATCACTAGGATGAATACTACATTTTACCATGTACATGTTAATACATGGGACTTGAGTTTGTAACAATGTCTACTATATTTTTATGAGTTTCCCAGTTGCTCTCACTGTCAGGAATACATCAAGAGATGGGCTCTTCACATCGCTGCACACTTTCCATGAGAATGCACCAGGGATTTCCGGATTTTCACAACCCCTACATCCATATCCGGATAAAATACATTACATATGTATCATTATTTGTTCAGTAATTCACTATTAAAAATACCTAATTATATCATTTTATTTATTTATTTATTTATTTATTTATTTATTTATTTACTTCTCATAATTTTTTTTTTTTTTTCTTTTTTTCTGTGGGTAAATATCAAAGATTAAAAGCGGGTCTGTGACCCTGACTTTGTATATTTGCAATCCACACGACCATCATGATAAGAGTGTTGGTTGTGACCGGTTTTCATTGCATCCAATTGCCGGTTAATTAGTTAAACATATTCTAACTTTTGTCTCAGTAAAACAACACAACACATTTTAATTTATTTCTTTACATATTTTTTTCTTATATTTTTTATTTCTTTCTTTTTTTCTTTCTTTCAATAACAATACAAAATATTATTGCAAAGGATTTAATTATTAAAGAAGAGAGGAAAAAAAAAAAAAAAATTTTAAAAAGAAAAATAAATCGAGATGAAGGAAGTGTATGGTGTATGTTTTATATATATATATACATGTGTATATGCAATAAATGTACATTGGATGCTTATCAACGGGTGTACGATAACAATTTCACAACCGACACGGTTTAATATATCACCACTACACCATCATCATCATCATCATCATCATCTTCATAATAACACATTGATACACATACACAGACGTTTTAGTAATTCGATCATAATCGTACATGTGCTACATCACATACACACACGGAAGGGCAGGATATATCCAGTTGTCACGCAAACTACACATAAACCCTACGTGTATATTTACACATGTATCAGAACAGTATATATATATATACATATATATATATATATATACATATACATATGTAATATAATATATAGTAAATATGATGTGTGTGGTTATACGTGCAACTATAACAGGATCGAAAGTTCTTAATCGATGCAAGACAAGTTGCGTCAGAGATAAAAGAGAAAAGCAGGAAGTTTGTTCTCATAGGTATATGGTAACGGTGATTTTCATTCCAGTTGGATTTACTCTTTGCCAAGGAAAAAAGAGCATCACGCATATAATGTATATATATATATATACGTATATGTATATAAATAAATAAAACAGTGGACTCTCTTTGCTTTATAGTGAACTGCCAACGACTGCCAGCGGTAAATCACTGATCATCGGGTATGTTAGAGTCCAAGCAGCCGCTTAACAAACACCATAGAACTCGCGCGCGAGCCAAGCAAGTGTGCACACAACCCTTCAACCATCGTCCACGAGTATTACACCAACTTTCTTTTTCATTGCACGTGGCATTGCATATACAACAGGATACTCTTATGTATACATATGTATATATGTATGTATAGATGATTGTATGTAATATTGACGTGGTGAAGGAATTTGGAACGGGGATCGTTTATTTGCTCACTTGAATGTTTGAGTACATGGTAATCTATGGCACGGAAGCAAACACCAAAGGTGCACATATCTATATGTGTCTATTGACAGATATAAAAACAAAATGGGAAAATTTATAGATAATGTAACATCGTGTTTTATCGTGGATGAATTGAATTTAGATAATAAAAAGGCAGTAGAAAAAAAAAAAAGTTAATATAAAAATGTAGTTGATTAATCAACTTGGGAGTTTATTATGTTTGATTAATCGAAATATATATTCTATCACACACGAAACATCACACAAAACGGGATCTGTGAATTGAATATATAGTGTATAAATAATTGTAAGCGGTAAAACACTAGAGTCACGTACAGACAGTGTGCGCAAGGTGATGCAGTTGTGACAACAGGACAGGAGTAAAGTGTATATGTAGATAAATGTGAAAATATCTTCCGCGTATTTGTATGCTTAGAATTATTTTAAAACAAAATAAAATAGTTAAAATGTCAATGTTAAATGCATTATTTTATAATTTATATATTAATAATTATTATTATTACGTGAGTAATTCAATAGGCAATTATAAAATGTATATATATTTATTGAAGATAATTTTTAGTGGCTGTAAAATAATTATATGAGTGTATACAACTACGTACAAATTAGTATTTGTGATTTTTTTAATTTTTTTTCAGTGGCAAAAATGAATTATTTATCGTAGATCAATTATGTCGGTATAAAAAAAAAAAAAAAATAATAATAATAATTTAATGTACATATTTATTAATATATACGAAATTGTTTGGATAACGGATTACATTTAATATGTTGGTTTTATGTATTTCACTGTATATGTAAATATAGAGAAAAAAAAAAAAAACACAAAAAAATTCAATTATGACGTTTATATCAATTTTCATTGTTGATTATGTTTGGAATATTGATAATTCATTGATAAATTATCAAATTGTAATGGAATGTGGTTTAATATAAGTAAATATTATATATACATTAACACATTGTACATGAGAATAATTTAAATATTTGATTTTTAGTTAATTCACTGGTTGATTTATATATATACAAATGATTTGAACAAAAATGTAAAAAGAAATAGTGAGAGAGAGAATGATAAGATTGGAAAAATTGCATCGTCGTGTTTACACGCATCTATGCAAATTGCACACGACAATGTGTGTACACTTCATTATGATTTTGTTGCTTCCGCGTGAGATACCGGGGCGTCGATTGTAAGTATTACCAGTTATTCCATTCACTATCGAATAAAGCAACAGAATATATTTATAGTGAATAAGAAAAAGATGGATTTTACGTTAACTATAGTTGAATTACTTGAGCTTGAGGAAACAATTAAATTGCACATCAGATAATACCATCAAGTACACTCTGGAAAATATATTCGTTACTTGAGACGAGTATAACCGGAAATCGTGTAGTCTTTTTATGGATATAAAAAATCTTTTTAGACATTTTTGTTTTTGTTTTTGTTTTTTTTTTTTTTTAATAAATACTATTGCATGTATAAAATATATTTAATATTTATAAAGTATTCATTCATCTACATGAATAATTAAAAACAACAAAACAAAAAAAAAATAAAATTGAATTAATTGGACGATTTTTGTAAGCGTGAAAATTTTGGTTTGTCCAGTTACAATAAGACATTGAAATCAGTTATTTAATTTTAAACAAACATATCTATGTATATATATATATATGGATAAATACATATACACATATTGTATATACATATATATATATATTAAGGAGTTGTAGCGACTCGTTCGACTGGCTTCGTCCACCATATTTGGCTGGCTTTAGCGTTCGTCACACGCCTCTGCCTTTCTCAATCTTACGTTGTGAGCTCTAAAACCAACGCATTCAACTCACGCACAAAAGAATGGGTGAAGAGTCTCTTGGATCTCATGGTAATATACAAAAAGACCGAATGGAAAAAAAAAAGAAAAAGAAAAAAATAATAATAATAAAAAGAAAACGCTAATAAAATAATATAATACAGAGGTAGTGAATGCCAAAAATTGTATATATTATTTTGTTTAAACAGGAACGTGTAAATTTTTTTTCACACTTTATGATTATTATTATTTGAATATTTTATTGGAATGCGTTGAGTGGGCGATGCGAACTAAAATTTATTGTATTTAACTTGGTAAAATGTTAAATGCATGTAAAAATAATAGATGGAATGCACAGTACAGACAAAAATTTATGGAGTGACCTCATCTGTGAACTTTTGTATATTTTAAATAATTTACATTTATACATCTATAAATGAAACAATTTAATTTTGAACTATGCGGTCTTTTATACACAATCATCCCCCTCGCAATTTATATTTATGTCTGTGTGTGTGTGTGTGTATGGAGATAATATTATTGGTGAGAATTTCTATGAGATTATAATCATTTAAAGGCATAAATTTACTGTTTAGAATTCACTTGAATGCCACGAATCGATGGTATTTTTATTATAATCCACGCCGTCAATTGATAATAACGATGATGATGATGACGATGATGATGATGTGGAGGAGGAAGAAAAAAAAAATTTTTATGATCAATGCCACAATCATAAAATATTAAAAAAATGAAAATGTGATAAATAATAATTGTTGGAATAAGTCGGTCAAACTTGCAACGGTATTATAATTTTGAGCGGTATGATCACTTGAAAAAAATCAAAAAAATAAAAAAATTAATGTAAGAAAAACGAATAGGAAGATGATGATTGAGAAGAAGAATAATTATGAATAAAAATTATCATATCGGCAAAAAAATAATTAACTTCGTTAAAAATAAACTTTAATTACATCCAATTATTCTTATTACAAAATACATGAAGGAAAAAAAAAAAATAAATAAATAAACAAAAACAAAAACAAAAAAATAAATAAAAAAATTTTATATATAAAATTCTTGCTATAAAATAATCATTGAACATCGATAAATTTTAATACCGCAAATTCTCTACAGTTGGCAATTTGATTCAATTGTTTTATGTATCAAGGAAACGAGAAAGACAACTGATATTCCATACACAGGACCTTTTGCACGCTTTTGTTTTCCCTTGGCTGTCCAATGTCCGGGACGTGCTCGCGGCGGCCACGACGGTCCGATCATCGGCAACCGGTTCTTCCTCTCTCATCACCCTCTTCACGCCACCCTCCAAACACACACACACACACACACACACACACACACACACACACACACACAAACACACACATACATACACATAAATATAATCCATACACTCATATACAATTCTTATTCCGACACTCTCATCCGCACACGAGTATATCTTCGATTGCTCCTGGGCAAGGCGTGTACTACATATACACGTTTTTCCTTCCTCTTCACTCATTTTTTTACATATACATCCCTTTATTTATAAATGTATGTGTGTGTGTGTGTGCGTGTAAATGTATGCATTTATTCTATGCCATCGTAGATTTCGCTTTCACGTAGAATATCGTGCGGTTTACCGCGCAATATACCTATACGCAATGAGCTAGGAACGCATCATCCCAAGGTAATTTAAAACGCGTCGTCCTCAAGGATCTTTCTCCCACTACATTGAACAATCATTTATACATATAATATTTTTTGATATAATATAAAATATGATATAGAGAAAAAGAGAAAGGCAAACTAGCAAACAAATGTCTCAAGAGAGAATGAAGTAATTTCGGATTATTATTATTTTTTTTTTTTATGATAAAATAGTAAACCGAGATAAAGTTTTATTTTTTTATTTTTTTATGTTATATTATAAATATTATTGGGTAGTGTGAAATAATGAAAAAAAAAAAAAAAAATTTGAATTATTGAAATATTTTTTTTTATTATTAGTTTTTATTGATATTCATATTTTTTTTTTTTTTTTTGTATATGAAAAAATGTTGATGTACTTTGTATTTTTATTCCTTTGGCGATTTATTCCCACGCGCGCGTGCATTCACAATTCACATTTGTTCTTTCTCTCTTTCTCTTTGCGATTCGATATGAGAATCAATTGCGTCGTGTTAAAATAACTTGAACGCCATGAATTCCACGTTGGATAAAATATGTTTGCGAGTGTGCAGTTTCAAGCATGGAAAATTACATATCTCTCATCCCTCTTGTCACGTTCACGTTTCCTTTTCACAGAAATATAATAGACAAAGTGAAACTACTTTTATATTTATTCCTTTTCACTTTTTATTCGTATATATTTTTATTTTGTTTTATTTATTCTCAAGTTCTCCATTGACTTTTTATCAATGTAAAATGATTATAATTGCACGTTCAGTGATACAGTGTGTGTATATAATATATAATTTAATCTATAAAATTTATGATAAAAATTTAAAAAAAAAAAAAAAAAAAAAAAAATGTAAAAGAAAATTCAAGTGGGAAAATATTTGAACGTTAAATACTTCAAGTAATATAATAAATTCGTAGAATACATTTTAGTATTTATGAAAAATGTGAGGAGAATAATAAAATTATTATATAAAAATTAAATCTCAAGTTTTTACAGAAATGTTGTAAAAGTTTTTCACTGTCAATAAAAATATTTCTTTCATATTATTATCGATTTATATATATGTATTTTTTAATATTTAACAAAATAATATTGCATATATTTTTCGATTTTTTTTTAAAATTTAAAAATAATAGAAAAAAAAAACTTAATTATACAATTAAATAAATATATAATACACTGAATTATTCATAAATTAAATCTACACACATTCAAAATTAATGTAAATTCTTATATTTTAAATAATAAAAAGCCACAAATTTAATTCACACACGTGTGCAGTGTAACACGATAAAATATTTAATTACGTATTATTAAAAATATATTTTAAAAAAGGAAAAAAAAAAAAATATCAACATTTCACTTACCATTAGCAAGGACAAAACTCGTGATACAAGTCACAAGTACCATCAGGTACAAACAAAAATACCTCGTACCCATGATACACGAGAACTTTAAAAATTTATTCTTATTTACTCGACTATCTAAATCAAAAATGTATAATTATGTGGGATAAAAAAAAAAAAAAAAAAAAAAAAAAAAAGAATAATAATTTATATATATATCTATACTTTTTCTCCCGTTTACAATTTCATTTATGCGAAAGTAAACACACGAGCACGCATTGAAATATTCATGCACTCACATATAAAAATATATATATATATGTATATACACGTACGCACGTGTACACACGCACACAATGAATATCGACAAACTGGAAGTGTTTTTTAGATTCCCTCGTTACTCTCTGTCCGTCACACTATTTCACAATGCATGTGTATATGTGTATATGCGCGCGCACGATTTTTCCTTGGGACTAAGGCCACAAATATAAATTCTAGTGTTAAGGAGTTAGGTGGGATAAAACGAATGTAGTGGTTGAGGGGGTGATGAGGGAGGCGCGCAACACCCAAAGAGTTACGCGATTGTGTGTCCAATTCTCACGCGAGAGAGAGTATCACCCAAAATGAAGAAAGGAAATATTTATATATATATATATAAATGAATTGCTCACTGTTCGAGGTAACGAGAGACACTGACTGAGTGGGCCGTGTATTGTGAAGAGAAGGCCCAAGTTTCTCTATACACGTACTAAGCCCCCGCTTTCAACGCACAAACACACTCGACTGTAGGGGTGGGGAGACACAGCAACATCGTCATTGTTGACTCAAGACACATGGAAGAAATATTGGAATGTCAATAGCAGTAGACTAGTTAATAGAAAAAGAAAAAAAAAAATAAATAAATAAATAAATAAATAAAATATAAAAAATATAAATTTATTCATTTTTTATTTTATGTTTTTATTTTTTTTCTGCTTTTTTTTTTCATATAACTTGTGGATCTAATGAGATTATTCTATCTCCCATTTTTTTTTTTTTGTTTTTAAAATTTTTTTTTTCTCCACGAGTTGATCGAGTCATCAGGCTACTTTGCATTTGACACTGTGTGATGAGCACGTGGGTGTCCGAGTACCATTTATGGATCGATTACATTGGAAACTCGTGTGTGGATCTACGTCAAGTGACTACTGTATATAAGATATCCACATGTGTGTATGTGTTTGTATATCTCTTGAAGAATCATTGCATGCTGGTAACTATGTACGATAGTATCTCTATTCGTCTTTGCAATTTGTCATTTGACGTATGAATAGATTGGTCATTTAATGCAATGTATACGATAAATCTGTTAGTGTTAATGGACTCAATGAGTTTGCATATAATATATATGTGTATAATTATAAATTTTATATTAAATATTTCTTGTACGAAATTGTTAAATTTATTGATAGTTGTATCTGAATAATTTATGTATTAAACAATAAATATGATGAATTAATGCAATTGTGTCAAGACTAATTTTATTCTTGAGGATTATATCGTTCATTCTCTCATTACATGATAATCTTTGCTCATTAAGAGGCTCATGACTCTCGCATTCTCTCATTTGTTACTTTGAGATACTAATTATTAACTCACCGAGAATAATGAAACGATTTTACTTATACTTATATTTCCACGGTTCGCATTACTGGGTATGTATATATGTATTTACTTCCCTGAGAATTTTTAAAGAGTCTCAAGAAACTCAATAATAAAAATTTATATGAGGACATGGAGTAGCCAAATTGTGTGATACCTCACACGCCTTTGTTATTAAAAACAATATTTACGTTTGTGAATGATAATATAATTATAGCGGAATTTTTTTTTATCAATTTGTATAATCTATTATTTTTTTTTCCATTAAATTGTAAACGAAAGAATTAAATTATAATTTTATATCAATATAGAAATGATAAAATTGAAGTATATATACTATTATATACTTTATGTTGTATAGTTATAAATAATAATTTATATGATTGAATAACAGTTGAAAATATAAAAAATATATTTATATATACAAGTAACAGGTGCCTTTTGTTTTGTTTTTTATTTTGTTTTTTTTAATTTTCATAACTAAAAATTATTTTTATTTACATCACAGCGATTGATAGAATTGTTATAAGAAATAAACCGATATTTCGTGAACTCACAGCATATGATTTAACATAAATAATTGGTTCTTTATTTAATATTTGACACTGTGAATTTCTGAAGTGTTTAATATTACCAATTGAATCACGTGCTAAAACACACAGTTCGTATTTACTTGTTGATATTGGTAATTTATGAATTTTAAATGATCGTTCTCTATAAACCACATCTTTTTCTATTAATGCTCGACTTTCACCAACTTCACGTACAACAATATAAAAATCTCCAATGTCACCTCGTGATGTTACGTACCACGTTACTTTCCATGAATGGTCCTCATCATCACTAAAAAATAAGAAAAAAAAAAATGAAATTTATCAAAATGATTTTTTATATTTACATATATATATATTTTATTTTTCATTATTTTCAAAACTTACTAATGAATATCGCGAAATTTTATATCTGGTGTGACATCAAAATCCGGATTGAATTGAATTTCTCGAATCTGACATGTCATAAGTTCTTCAGAAACTTTTGCTAGATATTTTCCGGCAAGATAATCAGGATTAGCACAAATAAAATCCCGCCACTCGTTCGGAACTTCTGTTAAAGTTGATAACCATCTTTTTACTGGTCTTACATAGCAATCACAATTAAATGGATTATTAGAAATTTGTAATGTCGTTCCATTATTAATAATTTTCATAAAATTTTCATTAAAATTTTCAAAATGATTGTATTGTAAATCTAACAATTGTAAGGTTGGCATCGAAATTATTTTATGCATTGGTAATTGTGTAAAATGATTGTGACTGAGATAAAGATTTGTCAGATTTTTTGGTGGATTAAAAATATTGTCTTCAGAAATATCACTGAGATCGTTATACGATAAATCAAGTGTTTGTAATGATGTTAAATTTCCAATAACGTATTTACGAATTTCATTAATATTATTGTGACTTAAATTCATATGAATAATTTTTTTAGATCCTATTGTTAAATCAAATGCAACAACTGGCATTGTATTATATGAAAGATCAACTTCTTTGAGTTTATAGGGTATCCAAGGATTACTTGGAAACGTTTTTCTTGTGATAAATGAAATTTTATTGTGACTGAGATTAATTCTCTCAAGTGATAAACAATCATCGAGTAATCCGTGAGTTTTATTATCCAATTTTTCCAATTTATTATGAGACAGATCTAAAGTTCGGAGAGAAACTAAACCTTGAAAGGCTCCGTTTGGAATATAACTTATATTATTATTCGTTAAATTGAGCGTCAATAATTGGAGTAAGCCCTCAAATGCACGTGGACTCACATGTTGAATTTGATTATACGCCAAATTTAATTCAAAAACAATTGGTAATAATCCAAATGCAGCTTTGTCCAGACGTATAAGTTTGTTGTCTTGCATGTACAAGTATTGAAGACTTGATAATGAACTCAAAGCTGCCCAAGGTGCCATTGTCATATTATTCGATTGGAGATGTAGAATTCGAAGTGTAAGAAGTCCATTGAAACTTCCGTATTGAAGATTATCACCTAGACGATTTTTTGATAAATCTAATGACAATAAAGAATTCATTGATGGCCAAACTTCAATAGTTGGAATTTCTTCCAATTCATTTTCTGACATATCAAGATGTCCAAGTGATATTGGCAATTGAAATATTTTTTTTAAATAATTATTTTTTACAGTTAATATACGACAACTAGCGAGTCTGGCTAAACTTCCTCTTGAAATTTCATTTAATCTATTGTAACTCAAATCAAGCTCCAATAAAGTTGGCAAAGGTCCAAATGTTGATGGTTTAATTTTTTCCATTGAATTATGTGAAAGGTTCAATGATCTCAAACTAAAAAGTGTTTGAAATATTGCATTATGTATTTCAGATAAATTATTATACGACAAATCAATCGTATGGAGTTCATATAATTTGGGAAACGTTTGTCGTGGCACTGAATGAATATTATTGTGCGATACATTGAGCACTTTCAGACCGGTCATGTTATGGAGCGGAACCTGCGATTGAAAAAAAAAAAAAAAAAAAAAAAAAAAAAAATTGAAATAAATTAATCAACAAAAATGAAAAAACCGGATTACCATTGATATTATATTTGATATTAAGTGAAATGTTACTAACCTGATTCAGGGCAGTGAGTAAGTTGTAGCTCAACAGAAATTCTGTTGCATAAGTTGTACTATCAAATGCATATTTAGATATATTATCTATTTTATTATAACTCATATCTAAAATTGTAATATTTGCACAATTTTCAAATGCTCCAGCTTCAATTTTTGATATTTGATTGTGTGAAACATTTATTTTAGCTAAAAATAAATCTTTAAATGCTAATTTTTCGATAATTGTCACGTCATTTTCCGATACATCCAACAATTCTACATACTGCAGTTGATTAAACATTTGATAATCAATCTTTTTGATTAAATTACGTGCCAAGTCGATTGTACCGATTCTTGTAACTGATGAAAATGTTCCTCGACCAACATCATTGATTTCATTATCATTGAGATATAATCTACGTAAAAATCTCATACCACGAAAAGTATTTGAGTCAAGTTTTTTTATTTTATTGTGACTAAGATTAAGAACTTTCAAAACTGTATTTCTAGCAAATGTCCCTCTCTTCAATTCTCCAATAGCATTATGTGATAAATTACACCATCCCATTTTCGTCAGATCTGCCAAATGTGATGGATCCAATTTGTTAATTAAATTATTCGATAAATCCAAATATTCCGTATCACGCAATCCTTTAAACTGATTTCGTTTTAATTCAACAATTTTATTCCCATGCAAATCCAATGACTTTAATTTTTTTAACGGCGTCAATGTATCAGTTAACAATGATGACAATGTCCCATTACTAATTTCTAATTTTTCAAGTTTACCCGCTGCCATACTGCCACTAAAAATATTTCCAGCTAAAGTTGTTAATCTGTGTCCTGAAATACTCATCACCGATAAATTTCCCAATATTTGCAGTGCTTCACGTGGAAATTTTTCAAGTTCACTCTGTTTAATATGTAATTCTTGGAGAGTTCTATTTACCCCAAGAAATGTATATTCTTCAATTGATCTAATTGGTGTATCGACAAAACGTAAAATCCGTACATTCAGACGATACAATGCCGGGCCATACAATCTCCCTATAAAAACAAAAACAAACAAAAAAATCAATAAATAATAAAAAAAATATTAAAAATACAAAAATAATTATAACAAAATTTTTTATTTTAAATATAAATAATATATATACCGACCTATAGCACATTTGTAAATTGTTAATTCTTCAATGGGTGCATTTTCATTAGCCAAATTAATAAATGCCAAACTCAAACTAGCTAAATTTGTATTTTCACATTGTACATAAAGTCCGACATCACTTCCCTTGATGCATTTACATGGATAAATATATAATGATTCTTTTGGACAAGTGTAACGTGGTCCTGGTGGAATATAACCGCCTAAAATTGGTAAGACAAGTCCGAGTATGACCAGTGGGACGAGAAACATCTTTCTAAACATATATAGAAATCATCATCACATTATAATATCACATTTGCATTTTATTTATAAATTTTTCAATTACAATAAACTCATTTCAGTTGCATTTTTTTCTTCTTCTTCTTCTTCTTTTTATTCTACTGATATTGATCATTATACATATTAATGTACCCATGCGAATAATTCAAATGGAATAAAAAAAATTATAATAACATATATTGTTGATAATTTTATCTTTTGTTTCGTTTAATATATATTTGCTTTCTCGTTCAACTTTTCTACCGAGTATTTTACATTTTACGCAATATCTACACGAGTAATATTATCCAGTAGGCGAATACTTTTACTCAAATACACACACATATAAGCACCAACGCACCCTATTTATCGTTATGCATGGTTGAATAAATATATAAATAATATTTTACAATTTCAATTTTAATTCATGATTATTAGTGTAACGATTTGCAAGAAAAATAATAATAAATTAATTTTGTAACCACTTAACATTATTCTATACAAATAAATTGATGTATTAATTCTATTGTTATTTATAAAGGACCATTATATGCTCTGTTTGATAATTAAGTATATGAGAAATACAAAAAAAAAAAAAAAATATATATGTATATGCACCTACATAAAAAGTCATCCCAGTTTCTGGTCTACTTTCGTATAATTATTTATGTACAGTAATTATGAGAAAATGAGTATACCAATTAATATTATGACAAATTTCACAGTGGTATGTTAATGCATTCATTTTATTTATATTCAAACGACCATTGTATTTTATTTTTTTATTATATTTATATATATATATATGAGTGTGTGATCCTTTGTGTGTTTATATTTCATGATTGGTCACCAGTTGGCCTTGAGAGGACATTGCTCATATGAAAAAAATTTTCCAATTCCTATATCATGCGAAATACTTATACCAATATATAAAACACCGTGTATGTACATATGACAATATTTATAAAAAAAAAAATATAAAATTAATAGTGCCTATTCTGACATTAAAATTACCACTCACTCGCGCCACATTTACTCCTGTCAATTTGACGCGTGTACTGTCCAGTACACGCGAATGTACATTCACCTTTTATTAAAACTCTTACAAATATCAAATAATAATTTATCATATTGATATTAATAACATTAATTAATACAATATTATTATTATTATTATTATTATTGTTGTTGTTGTTGTTATTATTGATTTATATGAATAAATATTACCTTTTTTTGTTCTATTGTATTTTACATTGAGATCGTTGACTTTTTAGTGATGATATATCGGTAAAATCACGGATATGTAATCGTGTATTGTCGCATAATAAAATAATATCATACACATAACGATGATACGTAGAATATTGTTTAAATAATTGAATGACTTCGCGATTAATACATCATGATCATTCCTGAATGGAGTTAATCCGAGAACTGAGACCCAACGTCGAAAGTCATATAGTTAAAGAGAAAGGCTGGTTGGCTCATGGGTCGCACCGGTAAATGTATACCCACTTATTCATATTTGTAATCTATTTCTATTGCTACATTCAAGCTTTCACGCTTTCACAGTATTTTTATATTGATAATAATATAAATAATGAAAATAAGTAATGAACTGAGTAAATCATGCGATTAGAATTGTGATTCAATGTATATATTCAATTGTATACCAAGAATCAATCTATATTTGGCTTACTTGGGGTGAAAGTGAGTGTCCAAATAATTTTATTCGCTATATATCATTGTCCAGTTAGTGAATTGTAGTTAACCGCTGACTGCATATCCAACGGTAAAGAAAAGAATAAGTAACCGAGTTTATAGCCGTTTGTTGGTAGCAGCGATTGCTTCTTCAACTTCAAATGATGATTACCACATAATTTTCCATTTTTAAAAAAAAATTTTTTTTCTCTCCCATTCGTATCATCATGTTCAATCAAGTATAGGATTATATCTTGTAGAAATGGATGCAAGTTATCATAGTAATTTAATGCTTAGTTGCATACTATCTCATGGCAATCTTAATATCACTTTATTATTTGTTTCTGCATGAATAAATTGTCATGGGTGGCACGTGGAGCTATACAATAAGAGTAAATAAATAAATAAATGAAAAATTATAATGTGACCTTGTCCTTGGACTAAAAATAATCCTGATGTGTATCAATAAGTTGTTGAACCTGCGGACAACAAGTTTTACATGTAGAAAAATTTGAGAAGGAGCAATAGAGAAATTCTTTTTTTGTTTATATCCATATAATTATTATTTATTTGTCATTAAATTAATGCAAATGATAAATATGATTGACAATAGATTAAAGTTGCTAGAAAAGTGACAAGGCATTTGTGTTCCTTGATCAGCAATAATATAACTGCTTAATATATTTAATAACATTCGCATATTATAATTAATTGAGCATTCAATCAATCGAAGATCACAAAATATAAATTAATTTTTACCCAACACCGTAAAATTCCATATTATATTGTGCAATTAAATATAAAATTGGTGCATTGAGCCCGTGTAAATAATTTAACCCAAAATATTTAATATAATATGAATTAAAATGCAGTCTTGATGTAAATTTAATTTTAATTAATTAATCGTGAGATTTTATGATGGCCAATTTAATCCCGGATCAATTGCCGGTCCATTTGTGTAGACATGTCGAATATTAGGCTCGGTATTTGAAAAAAAAGTTTGACGCATGAATGTCATAACTGCTGAGCCTAATGCGACATTACTAATTACACTGGCAACCGATGCGGCAGCTCGAGCATGAGCCAATGCCATTTGCAAAAAAAATGTAACTATAAAACCAACTCCTGGCATCATCTGTAGCATATTATTCTTCATGTGCCGCGATAAACTGGATATTGCGCTTGAAATTTTCCCAGCAATTTCAACATTCTCTTGAAGACGAGGCAACTGAAAAACTAGTGCCACATCACTTTTTTCTTCATCGACATTCTCAATTTTTTTACTATGATTATTGTGATATTCTTTTTGCTCTTTTTGTATTTGGTCAATAAAATTTAATTTATTTTCATCACGGTCTAATGGTATACTCTTTATTTTTTCCACAGTATTATTTATTTCATTTACGTCATTTGTTTGATAAATGTTTTCTAGCTTATCAATAAATCGAGCACCCATTTTTGTTCCAAATAAAACTTCGAAGGCACGATAAGCATCATCAACTGTTAAATATCTATTTTCATCTTCACCAATTTCTTCTGTATTATTTAATTTTAGTTTTTCAAGAAATGTATTGATAATTTTTTCATCATTACTCCGTTGTTGAACGTCCTCCGATTGTTCAAGATTTTCATCTGAATAAAATTGTAAACTCTTGGTTTTTTTGTCTTTTTTCGTTTTATTTTGATCGGATTTTGGATTCAAAACATCTTCCATAATATCACTGATAATTGTCAAAATACTGGGAAGATTTTTATTGTCTTTAATTTTCATACCTTTTAATGTTCTAAATCCAGTAAATTTCACGGCAATTTCACCATTCCCATGACCCTCAAATTTCAAAAGTCCATAATTTGTTGTAAATTTTTCTTCTGTAAGCCTTTTATACCAATTAATCAACATATTTTCTACTGATTGCTTATGTTTAAGTAATTCTTTTTCATAAACAACATCCATAGTTTCAGTATCAAAAAATTCTTCAGCATTATTATTATATTCAGAGCGACCGAAGGGTAAACCAAGCGAGGGCAAACTAAGTGACGGCAAAGCACCCGTTATTGCAGGCAATATAAATATACCCAAACATCTGATGAAGCTAAGGCCAGTGATACATTGTATTACTTGAGATATGATTCCTTTTGCATTTTTTATGCCCATCTTCTCTACCATCTTTAAGATTATTATTTGATCGGATGTTAGTGATTGAATAACACTGGAATTCAACGAATCTACCACAGATGATTCAGGTTTATCTATTTCTCCACCAAATTTTGATTTTGTTATATTGACAAGAAGTTGAGTAATATTAACTTCCGTTAAATTTAAACCTACTGATGGTACATTTGAATGAGTTAATGAATTTTTGATTGTTTCATTTTTTTGAGTTTCTGTATGATTCATAATTAATTCTACGGCGCTTCTCCGCTGTCTTATTTTATGTGTATAATAGGTTTGAGGCAAGCGTTCCTGCGATATGTCTATAAGTATTTCGGTTGGTTGACCTGAAAATCCTGGTACCACTGTTGGAGCCCCTGAAACATAAACAATCGGTGTTTGAATGATCTTGAACAAAAATATATATCAAGCCGAATTGAATGCTAGAGATCGTTCACCTACTGACGAAGTTATTCCAGGATGCAATGAATCGTGTGGTTGTCCAGACGATGCCTGAATAGCATTCAAGGGTTGAGAATGCTGAACGACTTGTATTTGCCGCAATGGTGAGAAATCAGATGTCATAGGAACTTGATGGTATTGATTTTCTGTTGAGGCAACGATGCGAGGATAATCATTTGATTCTAAATTTGGTGGGAGTAACGTTGGCTGTTGTGGTACACCCTCAGAAATACTTGGGAGACTGTCAAAGTTAGGATAACTTGAGAGTCTTGGGAAAAATTGACTCACTAATGGCCAAGCAATGTCTCTTGTGCAGTCTAAGAAACTGTGGACACGTACACAGTCGGTCATACGTTCGACAAATGGCATTCGAAATGAGACTGGGATTAAATTTTCTGCCACAGAAAGAATTTTAATTTGGTTATCTGTAAAAGCTGCTGCATATGGTGGTGATTTCACGATAAATGATGTTGGATTATTTTGTGAATTTGACGAAGATGTTTGTTGAGCTATTAGAAGTTTGAAAATTACTTCCTCTGGATGATCATTATAAATTGGAATAAATCGCGTGTCAGTAATAGTAACCATTGCATCTCCGTGATGGCCAGTCTTCACGTTGGTCTCTGAAATCATCTCAGCTTCCTCTGAAAGTGGTTGGAGATTTTCCGAATGGCTGTTAATAGTTCTCAATTGTTGAAAAATAGGAAAACTCGGAATTCGGGGAAAATATTGAGATAATTTTGGCCAAATAATGTCGCGAGTACAAGACATAAAGGTGTTTTTAGTCCGAATACATCCAATCATTTCTTCAAACATATTTGCACGAATCGTCTCTGGCAATAAATTCTCAGCAAATCGCATAATACTCTCTTGTGATTCACTTAATGATGAATTCAATAATGCCACAAATTCCGGTACTCTACTGTTCAATTCTCCCTTCTCTGATTGCATTGTTGACTTAGAAATTGTACTCAATATATTTAAAATAACTGTTTCAGGTTGTTCAGAAAATATCGGTACGAATCTGTTGCCAGTCACTGAAATAATTGGCGCATCATTTGCTTTTGCTGAAATACCTGATTGTAATGGTGATCGAGATGCAATTTGAATATCAGATTGTCCAAACAAACTGAGAAAATTATCTTGATTCAAATCAAATGACTGGCTAAAAAATGGTTGATTACTCAATCGAGAGTATGGCACATGATTTTGAAAAGTTGTATAAATATGGGGTGATATTACGTGATTTTTTGATGTTGAATATAGTTTTGTGTGCTCATTGGGGAATTCTGGTATATTATTAATGTAGACACTAAGATAAGGCCAGATTACTTCTCTTGCGCAAACCATGAATTCTGCACCGCCCTGAAGACATCCAAGTGACCTCGATAACAAATCACGTCGACCTGAATGCGGAGTAAGATTCGTAGCTAATCCCATTATTGTCAGCTGATCTTTGCTAAGTCGTGACCATAATGCTGAATGTTTGTCTTGTGCAGATGGCGTTCGAAGTGGAGAGTGATATGTTACATATCGTAAATTGGATAAAATATTTATGAGATGTGGCTCCAATAATTTGAGATTTTGAGAATTGTCCTGATTATTTGTCGGTGGTGGAGTGCAAGGACAAAGGCCTCCACTTCCGGAGATACTGCCTGTGTCGCTACCGGAAACGTTGCCAGGATAACCTGTACTGACTCCATCATCACCACCTGAGCTTCCTCCGGGGCTGATACCAGTAGTTATTCCACTCATAGGTCCTTTATTATCATTACCATCTACGGGAGTACTTTGATTGGAAGCACTACCAATATCTGGAAGAAATTACTTCATTGGAGTTTCTCACATTTTTTCGACAGCATGAGTGTTAACACTAGAACTACCAAGGGGAATCGAAATGACTTGTTTGACATTTCTTAAAATTAAATTTTTTTTTTATTCATATAAAATATATATATATATATATATAAAATATAAAAAAATATATATATAAAATTTGGAATTTTTAAATTTTAAAAAATGTCAAAAAAGTCATTTTGACCTCAAACAAGTCATTTTAATAACATTTCAAGATTGATATTACCTGCAGGTTTGTTTTCAGGAGAACTAACACTGACATTTCCATTACTAGGGGGACTTCCACTAGTGCTTCCTCCTGGGCTGCTTGGATATCCGTCTATGTTTCCTCCAGTGGAACCTTGTCCACTTAATGATCCTGATGAGATTCCACTACTTCCTGGATGATCACCAGTGGGATTTTGTCCTCCGGTTGATCCTGAGGGATGTCCACTACTACCTGGATAACCACCAGTGACACCACCAGTTGGTGTATGTCCACCTAGTGAACCCGAGGGGATCCCACTACTGCCTGGATATCCGCTAGTGGGACTTTGTCCTCCTCCCAGTGATCCAGAGGGAATCCCGCTACTACCGGGATAACCACCAGTCGATGTTTGTCCTCCAAGTGATCCCGAAGGTGTTCCACTACCACCTGGATATCCCCCTGTCGGGATTTGTCCTCCGAGAGATCCTGAAGGGATTCCACTACCACTCGGATATCCACCAGTCGGTGTTTGTCCTCCGAGTGATCCCGAAGGTGTTCCACTACCACCTGGATATCCCCCTGTCGGGATTTGTCCTCCGAGTGATCCTGAAGGGATTCCATTACTTCCTGGGTATCCACCAGTCGGTGTTTGTCCCCCGAGTGATCCTGAAGGGATTCCACTACTTCCTGGGTACCCCCCAGTAGGACTTTGTCCGCTGATTGATCCAGAGGGAATTCCATTATTGCCTGGGTAACCTCCAATATTTCCTCCGGTGGAACCTTGTCCTCCAAGTGATCCTGAAGGGATTCCACTACCACTCGGATATCCTCCAGTCGGTGTTTGTCCTCCAAGTGATCCCGAAGGTGTTCCACTACCACTTGGATATCCCCCTGTCGGGATTTGTCCTCCGAGAGATCCTGAAGGGATTCCACTACTGCTTGGATATCCTCCAATAGTTCCACCAGTCGAACCTTGTCCACCAAGTGATCCTGAAGGAATTCCACTACTTCCTGGATACCCTCCAGTAGGACTTTGTCCGCTGATTGATCCAGAGGAAATTCCATTATTGCCTGGGTAACCTCCAATATTTCCTCCCGTGGAACCTTGTCCTCCAAGTGATCCTGAAGGGATTCCACTACCACTCGGATATCCACTAGTCGGTGTTTGTCCTCCGAGTGATCCCGAAGGTGTTCCACTACCACCTGGATATCCCCCTGTCGGTGTTTGTCCTCCGAGTGATCCTGAAGGGATTCCATTACTTCCTGGGTATCCACCAGTCGGTGTTTGTCCCCCGAGTGATCCTGAAGGGATTCCACTACTGCTTGGATATCCCCCAATGGTTCCACCAGTCGACCCTTGTCCACCAAGTGATCCTGAAGGAATTCCACTACTGCTTGGATGTCCCCCAATGGTTCCACCAGTCGAACCTTGTCCACCAAGTGACCCTGAAGGAATCCCACTACTTCCTGGGTATCCCCCTGTCACTCCACTAGTTGGAGTTTGTCCTATGTTACTACCAATTCCCAACTGACCTTCAGGTGCTGAAGAAAAATAAGCCACATATACAGATTTATATATACAAGTGTGTGGGGATATATTAATTGTTAATTTTTATGATTTTTCATGAATTACCATAAGTTCCACCGCTACTAGGCTGATTGCTACTCGGACCGTCACTTATTCCACCACCTATATTACTCGGGCCAATATTTGGGTGATTCCATTGATGACCAGTTGCTTGAGAAGAAAAATGGTAGGGGAAAAAAAAATTACATCAATCAATTAATGTATATTTGAAATGCAATTGATATATTTTTCGATCGTGAATATTACCTGGACTTCCTGAACTGCTGATATGACTATTTCCTGGAATAATGATTGTAATATGGCTACCTCCTTGGCCGGATTGACCACTACCGGTATTTCCTCCTTGGCTACCTTGACCACTCCAATGTCCACTACCACTTGGCTGGCCACTACCAACGTTTCCACCCGTATTACCTTGACCACCCCAACCAGTTCCAGTATTACCTTGCTGATTACCACCAATACTTCCACCTGGATTTCCTTGACCACCCCATGAAATACCACCGCCACCCCCTCGAAGAAAAAAATTTAAATTAAACTCTTGATTGATATTTTCTATTGATATAAAATAATGATATATTTTTCATTTCTGCATACCAGTTGATATTCCCCCGCCTATACCTCCTCCACCACCACTGCTTCCTTGTCCACTACTGCTTGTACCACCGCCGGGATGCCCACCTTGATTTTCTTGTCCTCCCCAGGAAATTCCACCTCCGGTATTACCTCCTTGACCACCACCAATTTGTCCATGACCACTCGTACCACCACCAGTGTTTCCTCCTTGATTTCCTTGTCCTCCCCAGGAAATTCCACCTCCGGTATTACCTCCTTGACCACCACCACTCGAACCACTGCCAGTGTTTCCTCCTTGGTTTCCTTGTCCTCCCCAGGAAATTCCACCTCCGGTATTACCTCCTTGACCACCACCGCTCGAACCACTGCCAGTATTTCCTCCTTGATTTCCTTGTCCTCCCCAGGAAATTCCACCTCCGGTATTACCTCCTTGACCACCACCAATTTGTCCACCACCACTCGAACCACTGCCAGTGTTTCCTCCTTGATTCCCTTGTCCTCCCCAGGAAATTCCACCTCCGGTATTACCTCCTTGACCACCACCAATTTGTCCATTACCGCCCGCACCACCACCAGTATTTCCTCCTTGATTGCCTTGTCCACCCCAAGAGATTCCACCACCACCTGATTGACCACCACCGATGCTTCCACTTCCACCACTACCAGTCTGTCCACCACCGGATTCTCCTCCACTATTTATTGAGCCGCCACCGGTACCACTTCCACTGCCTCCTTGACCAGGAATGATGATTATGATTCCACTTGGATTCCCTCCACTACCTTGCCCACTAGAAGAACCTCCGCTAGTTGTACCCGAACCGCTTTGACCACCCCCTCCGATTTGACCACCACCACTTACTTGACCACCCCCTCCGGATCCATTTAATCCACCACTTCCATGACTAGCTCCACTTCCATGACTGCCACCACCTCCATGGCTGCTACCACCTCCTTGACCACCACCGCCTATTTGACCACCGCCACTTACATGACCTCCACCACCTATTTGACCACCACCTTGTCCACCCCCTTGTCCACCCCCTTGTCCACCACCTTGTCCACCACCTTGTCCACCACCTTGTCCACCTTGACTTCCGCCAGTGCTTACACTTCCTGAAATTTGTCCAGCGCCACTTTGACTACTACCCCCGACGTTTATACTCGGAATTAATCCCGAAAGTGAGGGTGGCTGAGGTATGAGACCAATTAAATCAGGAAATTGGGGAGTAGTATAAGTACCAAGCCAACTACTGAGATCTGGAAAGCTTGGAAAATGTGCTTGCCACAGACGAATTGTAGGCCAAGTCAGATATTTTGTACATGGTAAATAGCCGTATTCTTTTATACATTCCATAATTTTCTTCACGAATTCAACTCTGTGTTCGTCTGGAATAAGTTGTTCTGCCATTTGAACCGAAGATAATTGCTCTGAAGTCATGTACTTCACATCTTCATTTAATGGAGTTATTGAAGAAGAAAGTGGCTGTCTTGATTGTTGATCAAGAGTGTTTTTCAGGATATGTACAATTAGTGTTTCCGGTCGTGGACTTCTATTTTTTATTGCATCAGCTTCAATTACCTCGGGTAATTGACCAGTGCCGTCATTAGAATGTGGAAAGGGAAGTATAGGATAATCAGGATAAACACTAATAGTCGATGGATACCAATTTTGATAGTCTGGAAATTCGGGAAGTGCCGGAAAATGTTGCTTAATTATGGGCCAAGCAAAATATTTAACACAACTGAAGTATTCAAATCGTCTTACGCATGAGTACATACTATTGGAATACTCTTCTCTCGCAGATTCTGGTAAAAATCTCTCGGCAGTTTTAAGTATTTCAATTTGATTTGATGTTAATAATTTTGCTAGTGTTTCATTCTCAGCATTAATATAAGACGGTAAACTGTCGTCATGAATATTGCTCTCCAAAGCTTCTTTCAGTATATTTGAGACAACAATTTCAGGGGTAATTAATTGTTGCTGATCAAGATCACCCGCCGAACGAATAATTTTGGATTTATCGCGATTACCAGAGATAATATCCGACATTGATATTTCAATGGGAAGCGTAGGGAAATTTTGACTAATCGATTCTGGTACATTATCAACGATAATTGGCCAAATAAATATTCTCATGCAGTTGAGGATACTTAAACCGCGTATACACTCAAACATATTTTCAGAAAAACTTTGACGTTGCTTTTGCGCTACTAATCCTTCAGCACACTTTAATATCTCCAACTCTTCCTCATTCAATATTGTTGTGTTCATGGATTCAATATAATATGATTCCGATGAATCAGAATGTTTTTTCGATGATATTGTTTTCAAAGCTTGCAATAATTGATTTTCGGTAAACTTCGGAATATCAGGGAGAATATCGATAGCTTGTTCTCTTAAACGTTGAATAAATGTATTATTTTTCAACTGACCTTGAAGTAGTAGAGCTTGCTCTTTCCATTGCTGGACTTTAGATGGAGATAAATTTTTCTTTGTCTCATCTTCTGTTTGTACATCATGACTCCGCACACTTCGAATTTCTTCTCTTTTTTTTTTATTATCATCTTCATTTACTGCATTAATTAATAATTTCTTAGGATTATTCACATCTAATAGAACATTTTGATATGAATTGACGTGATCTACAGTGACGGGAATTAATTCTGGTAATTGTTTATTATCAATTAATTTTGTTTTTGTCTTTGCTTCTTGATTTTTCGATTTGATAATTATTTTTGAATTATTATCTTCAATGGAATCCGTAGGAATTTTTACAGAACGTTTTTGTTGATTTAAATCATCAATTTTAATACTATCAATATTATCTAATTGATCTTTAATTGTTATAGTTTTGATAACAATATCGTCTTTTGAAGGTTGGTCAACAATTATTTGTGACACAGTTGATTTATTTGATTCGTCAACATCAGTGTCAACATTAGAATCGAATCTTCGAATTCCATCAACCTTTGTAACATCTATTGCCTTAACGCTATTTCCCAAATCAATCGTCGACTTACCAGCATCATCGTGTTGTGTTTGCTCTTGGATTACTCCTTTATTGTCTGCGACAATTTTGAGTGTTGTATCAAGTTGATCGTCCGTTTGAAGACCCTTGTCCAACACTTGATCGTCTGGTGTAACGCTTCTTGAATTTGCCCCATGATTATGAAGAATAGAAATTATCAAAATTGATACAAGTGCACACAGCCGGAGTTGAGAGTTAAACGCTCTCATGTTCGCGGTCGCGAAGCGAATGTCTTGCGAAACCTATGGAACATCTTGATCAATCCTCATTTATGGTGTTGCTGGTTCACTTGCTCATACAACTATACGTGTAACGTACGTCCCATACGTATTCGTAGAATTGCACTTGTATGCATCGTGTGCGTGAGTGTGTGAGTGCACGTTGTCGACCGGGTTTGTCGGTATTTCCATTTTTGCTTCACTTCTGGATCTTCAGGGTTGTCGGGACAGGTTCATGGCCTCCAAGAATCATTATCTAGAGACTGGCATGGAGTACGTCGATAAATTGATCCTTCATCAATCTCACTATCGAAGCTATTGATTTCAACGAACAAGAATTATTTTAATGTTGAATAATGTATTAAAATTACTTGTTGCAATGAAAAATATATTTTTGTTTATTTTTTATTTTTATTAAATTACTGGTTGTACGATGTATAGAAGCGAGCAGCGTTAAAGGGGGTTGAATTTTTTAGTCCTTGACAAGAGGAAAGTGTAGGGGGAGAAGATGTTATTCCCATTCTCCGACCAAGACTCACATTTTTTCAATTGACTTATATAGTTGGAGGCGAAGATCTCGTTGGTAAAACGTTTTCGTTTCTTTTTTTCCTGTTTGTCCTCCGACTGCCCAAGACTTTACATCACGTAAACTTGTATTGCCAATCTTCTCCAATGTCTATTTTATTTTTCAGTGATTTATTTTAAGATATGATCACAATGTTTTATTTTTTTTATTTTAAGTAGAAAAAATTTTCAAATGTTCATACATAAAATCTCATAATTTTATTTATTAATAGTGGGCCAACTCTAAAACAAAAAAAAAAAAAAAGGAAAAAAAAGCTATGAAAAGGCAAAAAAAAAGGAAAAAAAAAATGAAAGTATTAGACGATCCTAGCAATTAATAATTACTATGCAATATTATTATAATCACTTTTTATTGAAATTCCATTGGCGTCATAGATCCATTATATGATCCATAATAATAATTATTATTTGTTGCTTTACGTGTTGTGAGGAAAATGTTGAAAAAAAAACTGGATTTCCACCGTATAAACTAAGTGCTCAATTACAAATTTTTTTTTCTACCCTTTAACAAGACATCCGTTAAAGTGATAAATAAAAACATCTAGCTACACTTATTTTTATGATAATACCCAGTGTTTTTTTTTCTTTTTTTTTTTTTTTCCAATGGAATTGGAACATTTTTTTAAAAAGAATATCCATTGATATAGTTTTGTGATATTTGTTTTTCATCAATTGATAGCGGTTTCAATAACTGATAACACTTGGAATATATAACGGAGATGGATGCATATAAAATCTACTACGATTCATTTCAATTATCACATTTACGTTGAGATGGCACAAAAGACACTTGAGTTTGTCTATCGAGCTACATGTCCGTATATTGCATAGGCATTGTAGTATTTGACCGAGCGTGTCATACAGAGGTATCAACTACTTTTAAAGGGATAACAGTCAAGTGTAAAAAGAAACGGTCAAGGCACTGCCGACATAGGGAATACACGCCGCATACACTGCGCAGAGAACGTTGCGCGACGTTCGCCTTTATCCACAAGTGTCTTCCTTTAACGCATCACAAGTCAAGTCTAAATTGGTCCGTTCGCCGAATAACACGGTGACTCGTCGTGTTCGTTCAGTACCGGTCGTGCCATACCATCATTCAACGTTCTCCACATAACTATCCACTGTTGAGAACTTGCTGGCCATTCCAGTGAATTTTCCAATTGCTGGCTCACACTGTCATTATTATTATTATTATCACTATCATCATCATCATCATAGTCGTCTCGTCTACTGCTCAATACCTCTTTTGCACGTGCGAATAATGATAAGAGTGAAAATGAATTTCAATGGATGGCTATACTTTGGCTTTTTTGTATTGATACTTTGTGATGTTACATTAGCAATGACACAACATCAAAATAATGAAGAAATCGTGAAAATTGAAGGAAAAAATGTTAATAATGATATTACAAAATTAGTTGATTATATTCTTGGTGCTGAGCCGGGTTTTCAAGGTCAGTTGTATTTTATATCTAAAACAATATTTATATATATAAATGAATTTATTATAACTGTAAATTTATTAATAATTATTTCAAATTATTTTAGGCAGAACATTTGGACAGAAGAGAATACAATTTATGTTGATGCCAATGATGTATAAAATGGGTATAATGACAACACTACTAATTGTCCTTACAGTTATATCATTGAAGGGCCTGACGATTGGTAAATATATACTTGTATATAATTCTTTAGGAATTTTGTAGCTGTATGATTTACAAGAAGAATTTGAAAGAATCTGAAACTAACGGATCTTACTGACGTATATTTCTATATTATATCAACGAATCAAATATAAAGAATTAAATATATATTATACGCTATTCAAGTTCATTTAATGTTTAACTTCGATGAAGAAAAGAAAAAAAAAAGAAAAAACGAAAAAATTGATTATGTTATGTTACTGTGCAATAAAAAAAAAAATGTCAATTTAAAAGAGAAATTATTTTTGACCCACACGTGGGACCTAAATCGTTGACTGAGTTGTCCTTGTGACATAGTTGTCTTCATTGTTCAATGCAAATTCATTAGAAATCATGAATGATCATTTATGCAAAACACATTTAATAAAATGTAGATCGGAATAATTTTATCATGAAATAATTCAAGCTAATTATATTCACATAACAGCACATTAAAATATACTTATATAAGAATTTATTTCTTATTCCATTGTAGGAATGATTTTGCTGATATTGAAGCTGAGCGCATTATTTGCCAAGATCTACACAGTTGTACAGCCATACCATCAAACACCTTGGTTATCATCAGCTGGTGCTCAACCAGTGCATCTTCATGTACACGGTGATGGTCACTATAATCATCCATATAGTTCTTGGGAACCCAACAATCCACCACCTGAAAATGAAAATTACCATTATAAAGGATAGGATTCACAATATATTAAATGTGATAATAAATTTTCATTATTACATTTAATGACATTTGGGGCCATAATAACTAACTGTCAAAAGTTAAATGACAAAAATACATTCGTCGATGAATAATCTACGATTGTCCATAGTTAATTTAAATAGCATCTAAAATAATCAGAATAAATGTATTTTGGTTGTTCTATGTAATTAATTTTTTCAAACTTAGAAGTAACGAGAGAACGGATGTCATTCAAAAGAAATCTTTAGCATCAATTGTAAAAATGAAAAATATGTATTTGTATCTCCATCTCATTGACAAGTTATATCAACTTTATATTTATTTATTTTGTATTATATTTGTAATATAAACACTATTTATTGTATTTAAATGAAATATTATGGGGATTTATGAGGGGGATAATGTATTGATGGGTATTTCTTTCAAGGTTGGTTGGTGGGTGACGGGAATTTTATTCTCTTGGTACAATTGCGTGCACTAGAATAATCCGGTCTATGAATCCTCAGTCAACTTATTACTACTACTGTAAAATCTCAGGTGGAGTGGGCACGTAGATAAAAAATAAAATCTCTTTTGCACACTAGGAAGATCAGTATTGATGGTGGTAAAACTGAACGACACACTGCTATACTTTAAAGATATAAATATTGAATTAATATATGATATAATTATATTTATAATTGAAAATAATAATAATAAATAAATAAATAAATAAATAAATAAACTAGATATTACGTTTTCTTGTGAAGCTATGATTACTAGAATACCGATTAAAAATATATTGTGGATTGTGATTGTAATTGTTTGGGCTTGTAGTGCTGTTAATTGTCATGAATTAATCAATAAAACATCAATTGTTAAAATAATTCCAGGATTAAAATTATTTTTAAACGACAATGAAATTCGAATTAAATTAAATATCAATGAATTGATATCAGGTAAATTTTATATATTCAATTATTCACATTTATTAATAATTAATTGGTTAATTAATATTCAGTTGTGATTGATAATGAGTATATTTATTTACGTAGATAATGCAATCCAGAGTCGTAGTCACAATGATGAAACGTCCTCAAAAAAACCAAATATTTTACAGAGATTTGGTGCTATGTTGATGATGGTACCATTGGCAATGCAAGTAAGATGAAAATTATTTTTATCTTGTACATACTTTTTTGCTAATTTAAAAAATTAAATTTTTATTTTAGATTTTATCAATACCAGGAGCACTTGCATCAATAAAAATGTCACTATTAAAAAGTTTTTTTGTAGGAAAATTAGCATTAATTATAATGATATACAATTTGTTACGAAGCTTACGACGTAATCCCGAATGGGTAATGATACATCAACAACCAACTCAATATTACAATCATTATTATGCTCCATTGCCTGATGATGATACTGAAAATGATGGATGGTTTGGATAAATATTAATTATAAAACATCTACTTGTCTACATATCGATTTCTACTGTATCATAATCACGTTGTATTATAAACATTTTTTTTTTTTTTTTTTTTCCCTGTCATTTGTTTTTATGTCAATTTACATATTCTTCATTTTGTATTTGTGTTATCTTATTATATATATATAAATATTTTTTATGTCAATACTTAAAATATTATTATTATTTATTTTCTGATTTTAATTGTGTTATGATACGATCATCATTATACGCGGCGTTAGCTGCCGTTGAAGTTATACAGAAGAAAACCATACATGTGTCCCACTTTTTCATACGAAGTAACGGCATATTGGTCCAGATTATTCCATCGAGTCGAACGACCGTACAGTCTTTCTCTCTCATTTTATCTATCTTTCTCTTTCCTTTTTTTTTTTTATTATTTTTTTTTTTCCCACTATGTAATTTCTCTCTCGTTAAAATATGCACAGAATTGAAAATGAAATTTAATATTTTTTAATTAATCCACGACTTTGACATAAATAAATAGAGAAAAAATTTCAAAAAAAAAAAAAAAATAATAATAATTCATTATTACAATATTGAAATAATGTTAATTCAATTTTTTCAATATAATTTTTTTTTTCTTGTTTATTTCTTTATTTATTTGTTTAATTAATCCCGTGATGCAATATTCAACAGAAAAAAAGAAAAAAGAAAAAGAAGAAGAAGAATGATAAAAAAATTTGGATTATTATGAATGAGGAAATTTAATAACGGTCATTGCATACCGCAAGCTCACCAAAGTCAAGGATATAAGTAGGTATGCCATTCGTTGATCAGACTGTAAAGTACTATTTAATAAATGGATTAGGAAGTGAAAGAGCGTGACTATTGACGCACGTGATTTGAAAACCATATCAAATTATGCTCAGTCCAATTGATTGATTTACATTTTTATTTTATTTTATTTTATTTTTTTTTTCATTAATACACATCTCTTTTCATTTCATTCTTTTTTCTTTTTCCTTTTCTTTTCTTGTATTTATAAATATATGTTAATAGCATTTTTTAAAGTATATTTATTTGATTTAGAAAATATAAATTTTCAGTTTTATTGATTAAAAATTGATCAAGTGAATTAATCGATATTCGGTGTACGTATGTGCGCTACAAACCCACCTTTTTACGTATCCGAAACTTCTCACGGACAGTGTTATAATGCGCATACAAATTATTTGCTCTTAATAAAAAAGAAAAAAAAAATATATATATATATAAATAGGAAAGAAATCCAATGATGAGAAATTCATTTACATATATAAATATGAAAATCAATTAAGATGATAATGTAGATATATCTATTTATTTATTATTTGAACTAAAATTTGAATATTATAATATTGTGAAGGACCTCAATGTTTGTGTGGCTCAATCTAATATTGATCCCATATAAAAACTGGTTTTAAAAATAATTTTTTTTTTTTTTTAATGTCATTATTTTATTTCATTATTATTATTTTTTTCTTGTCACTAACTTGTTTTAACACTGAATCATCAAAGCAAATGCCACTTTATAAGGATAGACCATGGGCGTAATATTAAAACTTAGAAATGTATGACAGGAAGAAAGTTCCACTGAATTCCACACAGTTGGACAAATATATTCTCTCTTGTGTCTTCAATATTTGAAAAAAAAAATTTATAATAATAATAAATAAATAAATAAATAAATAAATACATTGTGTGAAAAAATAATGATAGAAAAAATGAAAAATCATTCTAAATTTGTAATATAATGAATGGATGAATTGAGCTTTACTTATATATTGACAAGTTATTCAAATATAAAATAAAAATTATTTCTATCGGTATAGCTACCACTTCAAGTTGGAACATTTATGCCATCATCAATATATGTAAACATTAATTGTACACAGTGTAATATTTGACATTTATACATGAAGTGATAATATTCAACTATAATAACTGAGACACGTTGGCTTTTACGATTAGACTTTTAATCGAGAATAGACACAACGTGAAAATTAGCACACTGTAAAATTGCATTGAAAAATTATAAATGTAATATTATTTGCAAGAAAGTTTATTTTATTACGACATAAATTATGTCGATAAATGCAACCATATGCACTTGACAATGAAAAATAATAATGAAAGAAGAAGAAGAAGAAAAAAACGAGAAAAAGTAAGTAAATAATTTTTTTTTTTCAAATTTTTTTTTTTCAATAGATAGTGCCAATTATATTGATGTTAAAATGTCATCAAAAAACTTAGAGAGATGGTTGAATGGTATGTATATTCGGGAAGCGAGTTCCAGAATGCGTCCATCAGGAGGAGGAAGAAATTGTGTGTATAAGAGAGAGAGAGAGAGAGAGGGAAAATTCGGAGTGGCATGTGATTGGCGGTTATACACAGACAGGAATATCTCACGCACCCGGCACTTACCAACATTTCCCATCTTTGTTACTCATGTAGGCCCATACAAGAACGGTGTCTAATGTCCCACCAGGGATTCCTTGGGATAAATAAGAAGGACTGTGAGGGAAGAAAAAAGTTCTGTATACGTTGTGTTCTCGTGTTTAGTGTCTGTCGTATACAATAATATAACAAATATAAATATATATATATAATTTTTATTTTAATATTTATTTATATTATAATAGTAACAATGGCCAGTTTACGTTTATTTATTTTAATATTATTGGTAATTTCATTGGTGATAAATTTAGTTCGAGCCAAAGAACCAATTAATTTTCTTGAATGCCTACACGAGGATGATAGTCTTGAGTGTGCAAAAAAAATTGCTGATATGGAATTGGATGAGATGGAATTTGAAATGATGGGTGAAAAAAATTCACAAGTTACATTTAGTAAAGTAATTGAAGAATCTGGAAAATTTGTCGTGGATGGTGTTAACTCAATGTTCAATAATAAAACTGATGATAATACTCATCAATTTGATGTCAATACGGGAAATCGTAAGTTTTATTTATCTATATAGATATTATTTATTTATTGTCTTTACTTTTTTTTTTTTTTTCTTTTTTGTTCGATTTAAAATTTTTATATTAATTGAGTAGACCTCATTAGATTGAACTTTCCCTTTGTTATATATGATTTTTGTACGCATCTTAACACCAAGAGCAACAGCTGCAAAACACAATGTTCTCATTTTTAGTGTGAAGAGACGAGAGCTATATAATGTCAGTGTATCCAGTGTCCATTGTTTTGAACCTGATGCACTGAAATTATGTAGAACATAGTTAAATAATATAATTTAAAAAAGTACATAAAAGAAGAGGTAAAATAAAAAAAAAACAAAAAAAAATAAAAAAGGAAATTATAAATAAAAATTGGAAGTGCTCTCAAGTGATATTCGGACGAGGTTTCTGGGTCGAATTCTCCACTAATGTTAGTCATTAAATTCGGTCCCAATAAGGAACAAATTAATAATAAAATATAAAAAAAAAAAAAAATAAATAAATAAATAAAGTTATAATGTTTTGGGTTTTATCTATTAGGATTCAGATAATAGATTCAAAATTTTTAAATTGTACATAGAAACACAAGTTTATAGTTATTTTCTGTATATTGCGTGCAAATGTAACACATGATTGGTATACTACAGACAAAGTGCACTGGGTTTAGTATTAAAAATAGCCGGAAGTGGTTGGTAATTTTGCGGTTTATGGAACTAGTTTCAAATACATATCAGTATAAACACAATAGAAACAATAGAAAATAATGAGATATATGTTATGTATATTTTAATGATGAGATAGGAAGAATAATAACGAAAAAATGATTAATAATTTATATTTGATAAATGAATAAAATATTATATATAATAAAATGAATATTAAATTTATTGGAATTTTCGTTTTTTTTTTTGTTTTTGTTTAATTCAGGTGAAGCAAGAAAGAAATTTGGAAAAAAGAAGAAGAAGAAATTATTGAAAAAACTTATACCACTTGCCATGCTATTCAAAGCAAAAATAAGTCTAATATTACAACTTATTTCAACACATTTTCAATTTAAATTCTTCGCAATTGCCATCATAAGTTTAATTATAAATATCGCGCGATTTTGGTTGGATCTCAAAAAATCACATACCCCAGAAAAAGTAGTTTATTATGAGCATGCACAACATCAACATCATTATGAACCTGATGATGAACACGGTTATTGGAAGAGGCGATCGTTGAATAATGCGCCATACAGTGGATGGTCATCAACAGCGGAATCGATTTAAATTAATTTTATCGGTGTAATCGGTACAGTTTTAAATTATTCAAAATTATTTATTTGGACACAGTGATATAAACAATTGTATGTTAATCACGTTCAACATTATATACATAAAATATATTTTTTTAATATATAATATGCCAATGTGAATAATTTTATTTCTTGTCGTGGAATGTTGGGCCAAGCCCACTGTTAAATTATTTCATGAAACATTTTATAATTCTCAATGCAATTGTCCAACTGCTTATCGAATTTAAACTATACCGTTATGCCAATGTTGCCTGCGCTTAGGTACCTGTTACCCTAAAAATATTTTATTTCTCGCCATTTTATATAAAAATCCCTTATTGCACTATTTAATTATTTTTATTTAATTATTTTTCATTTCATTTATTCACATATATAATATTGAAAAATTCTTGTATAATTGTTTATTTAATTATATTATTTATATGTAATTATAAAAATGGCTAGAACAATAATTATATAGATATAAGATTTTTTTTTTTTGTTCAATAAAATTTTTAATATTTATAAGTTCGAATTATATTTATTCATTTACTTGTAATTCGTACGTAATTGATAATAAAAACACCGAAAATGCATCACAACTAACACATGTATATACATACACCTGCTGATTCTTATCGGCAATTGCGTGTAACGCATTATTTTTATTTGTCCTCATGGTCAATGACCAAGTCAGGTGATGTGTCATCGTGTGCAAATAATCAAACATATAATATTGGGACACGTCGACCTTTTTTGTGTATACGTGAATTTACTACAATTAAAACATGAAATTTCTCTCGATTGTAGTCATGAAACTTGAAATATTGACTGTACTCCAGTTGATTAATTTCATTTATCTAAAATACTAGTTTTGAATCATTCAACGAGTAAGTAGGATAAAAAAGAAGTTTGGAAATTGGCGTGATTTATTGTTAAATAAAATTTAAATGTCTCATGACGACGACGACGACAACGATGATGATGATGATGATGATGATGATGATGACGATTACAGAATACAAAAATATAGATCTAAAGATATTATTATAAATTGTATATTTCATCTTTTTTTTTGTGCAACTGAATCTCCTACATCGCAGATGATAATACGATCTCACTCGCGTACATACGAAAGAAAATTTGCATAAGGACCTTCGTTGGATGATGTGACTCTGTCTGTATGGTCATTGGCAGAGACCAAACGTGAGGATGTTGCTAATTTGTCCCCCTCCTGTCATAATAAGAATATACCATTCATACAATATTCAGGATCCTTGCGTGAGTTCCTATATAATACCGCTCTTGATGGTATTAAAGCAACAGTTGATCACAGAATCGTTCACCAAGCAGCGGAAAATTAAATAATAAAAAGAAAAAAAAAGAAAAAAATTGATAAATATTAATAAATCATAATTAATAATATCAATAATGTTTAATTTATTTGATATCAAATATAATATGTATCGTAAATTATTAATTTTATTTATTGGTATGATTGTAATTGTAACATCTACCGCACAACAACATAGATCCAACAGACCAATACCAGTTTTTAGAGTGAGTATTGTATTGATGAAGAATAAGATTAAAATTGATTAGCATTCAATATATTTGAATTTATCATTTTTCTTTTTTTTCTTTTTTTTTTTCTTGTTATTTATATTTGATCATTCTAGGAAAAAATTTCTCGACTAACCTTGCCAAATAATGCGACAGCAATACGAGAAAATATTGTTGATAATTTTTCATGTGATGATAGAATTTATGGATATTACGCTGATATTGATAATGAATGTCAAATATTTCATGTGTGTTTGCCACAAAATCGTGGATCAATTCGTTGGAGTTTTATTTGTCCAGCCGAAACAGTTTTCAATCAGGTACATAATTATTAAATGAGTGTGATATATTAAAAATGAAACAAGAAAAAATTTCTATTCGTAAATTTATAATATTGATAATTATAATTGATTAGGAGACATTTGTTTGTACGCGAATAAATGATTCAATTCCATGTGAAGAGTCGGAAAAATATTATTCATTGAATGAAGAATTTGGAAAAGAAGAGGAAGCAGAAAATCCTGAAAACGTGACAGATGGTGCAGTTGATTTTGAAAATGAATTGCCCGTCACTCCCTTCTATACAAGAAATTCAAGGGCTAAAGGAAAACCCATCGCAAATCGTGGCAATAATCAGCGTAATAATTCTCTAAATAATTTAAATAATAATAAAAATTCTACGAGATAACAATAAATTGAATTCTACAAAATGCATATAATATATACCTTTATATAAATATTATTTACAATTATAAAAAAATCATTTTTATCATTTAGAATTATCAATAAAAGATTACGAACATATGTGTATTCTTGAAATGTCATATATAAATTATTATTACAAAAATAATAATGCAAACAATTAAATAATGTAATTACACATAATGAATAATATTAATTTTTATTATTTTTTTTTTTTTTTTGTAAATATTAATGTTACATTATGAATATATTGTTCATTCAAGTACATTTATTGACGTGTAATACTGATGGTAATAGAAAGGACAAAAATAATAATAATAAAAGAAAAAAATTGATAATTTATCAATTAAAAGATAATATAAACAAATAGAAAAATTCATATTTTTCTTTAAAATATAAATTATACATTATATGTATAAATAAATTTACTACGGTTGATATGTGTTGATATTGGTTTTTGAATATGAGACATTTAGCTAATAATATAAAAATTAAAATTAAACTTATTTAAATTATGATTATTTCTTATCAATAAAAAAAAATCTATTAAAATTGAACAGAACCCTTAACTTGATTTTATTATTATAATTATAATATTTTTCTTTTTGCTTTATATACATGCACACACACAAACTGACCAAGGACAACAGTAATTACCATAAATCACGTGTCGATTTAATTCCTAATAGTCGGTATCTTTGGACAACTAGCCATAGCAATGTCGTTCAACGTTACTTCAAACGAATCAACATGGATAATTTCGCAATATATACAATCAAATTGGTATAATTAAATAATTAGCGATACCGAATTAATAAAAATTAATATAAATATGTACAGAGGAATTATTGAAAAGTAATAGATAAAATGAAAGGGGGAAAAAAAAAGAAAGAACGAAAAAAATGTTAAGCCTCAGAATCAAGAGTTAAATCAGTTTCAATTTCATCTGGAGATCGGAGATCAATAGCAAAACGTTTTTTAATATTTCCCACATTGTTTGGAGCATTATTGAGTGCTTTGACAGTTTGTGAATAAATTTGAAATGCCGTGGCAAGAGCATAAGTCATTTGTCGTGCATGGTGTTTCGATTCACAAACAAATCCATGACACTCAAACGGTGAAACTCGACGAAAATCAACTGAATCACGAACCACAATCATTGTAAATACACGTGTGTAAATTAAATCTTGTACACCATATGATATTGTTTCAATTGAATAAATATTAGCATTGGAAGATGTAGATTTACGTTGACCAATTGGTACCAATGCTACACCATCGTTTGATACGACAAGTTTCATTAATGGTAGAATTGTGTCTGTCGGTAATGATTTTGCTGCTGCTACCATATTATCCACGGGTTTACGAGTGTGTTTTATTCCCCAGAGGCCTCTTGCATCGTGTGAACCGAGATATTTCACCTGAAACACCTGTGGCAATTCACTTGAACCCTCGAATACATTATTGTCAATTGACAAACGTGACAATTGTGATACAATATTTTTTTTATCATCGTGTAATTTTGATAATGGTGTCAATTGATCTGTCCTCATATTTAATCGATCGTCCTTCAATTTCTATATGTACATATAAAAAAAAATCACAATCACAATCACTGGATAGATAATTTTAAATATAAGATAAAAAAAAAACAAATGAAAAATAAATAAATAAATAAATAAATATAAATTAAAAATAGTAATACAATAATAATAAAAATAAATAAATATTGTAAATGTTATATTGTACTTACATAAGTCTCGAATTTTTTCTGTGAAATCGACTGAACTTTTGGATGATACTCCACGACGTTTGGTATGTTTGGTGTGTTTGAAGTATCGCAAGCGACTGAACTCCCATCGGATCGTGACTGTAGCGTGTTGACTCGGTAACTTCCTGTGTCCGTTGATGTTGTACCTCCCTCAGCCACGCCTTTCGCTGTTTCACAATCAAATTTACCTTTGGAATAATGTTTAGGGTGGATATTGACCACACGTTGCTTTTGTTCATCATTAATTGACTTGTATTCTTGCAAACTCCTTGCACGTTCCAATACCTTTTCATCCCTTTTTGTATATCCAAAATCCTCAACATCCATATTTTACCTAACAAATTTTATTCATTTAATTATTATATGATATACACAAATAAATAATTAATAAATATCATAATTTAATTCTTTTTATCATTATTATTTATTTATTTTATCACACTACGTGTAATAATCATTTAATAAAAATTTTATCAGTTTATCAAAAAAAAAAAAAAAAAAAAAAGTACAATGACGAAGAGATAATTATAGAGTAATCTTATTGTTTAAATGTCTATAACAATTCAATGATTTATATGTATATATATAATATGTGATGAAAAAAATTCTCATGATATATAAGTGAGATAGAAGTAATTCAGTTGTATATCCGCAACAAACAAAAATTTTTGTAATGAAAAAAATAAAGAAGAGAAAAAAATAAAAACATATATATTAGGCAGCCGGAAAAACAGCTGTTGGACACACATATAACAGAGCACGTGCTGCACCTTGCACCTGACCTAAAACTGTTTGGTTTATTATATTTGAATTTTTTTATTTTCTCGATGTTTTTTTTTTTTTTTTTTTTTTTTCTGCTATTTGCCTCAATTCATCGGTTATACCGGATGTTTAAATTCAAGTCTATAATTATACATAAAATATAAAGATAAAATAAAATTGGAATAAAATAAAAATAGTCGATCATTTAATTTTTGTTAATTATATTTACTTTTATATATTATTGATGAATTAATTATTTTGTTTATTCCCTTTTCCTTCTTTTTTCCTAACTTTTATTTATTAATTTTTTTTTTTTTTTTTTTTTTCGAATTGTGTTATTTCATTATATCTGTGCATAACGAGTTAACACAAAAGGGGTGAGAATGAAATTGCGTGTGTCGTGTAACAAGGTAGGGAAGTCAAGTGAGAACCGTTGGGACAGGATTCTCAACTGTTCAGTTGGGATTCTTAACTTATATATCAGTTAAATCTCATTAGTATTCCCTACCTGTAACAGGTGACTATTATTTCACCCAGTGTATATAATCCCATGCTTTTTCAACTAAATAATAAATTCCGAGTGTCTTTCAAATTCTTAATCTACTCACATCGTCTCACTTGCGTTGAATTCAATCAAAAAAAATTGAAAACCAAACAAAAAAATTAGTAAAAAATTATTAATAAAATTAATTATCTATAAACAAAATTTAATGAACATCACAGAAAAAAAAAATAATAATAAATAAATAAATAATTAAATAAATAAATAGTAATATTAAAATAAAAATTCGTGTTCATAAAGCGTAAATTGCCATTAAGGGTTCGTATATGTTTTTTTTTTTTTTTACTATTGTGACGAGTTTAATTTATACCAGGTACGTATTTCCGACGGGAAAGTATATGATTCTCTTTTTTATTTTGACTGTGCTGGAGCGGGTGCGCGCTCGCAAGAGACAATTACGGGATACAGGAAGTGACGCGAACAACAAACGGTCACCGGAAGTGCACTCGGCCGCGAACTCATCTAAAATAACGTCCCGGTATTATATACATTGCCATCATCGACAATTTCGTTCGTGCATCGTCAAATAATAATTCTTCTGCTTTAATCTATAAAAATATTTATATATATGATACATATCTTTATATATTATCAAGCAATAAATTAATATATCTTGAAGTATTATCAATACAACTGGAGTCTTATATATTATTTTTATTTTTACATAAATCATCTCACATCAAGTTTTTATGTACGTTTTATTATTATTTTTCATTATACTTTATAATCCAATAAATCAAATAAATATTATATATATTTATAATTATGTAAATATTTATTTACATATATTCTATCAGGTGATGAGTAATCGTGATTAGATTTTATTACATACACCTGTTGGAGATTTCACAGATATGATGATGATAAAAAAAAAAAAACATATTAATAATAATAATTAATGAATGAAAATAAATAATTATTTAATGCATTTTATTAAAATTTTTTTTTTTTTTTGTATAATTTACTGTTTATTTTTATTCATTAACAAGAAAAAAATAATTCAATTTATTACCTGCTTTGAAATTATATCACTTTGATAATATTTGTTGAATAATTGTCGCGCTGTTGTCTGTAAAAATTACAAGTGTCGTTAATATGAGTTGATGTGTCGCGTTGTGAGTCGCGACCGACACTGACTCAATAGTCAGTATATAAAATGTGAAAAAAAAAAAAAAAGAAAAACACGAGGAGAAAGAAAAAAAAAACAATTTGATGTGTATGCTTGGACTATTACTCAAACCCGTGACGGTGTCACTGATAACGTTTTATATATATACACACATACACACGATCACGCTCGAATACTCCTATTAAACCTTTTTATTTTTCAGTTTTTTGAATTTAATACGTGCATATGCACACGCACCGCACAAAATAACACGTCACATAATTTTAATTCAATAGTAATAATTATTATTAATTGTCGTTGCATATTAATTTTCTTTTATTAAATTCAATGGGATTATTGAGATGAAGAAGAAAAAAAAAAAAAGAAAAAAAAATATATATATGTATATACATAATTTTTTTTTCTAATATTTCATAAGATTTAAAATTTCTAATTAATAGTTTAACAAGTATATATTTTAATATTTTAAAGTCTAGTAATAACGTGTGAAAAATTAAAAAAATTTCACGTTATCACGTGTGTGTGCCAAATACGCGTGTGTGCTACAATATAAAATAAAACATGAAATTGCATCGAAACTTTACGAAATTACCGAGACAAAAAAAAAAAATAAAATAATTAATAAAATAAAATAAAAAAATTATAAACATGAGTATATTATAGAAACGGTAAATAAAAATTATGAAAAAATATTTGTCATATTTTGATAATTGATCGTTATAATTTTATTCAATTGTCAATTGGATTGAAAGTAAAAATGTGATTGTACGATTCAGAATAAACGTAACGCCTCGTTGATTATATATATATATATATATATACATACGATAAGACAATCTAAACGTACAAGAATACCAATTAAGTAATTAGTAATACTTTGATGTAACCTTGGATTTAACAATGATGATATTACCGCCTAGTAATTTTTGGTGAAGATACTGATGGTGGATATTTACAATATGAATTCTCCCGCATGCGGATATGGCGATTCTATCACTGATAAACTATACTTAACACCTTAATTATTACTCAACTATAAAAATAATAAAGAGGAAATAAACAAACAAACAAAAAAAAAAAAAAAACAATAGCAAAATATAAGAAATAACACGTATAATGAAAATAATTAAAAACTCAAAAGATAAAATTGCATCGTAAAAATTATTATTTTTTTTTTCTTTTTCCTTTATCAATTCATTTTATATTCACAATTATTATTTATACTTTTATTTTATAAAATCAATCGCATTTATTTAGTTTATTTCTAAAAATATATTTGTAATAAAATAAAGAAAAAAATAAAAATAATAATAAAATGTATGAAAAATTTACAAATAATTATAAAATAATATTTTCAGTGTGATTTATTAATTTTATATTGTGTAAAATAAAGGAAAAAAAAGAAGTTATTTCACAAGGGACTCTACTCGTGCGTGATCCAACATCGCGGGAATTCTACTCGATCATTTCCTTTACTTCATGGATATAATATATATATATATATATAGGGATGAGATGGGTGAGAGTGGGTAAGAAGAGGTGAAATGAAAGCACTCGTGTTGCTTGCATAGTTTTTATATTGTTATGGAAGAAGTTGGATGTTTGGTAGTCACAAATAGAAGAGGAGTAATTGTATAATATCGTGTGTTTGTGTTTGTGTGTGGGATCCATGAGGAAGAGGGGCCCTCCACATCATCATGATATTCCACGATTATTCATACACATATACTAATGAACATGCACACACACACCCCACTCATTGCGATGCATCCTCTTTGTCAGATCACATATATATCTCGTGTTCAGGAACATCTTCAAGACACAACAGTAATAGAAACGTTGGCTTGAAGATCCGATAATAAAATTGTTTATTCTATTAATTTTATAATTCATCAATGTAATTATTCATATAAATAATAATAATTATATTTATGAAAAAGTTATTTTTTTGTTTATATACATGTATTTTTTTAATATTCAGGGATATTTTTGTGAAGTAATTTTGACAATTTCAGTGATGAAATATTTGAATTTTTTTTTTTTAGATGATAACTAAAGTGATATTTTGTTTGGTGTTACTGACGGGTGGAATTATTTATCAAATGACAATGGCGGTAAGTTAATATTAATAATTATAATATTTTGATAATAATAAAAAATAATATTTAAAATGAAAATAAAAAATTTTAATGTTCTCTAAAGCAAAGAAAAAAAAAAAATAAAAAAATAAAAAAATGTTGTGGGTTCAAGTGAATTACTGAGTGAACTAAATTCTGTGTATAAAAATGATCCCACGCGAATTTTGCGTAACAATAATTGTATATGTAACATACATTATATTATCTCACATTCAATCCGTCTCCATAATGCACCATCTAATTAATAAATAAATGAATTATTACGCCAATAAATTCACATTGTTTTTTATGTATTTTATTTGTTTTTTTTTTTTTTTTTCCTGTGAGAAAATTTCTCTTGATATTGTAACATTTTTATTTTTATTAATTTTTTTTCTTCTTCTTACTTAATGTTGATGAGTTTATTTCATAGAAGGGTTACAATCGATCATAAAAAAAAAAAAAGAAAAAAAAAAAAAAAAAAAAGATAGAAAAAAATGTGATGTACGCAGTCGAGTATGAAGGATGCGCAATCCCATTCATTTTCACCGGAAACTTTTTGTGTTCAGAGAGTGAGAGAAAGAGTATAAAAACAATAACGTGTTGCCTCAAACCTCAATTAAACTTGTGATAAAATTTTATACATGTATACATTAATATATCCAACAAAATTTATATTAAACAACAAACAAACAAACAAACAAACAAATAAACAATAATAATAATAAAATCAATGTCAATAGAAAAATGATGAATTATATATATATACATATTTGTTTTCTTAAAAATATTTTATCATATTAAGATTTAAAATAATAAATCACTGAATCATTATTTTATACTTAAATTTAAATTGTAAATTTATAATAATATTATTTAAATTATTGCAGCAGGTGGATGGATATAGGCCAGGTGTTGATTATCCAATTTACAATAGAGTTCCTTTTGGACTCACGTTTAATTGTAGAGGTAAATTACCAGGATATTATGCTGATCCCGATACTCGATGTCAAGTGTGGCACTGGTGTTTACCAAATGGACGTTTGTTTAGTTTTCTATGTCCCAATGGCACTGTATTTAGTCAAACAACGCGTGTTTGCGATTGGTGGTTCAAGGTTTGATAATAAAATATTTATTTATAAACTTTTTTTTTCTTTTTTTTTTTTATTTCATTTAAATTATTATGATAATGAATCGCGCGATGATTTTTATACCAAAACAAGAAAAAAAAAAAAAAAAATAGGAAAATGGATTTTTTTTTTTTTTCTCCTTTACTTTTGATATTTTTAGGTGGATTGCGACGACTCACCAAGACTTTATGGTATCAATGATGATCTCTATCGTGATGCCAGTGGAAATCGAATTTAAAAAAAATTTGTAAATAATTAATTAATACATTTTTTTGCCAAACTGTACATTAATAAATTAATATATGAAAAAGAAAAAAATAAATAAAAAAAAAAAAACAAAAAAAATTATGATAAAGAAAATCAGTTGAAATATAAATGTGTATTATATTTACAAATACCATTGTCACTATTATTTTATCATTGTCATTGTTCAACTGTAAATTTATCGATTATTGATAAAAAAAATTTTGCTCGTGTGGTAAAAAATTAATTTACTCACTGAGAACCAATGAAATAATGATAATTTTTTGATATAACAAAATTTGAATTTTTTCATTACACTGAAATTAATTTCTAAAAGTTTGTCCATGTCTGAAAATAGAATAAATTTTTGCAAAATTCAATGGTTTTTTTTTTCATTATTCATAATAATATATATATATAATTCATATATATCTAGAAAAAAAAAAAAAAAAAAATTCCAAATTATTAACCAGAAAGAATTGAATTCACAAACTCGAAGATGAACGTCAAAAGTTACATAATATAATTAAAATAAAAATAATTATAATAATAACCAAATGTCATGAAATAAATAAAAAATAAAAAAATAAAAGTATAAATCTAAATATAAAAATATAAATAAAAAATATATATATATGTATAATGTATGTGGTGATCGTGTGATTGTCGATCGAGGTCGGTAGTCTGAGTCGAACGTTGGCGATTTCTTGGCATGATTGGGCAATAGAAAGTGAGTGGCTGGACTTGGTGATCGGTTGCCGCCTCGCCCGAGACGCCCCCCAACATCGAATGCCGCGGCGGCGTCGATACACTTTCAGTTACAACGATAATTTACATGCGCCATTTGTTACGCCAATTCTCATTGCTACTTTTTATTCCTACTCTGCGTATAATCACAGAGAAAGTATTTTTATTTTTATCATTATTATTATTATTATTATTATTTTTTTCTTGATTTTCGTCGATTGAAATTGGTAAAAATCATACAAAAAAAAAAAAAAAAAAAAAAAGTAATAAAATAAAATAAACTTCCAATAATAATAAAATAAAATTTTCTGTAGTATTAAAAAAAAAAAAAAATACATCAATAAAAATAAAAAAATAAATAATGCAGACACTTTATGATAAGGACCACGTCCTCACTCATGTGGTTGGTGACTTCAACTTTAGTCACGTCTTTCAAGAATAAAAGAGATGCGTTCACCATTAAGAGTCACATTCTAAAAGTATTATCAAAGAATTTTAAGTAGAAACAGACAGTCGAAATAATGTGTGCAACTTTTATATATATATAAAAGTATTTATGTGGTTGAGGAGTCATCAGACGTTAGCCTTGAGAACAAGAGGAACATCTTTCGCTGATATTGCAGAGTGGAAAAACCATCGCAGAATATACAATTTATATATACATAAACATACCAAAAACAAAATAATCAATAAATATTACATTAATTTCAACATCAACTATATTTAAAAGAGAAAAAAAAAATGAGTAAATAAAAAACCAAACACTAACAAATCAATTAAATCACGTGTAAAACGATAAATATATGCGGTAATGTATAAATGTATGTGTTTTTTTTTTTTGTTTTTATAAATATTCAATAATCCTTAAAGACAAAAAATAATAATAAATAAATAAATGAATAAAATAAAAAGAATTACTTGACATTAAATATATTAAATGAAAACTCCTTTCTCCTTCGTCAAATTCATATCACTAATTTATTATTATTTACCATGTACACATAACTATTCATTAATTCTTAATTTTTAATTTATTATTTTCTATATATGTGTATGTATATATGTATAATTTCTTGAATAATAAGTGTCAAAGTGTCATAGTTATTAACACAACGACATTTAACTGCGTATTGATTTCAATATATTCCACTACACATGAATAAATTCCACAATGCACTACTAATATAACAACAATACATAATAATATATTTGCGTAGGTGTCGTAAAAATAATTGAAGCGCACCTTCCTACACATACAATATACATTTCCTAAAGCAATAAAGGTTTTGTGATTACATTTGCAAACGATGGCTAAAGACACAACGTCACCGATGATCGATATACTTTCACTTTGGATCCAGTGGATCCATCATATGTACACACTCATTGGTAAGTTTAGATTATAGAGGTCGAAGACACCTGATACATCCATCCTCACAATCACTCACACCCACACAATAATTTTCCACATTTTTCAAACACCTCGTATGTAAATATAAATATTACAAAAAATTTTGTATTTATTTTTCTGTACACAATAATGTAAAAACAAACCGAAGAAAAAAAAAAAAAACGCAACAAACAAAATCTTCTTTCATTAAAATTCTTCATCTTTTTTTTTTCTCTCCAATGTAAAAAAAAAAAAATCATCAAGAAAAAATTAAATTTCATTCGATCTATCGGGGCCCGTCTACGCCAGTGTCACTCAGGTGAATATTGGGATTCTATGCGATATGTGTTGCGTGAAAAGAAAGGCAATATACTACTACTACTACTATAGATACATAATACAACAACAACTACTACTACTATTACTATATATATTTTTTCATGGTGTTTAAACGTGCCCACGCCAATGTTTGTCTTATCCCCACCGTTAAAAATTTTATCCTCGGCCGTAGAAAGCTCATGCAACCATCGTGGAGAGCCTTTACCCACTCAGCCTATCTCTGAGCCAACTCCTGGTGTTTTTTTATTTCCCCACTTCCATCTACATACAACATCGTGTGCCCAGTAAAACGACAGTATACAACCGGGGCCCCAACACGACAAAACGTGAATGTTATTTTAGCCGCCATCAGTGTTTATTATTATTACCTTTTTTTTGTTTGTTTGTTTTTATTTTTGCAATATATCGTATTAAATATCGATTAAATTTTCTATCATTTTTATTTAAAAATTTTGTATCCCCAGTCTCTATCTCTATTTGCTTAATCATTTGAATATCACTCGTTAGAGTAATTCATATGAGTTGTTTCAACGTGTTTATGTTTTTATTCTAATCGTAATTTCAATTTCAATGGTGAACGTGTGTTTATGTGTACTACAAAAGTGATATTGGTTTGCATTTTATAAATTTATTTAAACAAAAAAGAAAAATAAAATTATAATTCTTTTCATCCTTTCATACTTTCATTCTTTCATTCATTTAATTTTATCTGTGTTTATAATACTTTTTTTTTTTTGAATTTTATTCTTTTGTTTATTTAAAAAATTTTTTTTTATTGTTATGGTAAACTTGTCAAGGACGTTGCAGGTGTCAAATAAAAGTGGATTACTTGAAGAGGTTTTTATTCATGTGAGAGAGTAAACGGTGAAGTTTATGCGTGTGTATGAAAGGACTCGAAGGCTGCGGCTATATCGCGAGCGAGAAAGACACACGGGCATATACATATAACATTTCTGTGTGTTACACATATAGAAATATATATATATATACATTGAATTTACCTGAGGAAAGAGAAAAAAAAAAAAAGAGTGAGGGATAAAGCAAGAGAGGTCTGATTTTCCTTTCTTTTATTTTATACTTATACATTTATCTTTACTAATTTTTTTTTTCTCATTATTATTCCTTATGTCTTTCAATTTATATATATATATTACACATAAATTTATATATGTATATTATTGTGCAATTTATTTATTCAAATAGATCTTTGATAGATTGGTAAATGTGATACTGACAAAATACGCGTAACTCAGACGAGTGTGAAACAACAGAAGAGAAATTAAATATTGAGAAATAATTTATAAAACCGTTTGGTATCTACAGTATATGTATATACATATGATTTCTATAGAACTTATATACATATATATATATATATATATATATACATAGCGAATAAAGTAGACTTTTATCTGCTATTTTTATGTGCTGTATCATCATTATAAAAAATAAAACGGTTGCCTTCTTCTATACAAATTCATTGGGTTTTTACTGTGTGGTGCAAAGAGAAATGAAGTCGACCACATATTTTTAACAATTTAATATTCTTAATGTTATTATTATCAATATTATCATAATTATTATAATTATATTAATTTTTTTTATGATCAACTGTCAGACACAATGAGAATATATTTTTATTATAAATTATCTTCTATAATATTCAAATTTTCAAATATATTTTAATGATAATAATAATAATAATATAAATTAATATATGATATGTTATTATTATTTTGATTATTTTTTCTAAGAAAATTTTTGTATACAGATAATTATAAATATATAAAAAAAAATAAAATTTTTTTTTTTCTCTTTACTTTTTTAATGTCACATATTTAATCGTATACGTTTGACCTTTGATGGTGTCCCGTAATGATGGTCAACCGTTAATCGAAGCATATATATATATATATATATATATTGACGTAACATAATTGAATGTCGATGAGGTAACTCGTCAATAATATTCTAGTGAGCGAGCTAACCGATTGACAGAAGCATTTCCGCTTGAGAAATAAAAAAGAAATTAATGATAGAAAAATTATTACCGCATTGATATAATAATATTATTCTCAATATATTAATAAAACAAAAAAAAAAAAAAAAAAAACAAAAAAGAAAGAAAGTTATCAAATTATTTTTGATATATAAAAAGAAAAAAATAAAAAATTATTTATTGAATTAAATGTGTGTGTGGGTGTATTTTTTTTTTCTATTTCATTTCTATTTTTGTTAATTAATCACATATGGTATTGTACTAATTAATTGTGTAAATATAATTGTCACACAGAGTATATTTTTTTCTTATCTGTAGTAATAGATAAATTTATATCTATTGCATGTTGACGATTAAAAACATAGATTGCAAGGTTACTTTCACCGATGACGAGGTGTCGGGATTTGAAATAGAGTGAAAAAAAAAAAAAAAAAAATGATAACATTGGAAAAAGAAAAAAAAAAAATCCAGGCACAACTGTCGTAATGCGGAAGTGCAATATGTCAGTGTAGGTTGCAGTATAGTAATGTCATAGGAATATGATCTTTGATTAAATAAGGAAATAAAAGGGAGAATGCGAGATACAAGGCCATTCATACAAGTCGTTTATAATTAATAATTACAATCCAACATTCAATTTTATTATGAATATTAATACACAGTGAAATAATTTTAGATTTAGATAGAAATAATAAATTATATTATATAAACTCCGTACACACAGTTAAACGTAAATTACTTGTGTGCATGTGTGTGTGTGTGTGTTTTTTTTGTTCAAATTTATGTTAGTACTTGAAGTAAATAATTAAGAACAAAAAAAAATAATAATAATAATAATAAAATACGTAGTAAATAATAATAATGAAATGAAATAATTTAATGAATTTGTTAAATAATTTAAATATATTTTGAGGTGAAGTATCAATATAACTCAAGCTGGCGCCAAAGTTTTATCCTTTATTATTACGTGATACGCGACTTTATATAACACCCACATTATCCTTGGATTATATGGTTAGCAATGGTGACAGCACAGAGAAAGTAACTATTCACACTGGCATATGTATATACATATACATATATACATATCTATGGGCACTAGTATATATTATATTTAATTTGATAATGATTTCTTTTGCTGTATGGAGATTTCAAAATTTTTGTTTCTTTTATTTTTATTTTTTCATCTCATGAGAATTATTAACTTGTGAGAAATTATATCTTCATCGATTTTTTATTCACTGGCACATCGACATTTATTAATAACACACAGTATTATATATTTCATTATGACAAAATGCAATCCGTTATTTTTAAATATATTTTCATTAAAAAAAAAAAAAAAACTCAATATTAAAGAATTTTTTTTTTTTTTCCTACTTCTTCATCTTTTTCATTAATTTATTATTAATTTTTTATATTTATTATTTATTATTTTTTTTATATTACAATATTTCCGCTATTCGTGCATGCCAACTTGTCTTTAAATATTTATTTATATTTTATCGTGTTACAGAAATTCCACCATGCGCGACAGGACGTGGCTCCTTCTCACACTTTATGGTAAATATTAAATTTATTTTTTATATTTTATTTACTTAACACATATACACCTACATACAATACCACCTAACCAATATATTTTTGCATATATTTATTCATAGTACCGTCATTATATACATATATATATGTATATACAATTATACATACGTATATAGCTCAGGTATCAAAACTGAAATCGCGAATGGAATGCAGATTGTGTGCACTGGACTCGCGCTGTGAATAGCAATTCATTAAATATATATTGAATAATATATACATAAATATAAAACCATATGTATATAAAAAAAAATTATATATATATATATATATATATATATATATATCTGTAGAGACACAACATGTATATATTAAAACCAGAATCGTTGCTATGTGGATGTTGAGTTCAACGTCACGTTGCTTGCCAAACGTCACGCCAACGCGACTGATTGCAATCATTCTCCGTCGGTCAACTATAAAGAATATAAAGAAAAAGGTGTAACAGTGCAATAGTATTAAACATATATATATATTTATTTATTTGATATATATAGAAAAACAAGATTTTTCATTCGAATCGTGTGACACACCCATAAATTTCACGTTACCAACATTTTGATTCCCACGTTATAAATACAAAACATCAACGTTAATATTATTAGTTAAAATAAAAGAAAGAAAGAAAAAAAAAAAAAATAACAACAAAAAGGAAATAATAAATGGATAAAAATCACTTCATTGATCGATGAATTAATTTTCCTTTTCAATTTGAAAATTCGTAATGTTTTTTGTTTTTTTTTTTTTTTTTTCCGTTTATATCTTTCATTTGACGTGATCTCGCATTTAAAACCTTGATCTAATTTTCAACAATTACTCAATGCACTTACCTATACCATAGACACATAGCTAACTATTTATTCTATCTTTCCTCGTCACTATATAATATTTATTGCATCATGTTACTTGTACTTTGTGCCACACAACAGTTTACTTTTGCAATTGACAAGTGGCTTCTTCGTGATTTTCGCAATGTCCCGTCAAGATGCATCACAAAAACTATTATCTGCATCTGCTACACACAAATTGTGCTATATAAATACGTGCATAATATAATAAATATATATATATGAATATGTGTGTGTGTGTGTGTATTTTGTTTATGTACAGATTATATTTACAAATATATAAACGTATAAAATATGATACTAATAATTATTGTCGAAATAATTTTCACAATTTCCAGGTGTTTTATTGGTCTCAGCAGTGTCGTCGGCACTCAAGGGTACACGTCCGAAGTTTAAAATAGCAACAACCTCAACAACAACAACAACTGAGAATTCCAAGCAGCCGGATAATGAAACTGCTGATGGCGATGATGAAATTGAGGTGGGATTTTTTCTTCTTTTTTTTTTTCTTGATATTTTTTTTTTTTTTCTATTGAATTAAATATAATATAAAATTTATTTATAAATTATATTTCAATTTTTAATTTAAATACTTTATGATCAAATAATTAATGTGTTGTAATTATTTGGATTCGATTTTCAAAGGTTTCAACATCAACAGATTCAAATGCCACAACGAGTCGCACATTAACTGGAATTCCACAAATTGATTATATATGGGATCCAAATTTACCACGTGAACTTAATGGATATAATTTAAGTGATTATCCATTTTACAGTAGTATACCTAGTCCAGATGAAATAGATTTTAAATGTGATGGTCTACATGATGGATTTTATGCTAGTGTACCACACAAATGTCAGGTAATTATCATAAAATAATATATATCGTATTTTATATAAATATACAATGACAATTTGTGTTATGCGTCAATGATTTAGAAAATAATTGAATAGAATTAGGTAAAATTGAATGTCAAAAAACGTGACGGGAATTATTTTCATTTATTTTACAATTTAATTTAAAAAACAACTTGACCAACGTCCCATATAAAACATTATTTTTCAAACACATTCTAACAATAAAATGTATTTTTTTCCTTATATATAATAATAATAATAATAATAATAATAATAATATACAGAATATATTTTCCAATCGGAAAGTTATGCATGCGCCATATTTAATCAAGATAAAAGCGGAATAATTCCCTTATAAAACTTTCCCTCCGTTATAGTAATGCCAGTTTAAAAAACGAGAGTGAAACACAATGTGAACTGTCATCATCATTTTTATGTTAATACATTTGGTTTACTCTTATTATTGCTCCATTGTCAAAGTCATACCGCAAAATATAAAAAGACTTTCTCGTTGGTTGGATATCATAATTTATTATTGATATCCAGTGTTGATGTTCTTGTGATGCATTTAAGATAGAAATCCAGGACGTGTATTTCATTTAATACGTATACATATACATTGCCAATTGTGCGATGCGCTCTAAATGACACAAGATTATTCCATCGTGATATATCAAAAGTATTTTTTACCACCGTACACTTGTAAATGTGCTGAAACTTAGCACGCACTTCTGGGATACTGTTATTACTTTTTGTTTTTATTTAAAAAAAAATTTTTATATCGCGTGTACTTTGTGAAACACAATCACGCGACTGTAACCACACTATCCTTTATAATATACACACATTGTCCCAATTCGGGTATTATATTATCCATTTACATTATACATAAATTACAAAGCAATAACTACACGTGACGTGAAAGCCATCGTGTGTCTCGTCGTCATGACTCGTTATAATTTGTCAAGTGAAATGTACGTTTACGATCTACCAAAACCAATTATATTTCCCCATATGTAATTCATCTCTTTTTATTTTTTCTCTTACTCTTTCACTAAATACCTTGAATATTTATATATAAATTGTTTTATCCAGGTTTATCATCATTGTCTGTTTGGTACACGTTACGACTTCCTATGTGCGAATTTTACAGCATTCGATCAAAAAACATTTATCTGTCACTTTGCGTCAGAAGTTGATTGTGCAAATTCAAAAAAATATTGGCATAGAAATGATGCACTTTATAAAGCAGCATCAACATCAACTGCTGCACCACCGCCAACAACAACATCAACGACTACGACAACAGCAGCAGCACCGACAAGTACAACTGATGGATCAATTGAAGATGCACGATTAATGCCAAGACGTCGACGACCATTTAGAAGACGTCCAGCATATGATTATTATGATGAGGAATATTATGATGATGAATATGAAAGACCAAGAACACGTGGTGGATATGATAGACGTGATGAATACGATTACGATGACCGACAGTATAATAGAAGAGATAATCGTGAGAGAGATCGAGATCACACGCGAAATCGTGACAGAAATTATCGGGACCCAGTTGTTCGAACACGTGAACGCATTCCAAATAGGAATAATTGGCGTGATTCATCACCAAATATTAATCGTCAACCTGATGAAATGGATGATGATGATAGAGGTGGTATTGGTCATCATGATAATCGACACCATGAAAAAGGGTACGGATCATTAACAATATTATTAATTAAATTATTAATAATTCACGTATGTATAACTCATATAATTATTTTTGTCGTTAAAAAAGGTCGACAAAATATGATTACGATCAAGAACCATCTGCACCGTCAGGCACTGCTGGAGGATTAGTGAAACCAGCAGCACCAAGTACATCAGTTTATTCTCGACCGAGAGCGCCACCGAAAATTCGTCGGCCTGTCCCACTTTCAGCCCAAGACAAATTCGCCTACAAAACATCTGCCGTTCAACCTGCTCTCGGTAATATTTCAACTTTACTGTACTTTCTATATTCATTGTTATTATCTTTTTTTTTTTTCTTTTTTTTTTTTTGTAAAGATCGTGTCACAATTGTTTGAATTGAGTGTACATTGACTTATTTATACATAATATAATGAATATATATATATTAAAGCTTTAATTGATTTATCAGAAGACAATCACAAACGACCAATAGAACCATCATCTAATGCAGCAGCCGCAGCGCCACCACCACCATCAGCAGCAGCATCACTCGATGATGACTATTATGAGGATGCAATTGAAGATACACGACCCAGGAGACCAATGAGAAGACGACCATATCGAGAACGTGAACGACATTTTTATGATCAATCACGGGACATGAGGGACAAAGAGAGGAATCGTCCCATGAGGTAATGGTAAAATATATAAATATATATTTATAGAAAAAAAAAATAAAAAAAATCAACAAAAAAAAATATGTACACATCTATATACACACACACACTCACACATAGTATGAATGTTATATTTTTTTACAATAGGACTCGTTATCGTGACGATGATGATGATGATGACGTGCGACCAAAAAAATATCCAGAACGATCGCGTGATCGTGATCGTTACTATGAACGTAGTCGAGATCGTGCATTAGATCGTGAAAAGGATTTATTACCTGAAAGAATTGCTGAAGAGCGTGGGAGAGAATCACGACCAAATAATCGTATGAAAGAACCATCAGATGAATTTATTGAGACATCAACGAGAAAAAGTAATTCACCAGTTTATAAAAATCCTGAAGTAATAACGCGACCAATACAACAACAATACAATAACGATGATGAAATATCAGATCAACATCGACATTTATTATCTAGACCATATAAAACAAAATCTGATAAACAAATTAAATCCAATAGACCAATAGTAACAGACAATAATGAGGATGATACGCTAATTAATACCAATAGCAATAAAGAAAAATCAAGAAACAATGATGAATACGCATTGGAAGATGAATATTACGATGAACCTGAATATTCTCCACCTTCATCACCAAGAACAACTGTGAGAATAGTCAAAAGACCATTCCTACCATCACGCGGTGGTAATCCAAATCCTCGTGGTTTGTCTCCAGTTGGCATTAAAGCTTCACAAACTTCCAAAAATGATTATAACAATTCAACAGAAAATCCATCACGAAATTCACCGATTGATGATAATGATAATGATGATGATGATAATGAGTATTATCGTATCACTGATAAAACTATTCATCGACCTACTCCCAATGAAAAAAGAGGTTACAATACGTATAAATTAATTCACAGTGATATTCAACATAAACAACAAAATGATTACAATATTGGCACCAATCAACGAAGACCAATAGCATCACAGGATAATAATAATAATAATAACAATGATGATGATGATGATGATGATGATGTAAAGCCAAGTGTTCCATGGAATGGCGAAGAAGCTCATGTAAATCTATCAATTCCCTCAAATACTGAAAAACACAATATTAACAATGAAAATAATCGTAATGCTTATGATTCCACTTATACAACTGAGCCAAGTCATAAAGAAATGAATAAAGCTATTGGTAATGTAATTAAACAAAGAATAAATGAAGTTCCAGATCAATTACATGATATACCAGAAAGTGAATATGATGTGGCATTGAATGAAGCACTAACACCATCCATACATCAAGAATCAACATTACCCAGTGGATTTATTCTTCCAATTCAACGTCATCATAATCGCGAGCCACTTCTTCAATCATCAGAAAATAATTATCGGGTATCCAGGCCATACAATAATCAACAGCACAATCATCAACATCATCAACAAAATGGATTCATATCGAACACACAATTTGTTCCACTCATTAGAATTGGTAGTAGTAATAGTAATAGCAATAGTAATATTAATAATAATAATAATAATAATAATAATGAAAGATCCGGGTCCGTGCAATATTTCAAAACACCAACAGTTCATGTTCCTGGGCCATCACACAGTAGACAAACTGGTAGAGGCCCATGGCATGATTTTAGCGGTTATTGAGGGTACGATCATGAGATTAAAAAATTTTTTGTCCTTTTCCAAATGTGAATTTATCATTATAATTTTTATTATAATTTTTTTTTTTTTTGTCGTTTGATAATTTTCGTTTAGATTAAAATTATTCAGCAATAGAGTAGCAATAATGTGCTGTTTTTTTTTTTTTTTTTTTTTTTTTACATGAAAATCTTCTCTGTAAATATTATATATGGATTGAATATGTCAAATATGAAATTTTTTTTTTGTGTTCATTGTATTGCGGTTAAATTATTGATATATTATATATTATCATGTATTTACGTATGTTTCACATATTATTGAAGGTCGTCGCCAAGTCACGTTCTGAGTATGTAAACTTTATCTGTTTAAGCTATGTCGATATAATATGAAATATTAAAATTAATGAAAAATTTTGTGCAATAATTTTTTTATAATTCATTAAATAATTACCTCTTTCTTTTCATATTTTTTTTTTTGAACTCACATATTTAAATAAAAGTAAAAGATTCGAATATATTTTTTGATAATAAATACCAACAATGTCCACACTCATATACACACATATTGCACAACATAATCACTGATTAAATTAAACCGGTATGTAGAGAAATATAAAATTAATTCATTGGTCAATTGAACGCGGGAACTTTTCAATTGAAATAAAATATATAAATTCATTGATAAACGACAAATAAAAACTGTCGATTTGTTATTTATTTTTATTTGTTCTTTACGAATAAAATAAAATAAATTTAAATTAGCGTTGGTGGCAGCACTTCCTAATTTTGTTCAAAAACCAATTTTGATATTGGCGGTAAAATTATTCAAGAATGTAAAAGTACGCATGCGTTCCAACAATAAAATTATAATCGTGTAAAAGCACCCTGTATCCCCCTCCACTGCGTGAACTTTTCTAAAAATATTAGATAAATATTTATGTTCCGTATTTTTTTGAATCGCAAAAATTATTCATTACAAAGTAAAACACAATCGCAAAGTGACGTATTATGTTACTTGACTGAATTTATCGTAATGTCGCCATAAAAAAAAAAAAAAAAAAAAACGACAGCTGCGCAACTGGAGGGCGTTGTTGTACCTGCAAAAAAAAAATAGAATGGCGGATGCTGTTGATGGGACGACCATTCATTTGTTGTACAAATATTAGACTGTTTTATTAAACTGTGTACATCAATTACCTGAATTACAAATAATAAATATAAATTCGTTATTTTTATCCAATAAGTTTGTGCATTGAATTGTGTTGAAATGGTTTGTATTTATATTTAAATAATAGAAATATATTGGTTTTGACAACGTCTAGTTATTTTTTAAATATTTAGGTTGTGTTCATAAACAGATGTTCTTTTTTTTCTATAAATCATAATGAATATTCCAGAAGATTTACGATATTCATCTAAATAATATATATTAGACATATAATTTATTATATTTCAGTCTGTCGCAGAATTTTTGAAAGGTTTACCGTCACACAATGAGAATAATTTTGCCAATTTTCATACCGATAATGGAAACAGAACCTGTGTAAAACGACCATCAGTTTATTTACCAACAAAGGAATATCCATCTGACCAAAGTAATTGACAATAAAATTATTTATCTATAAGAATTTTTTGGTGTAATCAATGAATAATTTACTTTGTTTTATAGTTATAGTTACGGAAAAGACTACCATTCTCTTACGCTACCTTCACCAACAATGGGATAAAAAGGTAACTGGGGGTTTCACATAAATATTATTACCGTTAAATAAATATAAATATCAATATATTGCTGTAAAATTTATGTAATATGAGCACAGCACATATCCATGAATTATCATACCTCGTAAGAATTGAATAATGTCTGAATAATTATTCTAGAATGCAGAAAGAAAACGAGAACTTTTATCAACGGGTGGTGATTCCGCGGACGACGTGACAGTTCGACGTTGCAAAAGACCACGCCTTGATCAGAGCAATACCCTCTAATACAAAAAAAAAAAAAACAACAACAAAAAAAATTAATACCTCATTTTAGAAATACTTTCAATCTCTACAATATCAAGCTTCTCTATTATCGCCTAAAGTCTGGATTATCGAGAATATTGATTCATTGTTTTAACAAAAAAACATTTTCATTTCATTTTAGCCTATTCAACAACAAAGGCATTATGTATGTACATGTATTTTTCAAGTGAATAGAATTTCTTTATTTCCACACATATAAAAATTTTGTATTTTAATTAATTTTATTTTTTTTTTGTTTATTAATTTGTTGAAAGAAGAAAAAAAATAATGCCAAAAAAGTTTATTCGGTAAGTAATAAATTGGTCCGATAAACTTTATATCTATTCTAAAATATATTCAAATACATCTCCCATGATTTTTTATTTCAGTTTATTTATTTAAGAGAAAGAGAAAGAAAAATAAATAAATAAATACAAATTTGTTTCACCCACTATAATTTTACATGAAAAACCGATGTTTTTACATAATGTATAAGATTAACATTATTATTTTATTATTATGAACACACAAAATAAATTTTTTTGCAATATATACTATGTTGTAATACATATTTCCATTTATTCATATTAATTCATGTAATATGAATAATAAATGTAGAAAAATGTGTGATTGCAATATTCTTACATGTCTATACTTAGTAAATCTAACCTTTAAACATGAACAAGTGTCATATCGCCACACATAATTAGGTCATCTGTTTCTCTGCAGTGTTTACGAAAAAAAAAAAATATAATAATAATAATAATAATAATATACAGCAGTAGACATGTGTTGTATGAAAGAGGTGTCAGTGCAATTGATTTTCATTTCTATTGCGTGATTGAATAATAAAAATGGATAATTTAGAGAAATCCATGGTAATGTCAATGATAAAACTTAAATAATATACATTTATACGAAAATTAGATAATTCTCGGCCCCTAAATATAGAATTTATTTATAGGTTGAGACTGGCAATTGCTGGGAAAGAAATTTCAATATAAAAGTCAATTATACATATTAAAGTGAGTTTTTGTAATATATTATAAAAAATTAAAAACATATAACATTATTATTGCGTATATTTCTGAAAATATTGGATTCATGTCACTCCTAACCTCGCAATTTTGTATAACTCTGTAATATATTGCCGGTTATATTATCAATTTTATGTTTACTCGAATTAAAATATTTTTTTATAACAATCATTTGAAGTTTATAATATTTTATACAACAATTATTTCCAAATAATTGAACTCCAATATAATATTAACAATGAAATTTGTTTACAGAAATCAAAACAAAAAAAAACCAAAAAAAATGGCGTTAAGTATATTGAGACGAGTGATAGATCCACGGCAAGAAATCAGTCAAAAACTTGAAAAATGTCATTTGGCATATCTTTGTACAGATGAGAGCCCATTAAAGTTACAACAACGACAAAAACTTGAAGGTAGTATTTACATATTATTTACTGCATATAGACTTTGAATATTTTTGCATAAATATTCAAAAACAATAATATAATTTAAATATAATAAATCAACAGGAGTCATCAGAGAATACCTTCATGTTGTACCGCATGAGAACAAATATGTATTCTCTGAAACAGCTCATATTCTTCGTGAATCAGCTGAAAAAGTTAAAGATTTTAGTTGCTATCGTGCATGCTCAGCATGGTCGGCAATATCTATCTATGCATCAAATTTACTGGCCCAACCGTGGCGAAAAGAATATCGTACATTGCGAACTTACAGTGGATATTATAAACATGAAGTTGAAGCAAATTTAAGTAACACTGAATTGATGTTCCAATTAATGGGATATAAATATACAGAATTGGGTGTATTAACGCTCGATGGACCAATTGATCCTGATCGTGTTAAAGAAGTGAGTCGTGATGCAATAGTTGCATTTGTTGAATGTGAAATTATGAAGCAAATTTGGGAAAATTTATGTGCATCATATACCATTTCATGGATTGATATTTTGCAATTTCGCGAGCATAATGCGGGAACACCTGAGCAAGCTACGCGTGCACTCACTCAATATTTATGGGAACGTCAACATCATCCAGAAATTGTGAATTATCATGATTCTCATTGTCTTCAGCCTACAGATGCTAATATAATGCCACCGGCAACGGTACCATATCAAGTTATTACAGATAATTGTAAAACTGGTATTGCTGTCGATGCACATTACGTACACAGGGATGCAATGAATTCACGACATTTTTATACAGTTGAATCATCACCAATGAGTCGATGTAATACTTATGGTTATATGCCACAGATTGATATTCATCCTAGTACACCAACCTACTTTGATCCTTATTCGATGAATAATAGTGCAACATATACTTCACGTGTGCAACCTGATAGATTAAGTGGATTTGATTCGGTACCAACGTCAGTGATAAATCATGAAAAATCATCACATCATTATCGTGATCCAACATCCAGTAAATATCATGATGATTGTAATATAGTTGAGCGTAAAAATATTAAAACCTCAACGAGTTTAGATATAGCACCACATGAATCATGGGATTATGTTTATAAGAGTTTACCCAATCGCAGATATTCAGAAGATTTTGATGATCGTAGCGATATATCGCGGAAAAACGATAGTGTCAAATCACAATCTTCAAAAACAAATCAGCGCGAATATGATGATAAATATAGTAGACAATATAATCAAACACGATATGGTAAATCTAGAGAAATTCGTGGTGAAACAATTGGTGATATAGTGACTGTTAATGGCAGTGAATTGTTAAAAAATAAATCGTCTGTTGATATATTAGATTCGCGGTCATCGAATGACCATACAGATATCAAATCAGCCAATATTCAGGATAAAATAAAAAAATTCAATTCAACATTAGTCAATCAGTTGAAAAATCATGAAACAAATGTTGACTCATTAAAAAATATATCGATACAATCGACAAGAGAAAAATTAAAGAATGATGGATGGAATTGTTCTGTATGTACGTATTTTAATAAATCAACAGTACATATATGTGAAATGTGTGGTAAATCAAAGTGCAAAGGCAATGAAGATATACCACTTGCAAGTGGTGGTAAACAATGTCCAAATTGTACATTGGTCAATGAAAGGGATGCTTTAAAATGTGATGCATGTGAAAGGAGTTTGGAAGATTCACCTACTTATATTTAGTCATTAATAATAAATAATATTTGTTCACCCTGGCCTGGCTTGCAAAGTCACATAAATATGAGCACACAAACACCCACACACACACATATATATATATATTCAGTAATTAATATCGCTTTGTGATTATAATTTTTCTATTATGTATAACATAATTTTTTTTTTAGCACAAAACTTATTATTCATACAAAAGATATAATTTGTTTTATCATTTTTATTTAATATTGTGGCAAAAATTATATTAATTTTAATGTATGTTTATTTGTGTGAATATTTAGTATAGTGAAAACGAACAAAAAATTTTATCAACACTCCTATTTTTATGTACAAAATAATACAATTCAAATTGATATTAATAATAATATTACATAGCGTATCCATTGTTATGACTTAATATAAAATTCTGATTTTTAAAAATGACATTTGTCAAGCTCTAATGTATATTTATAGTCAAATTCGCAATCATTAAATTTATATTAATAATATCAAGTATATATTTAAATATGAATGATGGTATAATAAATAAATTGCAAATAATTTTTATTTTTATCACCTTTATATTTTATTTTGTGCAATATTTTATTGGTTATTTATAATTAGTTTACGTATACTTTTATGATAAAAATTAGTAAATTCATCATTCTCAATTATGCATTTTTTTTGTTTCATTTTTATTTATATAGTTTTTAATAGTATAAAAGACGTAGTATGTGTATTTAATAAAAAAAAATTATTCTATTTTTTATTTTTTTATTTACTAAATATACGACTATAGATAATATGGAGTGATGCCTGACCGGCAAATTTATTTCACGAGGAAATCGTGATAACCTATAACTCTCAAACATGCCCAATGATGTGTATAGTACTAGAGAAAAAGTTTATTCTATCCAGGGATTTTTTCGTGGTACGAGTCTATGAAAAATATCGTATAATTTTATAGGAAAATATTCAAGTAGATCAAAGCCATCGCCAGCTACAATAAAAAATGTCGTTGAACGTTTTAATACAACTGGTAATATTAATAGAGAGGGATCATTGAGCACGACATCTGTTCGTACTATTTTGCGGGAAAATGGTCTCTTTAAAATATCACAATCATCAAGTAAATTATCAAACGACATTGTCTCAAGGTAAATGAAATTTATGTTTACTTTTTATTTTTCTTCAATTACTTAATTCATCTAAGAGAAAATTAAATGCATTCTTTTATATTTTTTACTGATAGTAGAAAGAAAAAAAAAAAAAAAAAAAAAAAATCTTGTTATTTTAATGATGTTTCATTTTGGACAATCGCGTAATGCATTTCAATGCGGCTTGATGAATCTGTTTATCAAGTTTATCTGTCAAATAAAAAAAAAAAAAAATTAAAAAAAGATATGAGATATCTATACATGAATTTTTTTGTGATCGACTTACAAATTTTATGTTTTCCCTGCATGGGAAATTTGAGCGGCAGCTCATGTGGATCTTTGCAGATAAAAACATATGGACTTTCCGAATCTCCATCGGGATATATTTTCCTATATTCCGCTTGAGGTAAAACGTCCTCTACTGTTATGTATCCAAGCAGACATCCAGTAGGATAGGTTTTAGGAAATTTTAATTTATCTGTTGTGTACAAAAAAATTAAAATTTAATTAATTGAATTTCTGATGATAAAAAAATTTACCATTCATTAGGACTCGATAATGTTGTTCGAGAGCAGTAATATCTCCATCCGTTGGAATTTTTGCTGCTGCACTAATCCAAAGTCGACCTCGATGTGGAGAATACCAAGTTCTCCCTTCGTGTCTAATTTAGCAAATGAATATAGAATAAATATAAAAAATGTAACTGTTCACTTTTGTGAATTAAATTCATTCAAGCCAACAATTAATCTTACATTTTTATCCCAGCGATTAAAAGTGAAGCATAAGGTTGATGAAGAGATAGACAAAATCCATCGTCAACCATGTTCAACAGTTCTTTGTCTTGTACACGAGAAACATTTTTGAAATTATTTTTCGTATTCGATGAGATATTCTTCAATGCGTCTATTTCTATATACTAAATATTATTCATGTCAAATAGAAGTTTTTCCTTTTTACTGCAAAATTAAATTGGAATTAAATTGATGAACATTAAAACTCACTTGAGGCCGATCAAATTCTATCATTGGACAAGTTGTATCATCATTAGAATTAGCTTCATTTATCATTGAGTTTGTTAAGTTTGCAGTAAATTGTTTATGAAATATTAATTCTTCATCGGGATCTTGAATTACTTCTCTGCCATAAATATCAAGAGTTACTTTTTTCGTTAAACGCGATCCATATTTTTCATTACGCACTTGCTCTTCGTGCTTTTGGATTTCTTTTCGTTCGTTCGCTGACAGCCATACACTATCAGTTGATTGATAATAGTCACATTCATCATCAATTACATGAGTTCGTTGTACACTGTACAATTGAAAATAAATAATTTAATGAATTATAACAGATCAATAACGTATTAAAAAATAATTAAATTGAAATTTTCTTTCTTACCTATCACGATCGTATTCGAGCAATTTATCGCGTTGCAATAATGCGGCTTTCTGACCTTGACCTGGTTTTTGCTCCATCAATTTATTATATAAAGTGGCTGATTGCTTTGTATTGGTAGAAATAATTGATTGTTGGTCAGGTGTACAAACTAACTCACCACAGTAAAAGCACGGACCAGGGCCTTCTTGTATACAAACAATTCTTCCACAATTCAAACAATTATTCACAAGAGAATGCGATTTAGCTTCACAATCACATTTTTGTCGATCTTAAATAATAATAGTGCAATAAAATAATTAATAAACACATTTATATATCGAATTTTATATTAAAATAAATTTGTTCATTTCATATTTCGATACTTTTATTCCAAACGGTTTGTTTATCATCTTGACCGTAGAAATTGATATATTTCATTTTTTTTTTTGAATTTTTATCTTGTTTTACTGCAGTCTCTTGATTTGCAATGGAATTCTGATTATCTTTAGATTTATTTTTCTTCTTCTCAATTTGTTTCTGATTTTCAGAATCACATTCTTTATTTTTCTTATATCCAGTAAGAATATTTTCAGTACCTTGAATTATTAAAATCAAAATCACTGATAACTAATGAAAAATAAAACACAAAGTATATATATCAAACCTCGTCTATTTTTCAATTCAACTATAAATAATCGATGAGTAGTATTATCAAAATTCAATAAAGTCTTTAAATAATCATCCAAATCTTTTTCATTCTCAATTTGCATTATATATCTGAAATAAATAAAAACATTTCAAATTAATATTGGAATAATCGTATTCAATTAATTGTAATAACAAAATGAGTTTAAATTCAATAATTACTGTGTTAATTCTGCGGGAACAGGAAAATCTAGTAATTCAGATAAACGTCCGTGTATCCACCGATCCATGTTAGTTTATATTAATTATCTATCATAAATTATTCAATTATAATTATTAATTAGTAGTAAAAATAATTTGACATTGACATGTAAATACAATTCGTATAAATACGATATGGGTATTATTGTGCACTAGTTTTATCAATCGGTTAAACATAACCTCATTTATTTTACGCGATTTTGCCGTGAGTCGGGTGTATATAAATGATAAAAAATATTTAAATAAAAAAAAAAAAAAAAATATCTACACACAGACGGCGCTACTTGTACCGCGGTAAATTTCAATAAAATAATTCAACAAACGGACCTTCCTGCACTTAAATTAACATATGAGACGATTATAATGCATACATTTGTGTGGCACATATATTAATAATATACCTTTGGCAAAATGGTTTCAATTTCATCCGGATGAATTGCATAACTATTTTATATACTTCATCATTAGGTTTTATCACATCCTGACCAAAGGGAATTTTTAATATAACGATGTTTTATTCACACCTAATACATATAGAATGAGAATTTGTTAATTGAATTTATTTGAATAGAATGTAATTGTACATTCATATAATGTTTTAATGAATTAATGACACTAATATGTAGCAAAGTCAATTGAACCCATAAATTCGATGGTTTATAGTTCATAATTCATTCATAAACAAACAAAAAAAAAAAACATGAAGAAAAGATGAAATTAATAGTTCTCATCAATAATAAAATAAAAAAAAATTAAAATATATTTTTGTTACTTGTTGATACAATACTGAATACTTATCGTGCTCTCTTTGTATCCATGTCATTTTGGACACACGGGAATTACAGTTGTTAGCGGAAAATTAGAACACTTTGCGCTAGCAGAATAAATATTACTGTATATATATATACACACACGTTAAGGCTCGTTTCGGTTACAATAACCATATGAATTAATAAATGTACTGAATGAGTTTCTATCCAATCAACAATATGTACATATACATATATAACTATTTTGTCAACATTAAATTCTTAAAGGAAAAGAGAAAAAAAAAAAAAAAAACATTAATCATACCAAAAATAAAAATAAATATCGTGGGATGCTATGTCATTGAGTACAAAGCATTAAAATCATTAAACATTTTTGAAAATGTGTATTAATAAAACAGCTTAGGATATTTTCAAATATTCATGTGATATAAATGTGTAAAAAATATTTTTATATATAAATTTAAAAAAGAAAAAAAGTTTTTTTGTTTTGTTTTGTTTTGTTGAAGATGTAAGAATAGTCGCAGTGAAATAGATGAGTAAATGTATGGGTGTATAATCGTGTAAAATAAACTGTGAATAAATACGAGTCTTGTAATAAATAAAGCATACACAAGTCTGACTTCCCCACGCGCTCAACATACCATACCAACAATCTTCCTTTACGTCATTTTATACCACTAGTTTTGTCGACAGGCGACAGTTTGCTTGAGTTCGCCGGCTTATACACAACCGTAAGAGGCGCCCAAGTTGGTTTCTTTCTCTTTTACTGTATCTCTCAATAACAAGTCAGAAGAAATAAAGAAAGAGAGAACAGAAATAAAAAAAAAAAAAAAAAAGCAAAAAAAAAAAAAATATGAGAGAAAACGAAACGCACATTTCAATTGATATTCAATCAAGTGGATAAATTTTTTTAGTGATATAAAATTTAAATAGTGAATAATGAAAGAAAAGAAATAATATATTATTATTATTATTATTATTATTTTACAATAGAAATTTTTAATGCGGTAAAAATATAAATTTCTATTTATGTTTGGAAGTGTATGGAAAATTTTTCATTATTTTCATTAATATCAATTGGAATATAAAATAATTATTTCAGGTAAATAATTGTAAATATATATATGATAATTTACGCGTTAATGGTAGTGGATAAAAAAAATATTTATCACTTTGTTGCTAACCAGTTTTATATTTCAAAGAAAATAGTCATAAATAAATAAAAGATGATAAATATATAAAACTTAATCATTGAAAATACAGAAATAAAATATATATCTTTTCATGGTCAAGATAAATATTCAATGACATATATGAATTGTCAAAAATATAATGAGATATTTCAAATTACTGAATCTGTCATTCACGAGGGAACTTGTCTGTATAAATGTATATATATATATATTCACATACATGCATAATCTATCTATACTTCTGTAGGCACTTACATAAGAGTTTCGAGCAAGTCGAGTAGGTTAAACGGTATGCGAGTAACAATGATGTCGCACCAAGTTGCGATTATTCTTGAGAAATACGAGGTATTATCTTTTTATCGGTTTACTAACAGTATTCCTCATTCACTTATTATTATTATTATTATTATTATTTTATTATTTTATAAATGTTTAATAATTAAAAAAAAACAAAAATTTTTTTTTTTGTCCATTTAATTAATCCCTTTCTCTTTTTCATTGTCCATTTTTTTTTTAAATTTTTTTATATACGCATGTATTTACCAATATATTTATTCAAAAAAAATAACACCTGACCATTTATTACGAAAAAAAAAAATTTTTTTTTTTTTTTTTTTAATGAATTTCTCAATATATATTTTTTGATAAATTTATCACGTCACAACGAAATGTCTAGCGATGTAGTAATCAATTATTTACATTTATACTCTCACTGATGACCAATTACCATAATAATAATCATCATCGGACTTTGATCAATTAATCTGTGACATAGAAATGATGAATATTTATTCGTAGACAAAAACAAAATTATAATAATAAAAATACAATCAGCTGACTATGTATGTACTTGATGAAATTATTTTTCTATTTAATTCAATATTCAAACACATATTGATAATAATTATTAATTTTTAATTTTTTTTTTATTTTTAATTAAAATACAAAGTTTTCTTCACTCGTCATTTTCATCAGACAACGTGATTAGATAAAATTCATTTATGTTCAAAATCAATGGAAAAAAAAAAAAAAAAAAAAAAAATTAATAATAATGAAGAATAATAAAAAAAAAAGAATTATATATATACATGCAAAAATTTTGATGTGTATATTTTTTTTTATTGTATTCCATTGCAAGAACAAGCAGACAATTCACCTACGCGCAAATATAACTAAGACGACAATTCCAATGATTTTATTTGTCGTTAAACTAATCATTGTACATATAGGCGTTGCTTATCATTATCAAAGCCACATTGAACTCGCTCCGTATGCAATCAAATTGATATAGATATATATATATATACAAAGATATACTCACACATATCTTATATACATATCACCCGAAAGTTTACGTATTTCGATCGGTATTGAATCGATATTTCTTATTATAGACTCCAGTAATAAACTCACTCTGCCCCAAACACTCGTTTATACACTTACTCTGTGCGAAAAAAAAAAAAAAAAAAAAGAAACCAGTAAAAATAATTTCTATTATTGAAAAGATTCCTCGTAAAACTAAAAATAATTGTGAATAATTCAATATAATCATTTTATGAATATTTTCATGTGTTCAGTGAAGTAATTAAATATTTAATACGTGTGTAAGAAAATTAACAGAAAAATATTAATTACTATATATATAAATAAAATTTATGTAATTGATTTTATATTATATAATTATCAATTATTAATTTATATAATTAAATATATTTTTTTGTTTTTTAATTTTTTTTTTTTTTTTTTTTTCCCTTATTAAAATCAGTTAACCTCAAATAGATATGTCAAATAAAATTATTCAGCTGATAATTGTATATACGTTTTGTAAAATTAAATTATAACACTATACAATTATATAAGTGAATTAAAAAATACAATAAACTCTTATATTACATATTATTATTGGTAAATAATACTAAATGATAATATACAATTACAAATTGCGCCTTGAAATAAAATTCATATGCATGTAAAACAATACAATATTTGTTTGATAAAAAATTATCAATTCAAATTGTTTATGACGACAGATTATAATAATTGTTTCTTATAAAATGAATGATGAAAGCAAGACGATTTTACTTTACAGAGAAATCGGGGTGGAGTAAAAAAGGCGCGTGTGTTTGTGTGTTCAGAGAGAACGAGAGAAAAATCGTGCCAGGGGGCCGTCGTGCAAACACGAGATCGCATGCACACACACACACACACACACATATGCATACATATACAAAAGACACAAATCCAGCGAGATGAGACATAATCGTGGGTGAACGTGACACGGATTTGTACGGATCTTTATAGTGTAGAACAGCCACGTGAACGCGCGTTCTCAAACAAGTGACACCACGATACTATCAAAGAAAGAAGAAATAATTCAAATAGCAAATAAAAATCATAAAGAAGAAGGAAGAAAAAAAAAAAAAAACAACAACAACAACAACAATGTCACATTCATTACAGCAATCAAGACGTCCTAGTGTTTCAATATATGAATATCCAGAAGATCTAAACCCATTTAAAGATGATTTGGAACAAGTTGAATTGAGAAAACCTTATATATCATCAAACAATGATACGAATGCAATTAAAGAACACAAAAATAAATTTTGGACATTTGGAAAGGGTCGAAAAAAAAGAACAAATAGTTTTTCTATTAAATCCACGTGGTATAAATATTTATAAAATATTTGAATAATTGAAAAAAAAAAAATAAATAATAATAATTTCTATATTTTTATCGAGTATTGTTAATTATTCATATATTTCAAATTTATTATTTAGGAATGGGATTTTTGGTAAACGAAAAGATTCTGATGGAGATGTACGAAAGCCAACAGGTACACCAGGTATGTGTTCAATTCATTCAAAAACTTTAAAGTCTGGAGGACAAAAAAAAAAACAAGTGATTTATGTTTTCTGTTCAGTTTCGTCGACACATAGAAATACGAGTTGTAATCCCGAGACAGCTGCGTCACAATTGTCAAGAGATCAACAAGAATTCAATCAAGCACTGTGGACTTTGTCAAGACGAAGAAAATACACGTTAGATAGTTCATCGAGATACGGTTCGAATCTCACAGTTAATGGTGATCCAAAAAGAATATACGCGGGTTGTCCACAAGAAACTACTGCCTCAATTTTGGGTGATTTAACACCAAAACCACCTGCTCGAAGATTTGGGCAAATAAATTCAAAGTATCCAGATGAAATTCCACCATTGAATTATGGAAATGATTATCAAAATAAAAATATAGATGTTGAAAATTGTAGTACACCTGTACCACCAAAACGCAGTGGTTTACGTTCATCACAACGATTACACACACCATCATCAGACACTGATGAACATAATTTATCTGCGAAATGTGATACAATGATTGATGAAAATGAAAATATGCCGGAGGATTATATTTTCAAGAGGTGTAATAATAACTCATTGCAAAAATCAAATTTATCAATAAATAGTTGTCTTTCAATGGCGAGTGTTTATCATTCTGGGAGAAAAAAACGTAGAGCACCTCAACCACCAGTTAATAAAAGTACAACAAATTCTCTCCACGATTTCAAGGTATGAATTTTATTTATTAAAAATAAAATTATATTTCTTTTATTTTTATTTATATATCTCTAACTCAATTTATTTTTAGCAGGAGAGTAATACTGATATTGATAATGACGCAATTGATAACCGTAAAAATGTCGAGTCAATTGATATCGTAAAGCAGTCAGAAGATATTGATGAAATATCAAATCAAAATCAAAGTTTAAATGAAGATTCAACATCATCAATGGTGAATAATTCACAAGTTTCATTGGAGAAAGTAGAAAATGAAAAAGAAAACTCACCATCAATAACAAATCTCATCAATAATTCCAATGAAATTAACACTGAGGTGATAATTATAAATAATGAAATTGACCGCAATAATGTTGATGATAATGCGAATAATTTATCAAATGATGATACACAATTAAAAATAGAATTGAAAAAAGAAATTAGCGAGTGTGTAGAAATAGTCAAAGATGTAGATACAATTGAGGATATTGATGACAGTGTTATATTAAGAAAAAAAGAATCATCAGTTCACTTATCAAGCAATGAAAGTTTCTGTGTTAAAGAGGAGATTGAAAAAATTGAAAGGCAAATTAAACTATTAGAGACGAATAAAGTACGAAGTCGAACATGTTCACTCAGTTATAATGACGATGATAATATTAATGATGATGGTTTATTACAACGAAGCGCATCAAGACGAAGTTTACAGGAGAATCGTCGAAATTTTTTTCGTGATTTAACAAAAAATAATAAAAATGATCATGTTAAAGTTGAAATAAAAGAATTTCCACGCGAGCAAAATGATATTAAAATTGTACGATTGAGTGAATCACCAATTTCTAATACATTAACAACAATAAGTGTTGGACCAGAAAAACCTGTAAAAGTTATTGAACTTCATATTTCTGAACCGATTAAACAAAAACCAGAATTTACCGTAACAGAAACAGATATCAATCCAGTTCCCAAACCAAGGAGACACGGTGTACATTATACAGATAATAATGATAAACTCAACGTCAGTAATAGTCATTCAGCCAAGGTTGAAGAAGATGAAGAGAGTGCTAGTTCATTGTAAATACATCTATTATATAATCAACTACTGCTTAATTGTGTTTGAATCAAAAATGAATGTACATCTGTGGTCAAAGGAAGCGAGAAATGAGCAAAAAAAAAAAATTATTTTTCCTTTTTAATTAGATTAATATGTTTTTATATTTTTAGTACTGAAGAAAAAAACAAAAAAAAACAAAAAAAAAAATTCCATTATACTTTTTTTTTGTTTTTTGAAAAATCATATCATAATGCACTTTGATAAACTTGTTTCTATCACTTCGTGATATGATAATTTTTTTTTTTTCTTTTGTAAAAAGAAATGACGAAACAAAAAAAGAGAAGACTATCGATAAATTACGGATATGTATCATCCAGATTGATATATGTGTGCAATAGTGATTCTAAGCAAATTCGCCTTATCTTCAGAAATACACTTAATAATATATACATAATAAAATAGAAGATAGAAAATATATTATTTTATATGGCAGAGTTATAGTATTTGCATATTATTTATTAATAAAGAAAATCAAATATTGAATGTTGATTTTTTTTTTTTTTCCTTCGAATTTTATAATTATCACTTATGAATTATTAAATATAACCTGATTTTGTGTCCGGTGTCTCATGTTATTTTGACAATTGTATATAAAAAAGAAAAAAAAAATAAACATAAAAATAATTATATGAATGAAATGAAATGAAATAGAAGAAAATGGATAACTTTGACGAAAAACGAAGAGATATTGGAAAACATACGTGTCAATTACGAAAAACATCAGGGAGTACATTATCGAGATTACCACCAAATGCAAAACTATCAGCACGTTTAAAAAGGAAATTTCAAAAGTTAATAATTGTATCTGAACAACATCCTAACACTAAATATTATTTGAGAAGTCAAGCGGCAATTACATTTGAAAAGAGGAGGCATCAAAGTAATATCCATTGGTGGATTATTCATCCTTGCAGTCAATTAAGGTGATTTTTTTGTTTATTTTTCTATTTTATAAAATAATCACTTGAACCAAATAAAAAAAAAAATATATATTATTAATTATCACTATTATTCATTATGAAAGATTTTTTTGGGACAATTTGATGGTATTCGTTTATCTTTATTTCTTCATTACTGTCCCATACGTCGAAATATTTTACACTATATGCGGAAGAAAAATAGTCTATCAGTTTTATTTAAGCATACCGGTATATTGCATTTGCATATTGGATATTGCGATGAATTTTATTACTGGATACATACTCGTGGATGGTAGTGGAATAATACTCAATCCATCTTTAATTGCCAGGTAAAAATATAAATTTAAAAAATTATTAAAGTAAAATAAATGTGTAGTTTAAAATTATTTTTACAGACATTATGCACAAACATATTTTTTGATTGATTTAATAACATCAATTCCTTATGATTGGTTTACTCAACTCAGTGAACTTGCATTGTCCGGTTCACATGTAAATTTTATTGTTCTCATCGCAGAATTAATTCCTCTATTAAAGATTATTCGATTGTCGACTTTACGATATTATATCAAACAAATACATGTAGTAAGTAAATGTGTATTACACTAAAATAGATGGGTAAAAAAAAAAAAAAATTAATAATAAAATAATAATAAACAAATAAATGAAAAAATATGGATAAATAAGTAAGATATATGATATTTGTATTTTGTAGGCTTGTGGTTTTACAAGTGTCACCGATATTATAATATGGCATTCATTATTAACAATATTAATTTTTCATTGGAGTGCATGTCTCAGTTGGGGATATCCATTTTTTGTTATTCACGCAACTCGAACGACATTTGAAGATTCTGATGCTTATGTAATACAAAATAATATTTACAATGAGGATACATTAATAATATATATCATGAGTTTACATATGGGCATATCAAATTTATTTGGTTCAAGTTTTATTGAATTTCGTGAAATTTCTCAAGCTGACAAGTGGATACGATGCATTCTCCTTATATTTGGCACTGGTTACATGATTTATTTAATAGGTGCTTTGCATATATCATAAAAAAAATTGGCTCGTGACATATTAAATTGTCATTAGTTGTTGTATTGCAGGTGGTTGAATCTTCAGCTGAGCCTGAATTGAAATATCAAGAAATAATGTGTCGTGTTAAGGAATATATTTATGAAAAAAATCTTCCTCCTTATCTTGGAAAAAAACTCGTGTTATATTACGAATATCGATTTCAAGGGAATTATTTTAAAGAAAATAACATTATCGCCACACTCCCCAGTGCATAATATAATAATTATTAAAAAAAAAAAAAAAAAAAAAAAAAAAAAATACAAATCATTATGAATCATTGACAATAATTAAATAAATAATAATTTCAGATCATTTGAAGCATGAAATAAATATGCGTTCAAATCGAGGACCATTGCAAACTGCAACAATTTTTTACAATTTGCCAAAGAACTTTGTGACGAATATCATGAGTAATCTTATTATATTAATATCCCCTCCCCCCTCTCTCTCTCTCTCTTTCTCTCTCTCTCTCCCTTTATTTTTTCTCTCTTATAAATTTCTCAGTAATTTTTTCCTTTTCTTTTTTTTTTGCTTTGTTGTTTTAGCTGTTGTTAAATCAATAATTTATCTTGAAGATGAAGTCATATATAAATCTGGTGATGTTTGTGATTGTATGTATTTTATTGTGAGTGGAACAATAGCGATTATTAATCCCATGGGTAAAGAAGTAAGAATTAAATATGAATATTCAAAATAAATATAAATGTATAATTGATAAAATTAATTTAATATTCAATAATATTAGATTGTTCATTTAGAAGATGGAAATCATTTTGGTGAAATATGTATAGTCCAACGTGATAGTCGTAGAAAAGTTTCAGCAATTGCCGTTGAGACAAGTGAACTTTTACGTTTTGATCAACGTCATTTTAATCGTTTGGTATTACCAGATACCGAATTATTCAAACGTTTTATGACAATAATCAATGAACGATTGATACAAATTGAGCGTGCAAATGAAATTTCAATGACAGAAGAAAAATTAAGAAGGAGAAAAAGTTCAGAATATAGAAGATTATTAATGCGAACTGGTGATTTTGATTCGTCATTTTTTAATTCAAATAATAATAATAATAATAATAATGAAGAAAATAGTGGATAAAATTATTCAAATCAATATTATATTTCCCACGATTGAGATAAACAACACTGTGATTGGTCGGATTTACGAGTGTACACGAAGTATCACGAAAAATGGCAGCAGATGTTAATAGTTTAACGTACCATTCAAACATACATATTGAACATCGAAGTAGGTTATATTTACTTGTATATAAATATATATATAACCTATAAAATATTGTGACAGATTTAAAGTAAATTAATAATTATCAAGCATAATGTATCAGAAAAAATGTAAACAAAATCAAGACAGTAAAAGTACTCAAACAAATATTAAAGAAACACGAAGGAGTTCATTACAAGTTAATTTAAGTTATACATTTGATTTATCAGACTCTGAAAATACTGATAATACAGAAAATACAAATAATAAATATAATGATAATAAAAATACCAGTACATCATCAATAACTAATGATATTAGTCGTGTATTAGCAAATATCAGTGACAAAGATAAAGTTTTAAGTGAAAATTGTTCACGTTTACGTGATCAAATTATGAATAAGACGAGACAATTATTTGATAAACAAAATGAATTTCATCAAATGACAACAAAAGTGTTGGAGCAACAAACACATTCATCCAATAAACCATGTAAATCAAATTATGATAGTCCAATTTTACGTAGCAGTCGAAATGTCAAAGTAATTAATTTATCGCCTAGGAAAACTCGGGCTAAAACGATGCGTGAACGTTTAAATAGTTACATCACGTCCAATTCACAGACTAATATAGATGAATCATTGAATGAAATAACATCTATTGGTAGTCCAATTATATCCTCAACATTTACAGAAAATCATTGTAAAATTCACGAGTCGTGTAATGTAAAAAAAATTATTCATAATTCTGTGAAAAATGTATCGATTACGACTGCACCGCAAATAAATAAAAAAAAACTTTCAATAAGGACTATAAAAACGTGTAATGTTCAACTTGATAAAATTGATGGATATCAACATGCAAATAGGAGTAAAACTCTTCGTGAAGTTCCTATGGAATTGACAACTGTCCAAGGAAATTGTATTTTGAATAAAACATCATTGCAAAATGAGGAAAAAATTAATAAAATTAACCCAGTTGTTGACTGTGCCACAGTATCAAAATGTGATTCATCTAAAGAAAATTTATCAAATGTAATTGAAAATATAACAAGCAGTGATGGTAAAAAGTCAAATTATTCAATGAATGTAAATACATCATTAGATAGACAGAGTAATTATATTAATAAAATGAATAGTACAATTGTTAATGTGCCTCATCAAAATGATGAAATAAAAAAAGATGATAAAATTACCAATGCTATTGTTCATGCGACGATTGATTCGGCGATTGATTGTGATAATTATGAAGATGAGGTATCGCTTATGGAACGTTTAAGAAATATTTCACAAAAAGAAAATCAGAAACAAAATCTTACCCCAAAGCATAATAAAAATAATGATAGTCCTGGTATCATTGATGGTACACCAGTACGTATGACTCGGTCGATGATGCTGAGATCACAACTGAAATTTAATTCTTTGGATGAAAAAACTAAATCACAATGCATAAATAAAACTAAATTGAAAAATCATCCGTATCAAGTGTAAGTATTTATCTATATTACAGTTACATATAATAATATTAAATATTTATTGTCACGTAACTATTCATGGCAGTTACTTTTTTTTTTTTGTAGTAATCCGGTAAATAATACAGTGGAATTGGAAAAGACAATTGTTTTAGATAGTACACAATTTCGAATAAACAATAATGGTACTCAAGGACCAATTATAATTGAAGAATCTTCAAACGATGAATCACAACAAACAATACAATTGAATAATAATATGGAAACATCTACGAAACCGATAATAACTAAAAAAAAATTATTTACCCAGCACGATAGTTCAAGTGTTGCGTCGTTTAGTCCATTATCACATGATATATTTTCGCCACAAGTGAAAAAATTGAAACAATTACGGAGACGAAGGATCAAGAGAAATATGGCAGGTAGAATAATTAATCCGCGTTCGATAATAGGAAAATCGCAGGGTCATCAATTAACACAAATAGTATTAACATCATCCAGTGCAAGCTCGCAGGATTTAGACAAAAATCGTGATTTTGAAAAGTGTCGAAAAAAAAAACGTATAATAAAGAGTAAAAAATTTGTCGCAAAAAAACAATTGAGAACAAATTTGTTAAATACAATTGATGAAATTCAAGAGAAATCATTTAATGAAGATCCACAAACGAGTCGAAATTCAAATGTTTTTATGGCAAAAAAACAATTTGCAACAAAAAGAAATTATAGAAATCGAAAAATTATTATTGTTCCAACTGGTTTATGTAATGGGTAAATATTTTTATTTAGTATTTATTTATTTATAAAAATATAACGTATTTATCATTATCCAATAATATAATTTAAATTTTTTATTTATTAGTGATAAAAATATAATTAAAAATGCAGTAAAAAATCTCAGTGGAGCAATAATGGAGTCATTAGTAACACGAAAAACTACTCATGTTGTTACAACCGGTGTTCGAACAATTAATTTATTACGTGGAATAATTAGGGGCTGCTGGTTAGTCAAATTTGATTGGATAAAAAAATCAGTGGAAGCTGGTAAATGGTTATCAGCGGAAGGATACGAAATACAGCATTTTTCAAAAGCTGTAGAGGTGTGTGGTAAAAATTTTCTCTATATCTCAATGATAAATAATCACTGTTTTGATCAATCTATAAGTATTTTAATAATTAACAGTGATAATTATTATAGGAAAATCGTCGTGATCGAGAAATGTTTGGTCGTTCATATGTACCAGATTTATTTACTGCATGTGGTTTAATTCATATACAGCGTAATACAACACCACCGTGTGAAGTTCTTAAAGAATTAATAAAAACAGCTGGTGGATTGATAACTGAAGAAATGAAAAAATCAAAAATAATTATTGGCCGTGATGGTATTAAAGAAAATTGGGTGTTGGATTCAATAACAACTGGTGAATTACAACCAATTAAATCATATGAACGATAAAAATAAATATAAAAAAAAAAATAATATATTTTCCGTTATTTTCATCTATCTAGAAGTCATTAATTCATTTTTTTTTTTTTTCAAATATTTATATTTTTATACAATCAATTGAACAAACGTAAAATAAATTGTGAAAAAAATAAAAAAATATTGAATAGAATAATGACCAGATATTTTGTAATATTGTGTAAATTATTCTGGATTTTTTAATCGTATTAAAATATTCATGCCGTTCGTGAGTTTTTCATCGTTGAAAATTCCTTTACAACGATGACGATGATCACAAGTGGGGGTATGAGTTTGAGAGTGAGAGCACGACATCGTTGACAATCCTAACTGGATGGTGCACGTCTCGGCGCAACGCACTTGAATCGTCAAGCACAGTCGCTATACTCATGAGTTTGGCTGCTGTGTGTTATCCCGAAAGTATACCTCTAAAAGAATTACCTATACTTAAATAACTTCATACTAAAACCATGCATATATTACAGTAAATATGTACAGGATTTTATGACTCTTGCTTGTACGACAGAAGAAGAAAAAAAAAAAAAAATTCATTGAATTATGGAATTATTGAACTTTTTACTTAGTCACCAACGACATCGCATTATTTCATCCAATAATTATTATCTTTACGTTCAATTTTACGTAATTAATAACTTTCATTAGAATTAAATTCCAATAATATTGCATCTTTACATTCAATTCTAATGTATATAATGTTAAATAGAAAAACGTATAATTACTTGGGAGCTTTTTCATGCTGAAAATCCGTATAGAAAAGTTTTTTGTTTTTTTTTTCACTTTTTTAATTTTATCATTATCATGATGATTATTATTCTTTTTCTTTTCGATTAGTAAAATTGTCTGGTCGATCGTAAAAATAAATAGTACGCGTGTATCCGTAGAGAGAAGAGACTTTGGTGGGGGTTGGGTACTTCATGATACTATAATATTCTTTCGTGTATTTTTTCTCGCACCCGCAGTAAATAAAAAAAAATAAAAAAATAAACAAACAAAACTAGCAACTCTCCCATATTTCCATTAGGTAAGGCAAGGAGTTTGTATCCAACTAGAGACATACATGTGTATGGAGAGTCGCGCGCGCGGCTTTTACCATGATTAGTAGTAGCGACGAGAATGTAGTGGGGAGCACAAGAGTGGTGGAAAAAAGGGGTGAGAGGGTGATATGGAAATGAATGTGAATGTATGCATTTTTTTTTCTTTTTTTTCTTCTTTTTCGACGTACCATACACGTTACGAGTCCATGTGATTATATAAAGACTGGGAGTATCTATACCTTGGCATTGCATTGTGCAATAATATTTATATATATTTTTTCTTATTCTCTTTTTCTCTTCCCCCTCTCCTTTTTTTTTTCATATATTATTATGATATATTGCAATGCGAATTATATGAAAAAGTGAATATGAGTGAATGATTAGAGTGAGAGGAGAGAGATTTAAAAAATTTTTAATATGCATAATTCAGTGTTGTTGATAGAATTTTTTTATTATTTATTATTTTTTTTATTTTTTGCTTTATGTCTGTGGGATGTCACAAATATCAGTTTCATTCATTCCAGGTAACTAGAGCTCGTTTTAAAGAGAGGGAACTTCAACATGACTTTGTATGGTATCTCTTATTTTCTTTCATATATTTTTCACATACTTCAGTGTTCGCATAAAGTCACTGATATATATATATATAACAGCGATTAAATTACATATCGAAGTCTCGACGATTATATTATGGTGTTGAATGTGAGCTGACAAAAAACATGTGTCACTTCCAATTGACTAGGCAGCAACTCAATGCTCGTTTAATTTTTTAATTTGTCATTTTTTTTTTATATTTTTTTTTTTTAAACCTCTCAAATAAATACTGATATTTATATGTACCTATTCACATTGTATATATTTTTTCTATGATGAAAAATAATTTCTCGACATTTCCAATGATGGAAAACATTGTAAAATGATTTTTTTTTTTTCTTTTTTTTTTGTTATGTGACATGAATGAATTGAATATCTTTAGAAAATATTCTTTACAGTGATATTCTCCCAAGCAAGCGACGCAACGAGACAACATCGTTAAGTCCATTATAACCATCACTCGTCTTGTAAATATTGTACATATATATATATATATATATTTTTCTTTATTACTAAAGGGATTTTATTTAATTGAAAAAAGACAGTAAGATGATCTGCAAAGGACGAAGAGAATCGAGGTCGTTACAACATCTATATTGCTTTTTGTAAGAGTGTAAAAGTTTCTTTTCATAGAAAATGATCGAGAATGTGAGAAAAAAAAATTTTTTCTGTATTTTTTTTTATTTATTTATCTTGTCCCAGTTGTTGACTGTGATGTTATATCATCTCGTATATTTACTACCTGCGTATGCGTACGTATAGTATGTATATCCATGGATAAATGATTTTAACGAGGGATCGTTATATGGTCGCGCAATGGAATTTATTTTCCCTTTCAAAATTCAATACCGAGTGTTATATCGTTACTCTATATGAATGAAACACCAAGAAACAGAAGAAAAAAAAAAATATTATAATAACATAAAATAACAACAATTGGGATGGATTTAATTTACAAGATTTCATTGAAATTCATATTATAAAAATATAATTATAAAAAAAAAAATATTTGTGGGGTTTTTTTTGTTTCTGTTTATATAGAAAAAAAATTTCATCTGACGGTAAATTATATTCAGTGTGAAAATAATTTCGAATTATTTTTTTGAAAAAATATTACAATGAAAATTGAAAAATTGATGAAAAAGAGAAAAAAATAATGAAATAAATAAATAAATAAAGTGGGTATTTATAAAAATTAGTATGTTCAAAATGTGTGTTGAAATATAAAGAGAAATTTAATATAAAGTGTCTATAATATTGTGTTGATATTGAAAAATTAAATTAAAAAATTTTTTATTTCATGTGATAATATATATTTAATGGGAACTTTTGCAATTAATATTATTAATGCAAATGAAATTGTTGATGAATCATATATTAATTCGTGGAAACTTTTCGAAAAAGACAATGAAAGCACTTTAAATTGTCCCGAAGTAGTAGAAAGTGTACAGGATAAAAGAAAAAAAAAAAAAAGATGAAAAATGAAAAGAAAAAAAAAAAAAATAATAATAACTTGATTGAACTAAGCGACAATTTTCTATTTGATTATTAATTTGTTTTTAACTTTCCTTTTTTTTTTTTACGCATTTTTTGACAGACATTACAAAATCAACGTTTTGAATTATAAGAGAAAAAAAAAAACGGAAAAAAAACTTTATTTTAATTGAAAATTAATTGTTAATTAAATTGTGAATATGACAATGCCCAGATATAATTTGTATGATGTGAATGATACATTGAAAGATACAAATAGAAATCAACAATTAACTCATACTGAACGTTTGGATAAATTGGAAAAAGAGGTTATACATTAAATGAATAAATGAATAAATAATGAATTAATTAATTGCTCATATAATTAATATATATATATATATATATATATTTATGTGTATACAGGTTAGTTCTTTACGCAATGATTTTGATAAAATTAAATATGAACAAGCAATTGCAGAAGCAGCAATAGGACGCGCTATAATTCGTGGCTCAGCGTCATTGGGTGGATGTTTAGTATTTCCACAAACTAATTCGGAAAAAAAAAATTTAATGCTTGAAAATTGCCCAATGAATCAATTGAATACACCAAAATCACTCATTGAATCGCAATATTCACCCGATAATAAAGTGCATTCATCAAATGAAATGATTGAAAAATTACGTAAAAATGAAAATAACGATGGAGGATATTTTACACTTGGATAAAAATTTTCACGTATAATTTTATAATTAATAAATAATAATTTTTTATATATTTTTTTTTATTATTATTTATAAACATCGTCAGATACTTGAGACTTATTGTAATTAAAATCTCATTGAAAATATCAATATGTCAATCGACAAATATTGTTACCAATTAATTTTTCTATCGAAATATTTAACGATAAAATTTCATGAAAAAAAAAAAAAATAAATAAAAAATAAATTTATAATTTAAACGGTATGAAAAATTATTTTTATATTTTATTAATAGTAAAATTTTTTTTTCTTTTATACTAAAACGCGTTGAATATTTTTACTTATTAGGGTTGCAATTATTTATGACGGGGCGTTAATTAATCGTTGGAAAATATTGTACGATGCGGAGGTATAGGTAAAAGTGGACGCGATAATATACAGAGGAGTGGATTTAATTATAAGCAGCACCGTTGAAGCACATTACGCCCATACATTTTATCCAATGTATACGACTATGTATATACTATATACAAGCATACACATACATATGTATATATATATATATATAACAATAAAATATGTATTATGATATGCTATTATAATCGAATCTCATCCAGCAACACGAAAATCGAGTAATTAACTGTATTCACACCATAAATCTTTGTAATTATACAAATTAAATCAAAAAAAAAAAAAAAGATGAATGAATAAATAAGAAAATTAATAAATAATTGAGAGAAGATGAAAATATCGTAAAATGGTGAAACAAAAAAAAAAAAAAAGAATTTTTTCTTAAATTTAAAGTTTTCAATTTAAATCTAAAATGTTCTATGTGTTTATTTTAACCAATTGACATTTTTTTCTAAACGTTTGCTCATAATTCAGAGTTTTTCAAGACACTCTAAGCTCAATCCGAAAGACTTTCGTTTTGCTGATGGTGACTTTGCGATATCTCTGTGTAAATATTGGGTGAATTCGTGATGTCTTTCAACATTTCTACATACACTATACACAGTATTTTATTCTCTGTCACTTGCTCTTGTCCCTCTCGTTCCATTTTACCTTTTCGTCCCTAGCTACCAATGTTTTCATTTAATATCGTCATGAATGCCAACTTGCCTTGGATATGGCATTCAAGTCTAAGATTGCGCGAGCCATTTTCCGTGACCGGTAAGATCTCGTCTTTGAGATATGTTCACTCAGTGGATGGTCCGCTTTGTTAATGACTCGTTTTCTCAAACAGTATACCAACTTGCTTGTGCTTAGTATACCAAATTGTCCAAGTAAATGTCCATTGAGACTGATGACAACGACTATAAGATGATGATCATGATGACGATGATGACTACGACGACGACGACATTTGGATCTTCAAGATAACAAAAATAGAGAAACATCGACACTCATTTATGCACTAGTGTAAATGTCTTTAGGTCATTTCAAAAGATATAACTGGCATTTATATGTGTCTATTTTACGGTAGATATTACCTCACTCACTTTAACTTATCTACATCATGAATAATTTACTCATACAATATCGTTATATATACAATATATATCCCAGTATTTACCGTAATTATAATTTTTGATTCTTATCGCGTACAAATAATTTCAATTATTATATATAAATTTTACAAATTAATTATTTAAAAAAATTAGTAAAATCATCACATAATTATAATTATTATATGTAAAATTTTATCATGATCAATATTAAAAATACAAATTGATTCTATCACATATGGAAAATAAAAAAAATAAAAAATGATAATAAATAAATAAATAAATAAATAATAAAAACAAGTGTATGATAATTATTTAGTGACAACACACAAGATATATAATTTAAAAATTGCAAACAAAGCGATTTTTTTGACTTTGATAACAAATGATAAAGATCAAACCACTCGACATATACAAAAAAAAAAAAAAACAGAAAAAAAAAAATAAATAAAAAAAAAAAACAAAAAAATACCATCAAAAGCAATGATAAATAAAATGTTAACGTAGCATACATATAGACACGTTATAAACGTGAATTGTGTACGTGTCATATATATTTCTGTCTTGTGACAGTGTAAAAGTGGTCGTGTACGCACTTGATCTATTCTTTGGGTTCTTCCACGGGCAATGTACATACATACCAACTTGTATATGTACAAGAGTGAGCGTCATCGTCGTCGTCATCGTCATCATCATCATCATCATCATCATCTTGGTCGTCGGGGTTAGTCGTTGTCGTGAGATGTATTGTAAACTCATATATACATATAAACATACGCCTAGTTATATACACACATACGTCGTCTCGTTGCTGCACACTTCCGGTGAAATGCACGCACTCAAATTGCGAACAAAAGCAACCTCTTATGTGTTTATATATATATATATACATATATACTAGCGTGAACCCTTTGGCCCTCTTTCGTTGCGTCGTTGCCACCGCCCCAACTTAGTCCGTTGCTTCCGACCATCACCCACTTCGCCGTCATTGCCATACCTTTCTCTATATATATATGTATGTATATATGTATGTGCCTTTCCTCTTATATAATAACCTGGCACACGTATTCAGTAGGTATATGTATATATGTATATATTATATAGACGATTGAACTCTCGTGAGAGACAGCCGTCATCAGGGAATGAAGCTTGACTGTCATTAGATAATAGTAAGAAGATAATTGAATTGGTCAATGTTATAATTAAATCGCCTCAGTTGACATGTTAATTATGATAGATTCATTAAAATCTTGATGATATCGTTATACATTTTTATTTTATTACTTATTTTATTTCTTTTTTATTTTTATTCCTATATTAATTTTAATTCCTCGAGAATATGACCTTCCTCTCCTGCTCCCTTCCTTTCTTCTTCTTTTTTTTTTTTTATATTCCATCAGTTATTACTGATATTTAAACATAAAATTATGACAAAGTTCATTGTTATTATTATAAAATATATATGGATGTTTTTATTTTTTTTATTGTTATTTCTTTGGTGATGTGAATGTAAGAGGGAGAAATTATGTCGACATTGTGAGAGCAAGAACGATACGTGTACACGCGTCAATGAATTCATCCTATCTCATTTCTCACAGTTTATTTTGAAGTTCATTTTCTGTTTATTTTTTATTAAAATTTTTTACTTATTATTATTTATTTATTGATTTATTTATATATTTATTATTATTACTATTATTATTTTTTTTTTTCTGTTATATGTACTTGAGTTTTATTTTTGCTCTGACTTCACTTCATCGTTACTTTTTTTGTTTTTTATTTTTTTATTTTTTGATATTACTACGCTATTCTCTCTTCTTCTCGTATATAAAATATACGCTCACACTCGTACACTTAGACACATATTTTAATGAATTATATTTCTAGCCGAACATTCATATTCACAATTTTTTTTTTTTTTTTTTACGCGTAACACGAGTTGACACAGTATTATTGAAGTTTTTACTGTTTAATTTTTGTATTTTATATTTAAAAAATGAGTGTACTTTGTATAAAAATTAAAAAAAAAAGAAAAACAAATGTTTAATGACTATATATTTACTTTACACTTGTATATATAACACTCTAATGAGATTAATGTAACAAAATCGCATTTTTCTTTTTCGTCATTTCTATATTTGAATAATAATAATTGTCAATTGAAAAAAAAAAAAAAAAAATTTAATTTTACATAAAAATTTCAGAATAAAATTAAAAATAAAAAAAAAAAAATTTTTTTTTTATCACTAATAAACATGATAAATCGATTCTAATCTAGTCATCACAGTGTCACAATATTTTTTAATCATTTTTCTTCTGGACAACGTCTAATAAATCTTCTTTTTGAAACAATAAAAAATCTTATTTCAAAAGTAATTTTGCTTTACCTTCATGTGTGTGTGTGTGTGTGTGTGTGTGTGTGTGTGTGTGTGTGTATAGACTGCCCATGGTGTTCTGTGTGTTACATTCTGTCTGTGTATTTTTCTATCGTGTTTTACTACCACGATTTCTCTCACCCTTCGCAAGGGATAAACGCGTGTATATATGAGGGTAGGTCGGTTGCAGATGCGTCGCCGTCGCCAACACCATCATCGTCGTCGTCGCCGTCGTCGTCGTAGTCACCGACATCATTTCATCTGCGTGCATGGGGTCTCCTCACTCTTACCATCCCCTAAGCCAATGGGTAGCTATATATCCAATGCTTCACTGCCAACCTTCATATACTAACCCCCCTCTTCATACATATACGTGTACGTATACGTTTAACACACGGTGCAATTGCAACAGGATACTATATACGCGTATATAACAGAGTCAATGGTACTTGTTATCTTGCATCTCTCGCTCTGTATATGAGATGTCTGGTAACGCTCGAACAATTCCTTTTGGTTCATATATATAGAAAAGAAACAAAAAAACAAAAAAAAGACGAGAAAGGAAGAGAGAGTGAGAATGAGAGTGAGATAAAGGGGGAGAAAAAAAAATTAAATCTCAAGTAAAATGTCTGACACATAAATGAGTTAATATTAAAAGAAAAAAGAAAAAAAATGAGAAAAAAAAAATTAAAAAAATTTATAAATACAAGTACTGGAATTTTTTTTTTATTCCCTTTCTAACTTGTGAAGTGTGTGTGTGTGTGTGTATTTATGTTGTTTTTTTTGTTTGTTTATAAAAAAAAAGTTGGGATTTATGAATAAGTGACGAGTATTTACGTGCGATGTGTGATACAGATTTTATAATAGGACTAAAGGGGAGTGGGCCCTATTTCGATCTACATGGGATGGAATCACCATGCGACTCTTAGAATAGTGAATTGATGAAAAATAGTAGGGAAAGAGAAGAGGAAGGAGGGGAGAGATTGACTGAGTGACGACGTGTAGTTGAAGGGAGAGAGTGAGAAAGAAAGATGGCCAGGCGCGCACATGCGGCCAGTGCACGCGCAGCCGCCGGATCGTGCGCAACCACGAGTGCACTCGCGCTCTTTCACTGAGCGGGAGTCGCGGCAAAATTACGGGTCATTGTTGAAACGGTGCAACGGCGAGCGTATTGTTAACGGGGTTAAAAAAACAAATTTCTTTTTTCTTAATTTTTAACGAAATAGAAATAAAATAAAAAACATTTTAATAGATAAATATATAAATGTATTTATTAATTTTTAATGTGTATAGTTTTTATTTTTTTTTATTTTTTTGTGCTAATATTTAGATTATTTTTCGTTTTAATTTTCTCCTCGTGTCGGATTTTTAGTGATTCACGTGATATTTAAAATTAATAAATATCTTTATTTACTTTTAATTATTTAAGATTTTTCAAAATTATTAATCAATTGATCACTTTTATAATTTATTTCAGTGATTCAGTGATTTTATTGATAAATTTTTATGTGGTATAATTATTAAACGTGAATATTGAATTTAGTTTTTATTTTTATTTTCTCTTCTCTTCTCTTCTTTTCTTTTCTTTCTTTTTTTTTTTTTTTTTTTTTCATTCGACTTATCATTTGTATTTATTTTTATTTCTTTTGTAATAACTATTGGACGATAAAAGTTCAAAAGAAAAAAAAAAAAAAAAAAAAAAACGATTAACGTTAAATTCTTCGTCACTATCAAACGGATATTTTATTAAGGGACTTTTTGTGTTGAAACTATCACATTACTACATTATTACATGATGGTGTGAAAAAAACTGATGGCTCACAACCCAAACGTGACACACGTATCAAAATTTGCAACAATTCAACAAGGTAAGTCGCCAGTTTTGCAATTAAAAATCACACGGTATGAAAACTTTCAGCTGAACATATAAAATAAATAAAAAAAAGAAAACCCCAATAAAATAGTAAAAGATTTTTTTTTTTTTTTTCTTGGTTATTTATCCATTGTTACTTTGAAATTTCTATTTATTATATTAAACTCAATATCCCTATTGGCTTTTCAGTCAAATGAACATAAAATCATTGTCTTCAATTATAAAGGGGTTTCGTGCGTGCATTTGTCTACACGAATCAATGACTCGAATTTGCATTGCCTTTGACACCACTTTCTATTTCCTCAAATATACGTATATACATATGTATATATGGAGAATACATATAGAATTATATAACTGCGAAATGTCTTGCAAATGTCTTGATGAATTCGCATCACCAATTAGTCAAGTAATGAATTGTCAACTTGAAGAGGATGCGGTAAAGACTGAAGGCAAAATAGAGAGAAAGATCGAAGGAGAATGAGAAAATTACGTTGATGAGAAAGGTATTCGCAAATTGTTAGTTCTATAATTGTCACATTGCAAGTTTTCATACACACGAAAAACAAAATTAACAAATGAAAAAAAAAATCTTTTTATTTTCAAAAAAAATAATTATGATAATTTTCCAATTTATATAAGAATATAATTATATATTAAATATAATTTTTAATTTTCAATAATATCCACGCATCACATACCAAATTTAACAATGTAATTTAATTCAAACGATACTTTGATAATTAATTAGCGGTTGATATATTCAACATGTAAATGTATATATTAATATAGTTATATTTGATATTTGATACGAATAATGCGTAGAATATTCCTTGTAATGTATATAAATAATTAACTGATTGTACGGCAAATCATTGATGTAAACATATTTTGAATGATAAAAATTGAGTGAGAGGTAAATGAGAAAAAATTAAATGAAGAGAGAAAGAAAGAGAGAAAGAGAGAGAGCGAGTGAGCGAGCAGATGATTGTGGTTGAGAGTATGAAAGCGGAATATTTGGACATACGGCGTCGTCGAGCGAATAGACAAAGCGAAAATTTTGTTTAACGGGTGAGGGGAGAGAGCGAATGGTGCGTTCTCTATTCCCACCCATTTTGATATTACCTATTGACTCTCTATTTTCGGGGTTGTTCTAACATATATATATATATGTGCACGTACATGAGTATACAGAGACGCGAATGAGTTTTATGACGATAGCTTTGGGGCTACAACGAATAAGGGAAATAATAAAATCAAATTCAACTAATTTTCTGTCAACAATTCACTCAATATGTGACTCTTGATTTCTACTTATATTATTGTCAAAATGATCAACAATCCAATTGATATATGTGACATCTATTGTCACATTTACTTTATTGTGAAAAAAAAAAAAAAAAATAAATAAATAAATAAATAAATAAATATATATATTTATGTGTGTACATATATGGGTACTGCAGAATTTATTTTATATGTGGTTTTTTTTTTATTCAGAATTTTTGGTCGAGTGGTGATAATTTGTTGGGATTAATTACCAAATGGATGTTTAATGATATTAACAAGTAAATCGAATGGGAGGTTGGATATATACAGATGGTGAAAAAGCTATTTACATGAATATATTTGTTTAAAAAAAATAAATAATAATAATAATAATAATAATAATAAATGAATAAATAAATGAAGAAAAAAAAAAGAGACATAGATAAAATGTGCATATTTCAATCAATGATAAATTCATGTGATGTTCATTCAACTTGTACAATTTTCAAAATTACTAATCAATTAAATTAATTGAATTGAATTTACTATTGTATATAATGAAAAAAATAAAAAATAAAAAATAAAATTGAATATTGCAAACAAAGAAAAAATTGTATATATATATATAAATTGAATTGGAATTTTACTGTACTGATTTAAAAATAAATTTGGGCACGTAAATAAAATTTATCAAAGTAACATCTTGCGTGAAATTTTACAGTATTTTTTTATTAAAGAGAGAGAGAGCGAGAGAGAGAAAAAAAAAAAGTAAATAAATGAATAAAAACCCAAAAAATTTATCCAATATTCCACAACTGTATTATATACATCATTTAATGAAAAAGTTTTTATTGAACTCAATGGTACAGAGACTTTTAAAATACAACGAAAAAAAAAATGAAAAACAAAAAAAAAAACAAATGTAAAATATTTACTTATTTTTTTAAAATTTTATTTCATCAAAAATTTTACATAAAATACATCATATTTTTTATTATGGAATGATAAATAAATAATAATTATAATAATAAAATGTTCACAGGAAACAAAAAAAAAAAAAAAAGAATATCATCAAAATCATTTACGTGCATTTTTTTTTTCATGTTATAAAAAAAATATCCTCACATTTGTACAATAAATTTTACATGAATATATATATATATATTCATGTATAAAATAAATAGAAAGATATAAGAATAGGCCACCGACCTCGTTATGCTACTTAGAAAATCATCGATTCGAAGTTGAAAATCTCAAGTTGCTATTCATCCATTGTGATTTTCCCTTCATTAATTAAGAGCAGAGTATTTGATACGAGACGTATACAAGTGCCTTCTATATCTCGACACAGTTATTAACCTACTGAAATATATAAAATCTTTCGCACAATTCACAAAATTCAATGTGAAATAAATCCAAAATAAAAATCAAACCGACAGAGCGAGTAATTAAATTGATATCACGAAAAATACGAATTGATAAAATATTTGTATTTCCATTACATCCTACAATCCATCATTGAAATAGATAGAGCAAAAAAAAAAGAAAAAGAAGAAGACGAAGAGAAGAAAAAAAAACAAATATATATATATATATATATATATTTGAATATTCAATGAATAAATAAATCCGAGATAAATATTATTGAAATAACATTTGAATAAATAGTACACGGTATTTTTCTTTTCTTTTTTTTTTTTTTCCTGTCGATTATGCTTTAGTATTGCTCTACCTCATTCACGACATAATTAACGTCGCTGGTAATTTACGCTCTTGACGTGGACGTTTGGGAGCAAGTAAACCACTGAATATTACAGGCTTTGATGACACACGTGAATAAGACGCTGTGAAACCGTGTGCGGCTGTGTTTCTGAAGAGGTTGTTACGTGCATTATGATACGATGGTGTTTATATACATGTATATGTGGTCCCCTACCTATTTTCTTGTACGTGGCTATACCATCAACTGCGCTACTATACACACAAGTTACTCGTCCGATATTCTTGAAACGCAACACATCTACAAACCGCACCAAACACGTCTGTGACCAACACACACACACAGACAGAAATTTTCATAGACGGATTGGCACTCAACTCGTGTGTACATGCGCTCTTTGAGAATATCTCACCTTAGATTCAGGCCACAGTGTTTGCCTCGTTACTCCTCAATGACACTTCCTTCTCGCATTGTATATTTTAATATTCAACACTTTGTACAATATTAGGAAGTGACAAACAAAAAATAAATAAATAAAAAAAAAAAAGAATAGAATAAGAATAAGAATGAGAATAAGAAAATGAAAATAAAAATACAAAGAGACAAATAAATATAAAAAAACAAAAAAACAAAAAAAACAAAAAAAAAAAGGAGAAGAATAAAATGTAGAAATTGTCAACCTCGTCAAATATCATTCATATTCTATATGTTTGAACGATTTATTTACATTCATTTATTCATTTTTATATTTTTTTATTTTATTTTATGTTTTATTTCTGTTTTTTTTTTCTTTTTTTTTTTTTTTGCTTAATAGTCACAGTATTTTCAATATAAGTTCTCTGTGTATTTTCCGTTACACGTGCAAATAGACGAAAAAAAAAAATTAACTATTGTTTATTTATTTATTTCTCTTAGTTTTTTTTTTTTTATTATCTCCAAGTTTGTAACGACAATACAAGTTCGTACATGCATTGAGTATATATTAAATTTGTATTTTATACATATATATGTATATATATATATTTTTTTTTCATTCGATCTTGTAAATTGAATTGTTTGTGTGTAAAAGTATACAGTACAAAATGATGCACTAACAAAAGTTCAGAATACCGAAATTGTATTTTCACTAGCTTTGCGACAATGTGAAGTTGTATCATTTATTTTATTTTATCTTATATTTTTTCTTTGTGTTGTCATTCAAAAGTTTCTATTACGCCGAATCGAATAGAAAGTAGTAAAAAAAAAAAAAAGAACAGATTGTGAATTATTATTTGAATTTATATTGAATTTATATTAGAACGGATGTATATACACATGAGCTAATTACTTGCGTCTCTTCTTTATTATTTCTTTCCGTTTCCCTTTATACTTGTCACGACATGAACACACATAAACATGTACATATGTATTTACGCCTACCATCATTCATTCTTGAAATTAGTCACGTGCCTAAAAATATTTTTATCCCCCTATTCTGCATATACATTCATATACAAATATACAAATACACATACACACATACACACACACACACACACAGCACACACATCACTATATATATATACAGGCATTACATTACCCTGCAATTAAACATATTTCATCACGTAAATTAATTTATAATGTCTTTGTCAATTCTTTTATTTTATCATATAAATAAAAAAAATAAAAAAAACAAACAATAGCTGAAAATATTTATCTGATAATAAAGGGAGAAAAAAAAAAAAAAAATAAGAGATGAATTTTTATTCATTAGAATCTCCAAGTCATGATCCACGTACAATTGTATATTATTTGTAAAAAATAATTTTTTTTTTGTATACATATATGTATATATAAATAAATAAATATATATCTTCCTATATATAATTTTTTTTTTTTTTGATCTTTAGTAAATAGCTTTTTTTTTTCAGCCATAATGAAACATATTGCGATATTGAATGTGTACTTGAAAGTTTTTCTGGATTTTTTTATAATGCCAATATTGTGATGCTGATTCACTAGTTTATATACCTATAGGTATATATGTATATATAATATAAATATATAATATAGAGAGAAATGCCTTTTGAATATTTTTATATTTATTTATTATTTTTTTTTTTTTTTATTTACAATGAATACAAAATATTTGATCGTGAATCGGCGTGAATTTACGGTAAATTAAAAATTTTCTCTGACCATAGGAATGTGTATGTGTACATATTGACATGTAACTGAGGATGAAAGAGAAAGAGAAACGGGAAGAGAGTGAAATATTTGTATATATATATATATATATGTGTGATATGGTTAATGAATAAAACATGATAATGTTAAATATATACAGACTAAAAGCTCGACAATTCGCTTGGGTGCATGAACGCATGAAAACCGGTTAAATTTTACCTGAATCAATTGGTATTGATTTAGTATATTTTATATATAAAAATTTCAATCATATATTTATATACTTTAATTCATTAATTCTTTTGTCATTCTTTTTTTTTTTCTTTTTTTATTTCTTTTTTAGTTTCAAGTGATCAATAGTTGGATACGTAATTTAATTATGAATCTGAAATAATAAATATTCGATCGTTGTGAGGATTCTTTTATCCTTATGTTCAGTCACGTGCCATATAAATGTGTACGAATTTAATTCTTACTACATAAATAAATTACAATTCCCCTCATACATACATACATACACACATATATATTTATCTAATGCTGATTGAATTTCATTCGAATATGATACAAATTTTATCGTGGTATCGAGACTTTTTTTTTGTTTTTTGTTTTTTTTTTTTTTTTTTTTCCCAAATTGAGATGCAACATGGAAATATATTCATCGATATAACGAATTACACATACGAATTTGTTATCGTTGAGTGAATTTTCGAGAATATTATGTCAATGCATGTATATATATATATATGTACACGATGCTGTCAAGCGGAATTGACAATGGGAACTATAAATGTATATTCACCCGCTTTTCAATCACAAATAGACCGCGTGCGAGTAGCATTTCCTGACACGTGACCGAATCCATTGTCGTATCACATCAAAAACTCACACACGAGCACATCAACATATAAAATATCGCTAGGCATTTGTTAAAAAAAAAAAATATTATTAAATTTTTTTTTTACATTCAATTTGTAGTGTACCAAAAAAAAAAAAAAACAAAAAAAATATGAATATTACATTTATAAATATTTATAAGTGACAAGGAGAGAATTTTTATATGGATAATAAAATATACCGTGACACTTTGACTGATTTTTATGAATAAAAAAAGATTAATAATAATAATTATAATAATTATAAATAAATATGAATATAATAATAAGAATAAATATTGCAGTTGAAAATTGCACTATAGATCTTTGTCTATCTGTGAAATGGAACTACGAATGAATAAGACACTCGGGCTATTCATTGGGATTGATACGAACGCGTGTGGGCTCTCGACGACGACGACGACGACGACGACGACGATGACTACGACGACTACGAGCCGGCTTTTGTTGCATGCGTAGAACCCCAACGCTCATCGTCATCATAACACATCTACCCTGCATATATTCACCCTCTTATTCTCTTTCGCCCTTTCTTTATGTTTACATGTATGTGTGTATGTACGTATACACTGAAATTTACCCTCAAGCCATTTAGACGTTCTGATCGCGCGATCACTTATTTGACGCTTGAATTATTATTGCCATTTGAGCTCAATAGCTTCATATGTATTAATGTCTTTTTTTTTTTTTTCTTCTTTCATTCTTCTTTTTTTTTTTCTTTTTATAGTTTTTAATCTATTTTTTTTTTTTTTTTTTTCTGTTTCAATTCATTATCATCAACGATTCTGGTGGAAAATTCGCAGTGCTATTATGCCGATGAGAAAGCTCCAGGCTTTTTTTTTTTTCATGTTTTGTTTTTATATATATACACTTTAGGTCTAATATTTAAAAGTATATAGAGAGAGTGAGAACTGTGTTAAAAGCCAATGTTATATTTTCCCACTATATCTCGTACGTGACTATAATTAAGCGTAAACAGAGAAACAAAAAAAAAATGTTTTTATCTTTTTTTTTTTTTCCTTCCCACTTTTATTGGGAATAAAATAAAAAATGTATTTTTTTGTTTGTTTTTTTTATATATATATGAAGGAATGAATTTTTTTGTGTATTTCATTCATGAATTAATTTACTTATTCACGATGTGTAGAAAAGATAATATAAAAAAAGTGTGTGATGTAAATTCGTGTAAAATTTATTTGTAACTATAAGACAACAAGTATTTTCTAGTCAACATCAATTTAATCACTCGTATTTTCACCGTCTGCATTTACAGTTTACTGCAAAACCCTCGAGACTACTGTTAACATAATTTTGTCGTTTTTCTTCCTTTCTCAAATGTCCTCTTGTCATTGCAATCGTCCGTTTTTCACCTTCCTCGTTCACACTCTCTTACTTAATTCAATTTATTATTTTTCTTTTTCTCCGTTCATTCCTCTTCATCTTCTTGTACTTCAACGACGAGTGTACAAGTGAGAGGCGAAATTATGTGCATTGAATTCACATCGTTATCGCGATAATGTCCCGCACGTGGTAACGAATACCAACGTGAAAAATATTTTACTCTGCCGCATTATAACCACCGATTAAATATTTTTGCACTACTGAAGACTCAATATATATATATATATATATTTTTTCAACCAATTTATTTAAAAGTCGTAAAGACGAGATTTCATATGCACAAGTAAAATCTACCGTGTCCTTTGACATCGACTCTTTGACAAGTCTATACAAGTATAAAGAGAAAATAATTAAAAAAAAAATAAAAATGTACACTCACAGATAAACACAAACCAAAGATTTGTGCTTAATATAATACACACAGACATGTATTTATATATAATACGTATGTAAAACTTTAACTATTTCTCTGTATATATCGTAATATCGTTAAGTTTGTGCTTGATGTGCCTTGCGGTGTCGACTTCTGGAGTTTTGGAACTCACGAAATTCAATACACACAAACACACACAGGGGATCTTCTAATATTAAAATAGTTGCATTGCGAAAATAGGTGTTTGTACATGTGTATATAAGATAGTAGTAATAAAGAACCCGACTATTTCAATCCAAACATCCTGTCTCTTTGCATTAGACGCAACTTTATATATATAAAATACGTGGACTAAACAGTCACAGCAAATTATTACTAAAAAAAATACACGCAAATATACACACGTTTACAAATACAAACATGTATATATATAAGTTTGTGGTTTTTTTTTCTTTTCTCAAAGATAGAATTACGCGTCATTGAATGTTCGATGCTGCTTTGCTGAATAACAAACAGTCAGACAGTAGACTACATAATTGTATCGCGTATTGAAAGTATTCGCAGTATATCCTACACATTTAATATATATAATACAAGTCTTTACAAGTTTTTATCCAATAGTTTTATATCTATATATATTTATTTTATATATTTATATATGTATGTGTATATACAGTAAAGACATTGCACAAAGCGGTATATTGAAATCGTAAATTTGACTTTGACTAGAGATGAGGTAGAATGTGACAAACGTTTGTCTATCATGCACCGATAGACTTTTATTACGTCCCACATGTTATTACGTCTCTCGATAAAAACTTGGGGAAATAGAGAGAGAAAAAGTGAGAGACAAGAAAATTATTTGAAAAAAAATATATATATATATATGTGAATGTATTCATATATCTGTCAGTTGTGTATATTTATGACGTGAAGATAGTGAATATTGTTTGGGGACATGTGCATATATTTATGGATAAATGTTCGAAAAATAGAAATAGTAAACATTTATGTCATTTATTTATTTATTCATTAAATTTTTTTTTCGTGAAAATGGAAAAAAATAATTTATAGTCAAATATCACACGAAGATTTTATTATTATTATTATTATTATTATTAGTGTTTTATTTTATTTTATTTCCTTTTTTTCTTCACTTTTTTTTTTGTTGCCTCTTTTTTTTTTTTGATTTTTTTTTTTTTTTTTTTTTTCATTATTGTTTTGGTGTTGAGATTACATATGACGCCTTTGTCATGTTTTTATATCGGAGATTATCCGGAAATCGATTTATTGATCCAATGCAGTCAGGCGCTAACCATCTGCTTGTAGTCTCAGGATATATATGTTTGTATTGTATAAATAGATATATTTTTAGTATACATGTATCTGTGTATTTATTTTACAATTCAAGGGATGTCGCTATTTTTTCTGTTTTTTTTTTGTTTAGACTTTTTTTTTTTTATTATTTTATTTTATTTTTATTTCTTTTCTTTTCAATAAATCCAGCCGACACTGTATAATACATATATTCCACGCATATTGTTTAAATATTATTAATAATAATAATAAGAATAATAAATCAAGTATATATGTATTTATTTAAATTATTTATGTACATAAATATATCGGTTATATAAAAAATGAAATAATCAATTGATATTTGTAAAAAATAAAAAATAAGAGAGAAAAAAAAAAAATGTGATTTCAGTGTACGATATATTTTTTTTCTTTTTCCTCTTAGTTTTCTGATATATATATATATTATTTTTGCATTTTTCATTATGCAGTGTTTCGTGTGCGTTGGCGTGCAAATTATGAACGAACACGTATATGCACGCAGACAAAAAGCCAAAGAGAGTGAAAAAAAAAAAAAAAAAAAAGAATAATAATAAAAAAAGAAAATAAATATAAAAGTGAGGAGAAGAGAAGAGAAAAGACGAGATGTAGCAGTAGAAGGAAAAAGATATGAGAAGACGCGCATTAAATGAGGACATGGATATACATACATAGAATATCTAAATATCTGTGTACATTGAAGTAGTGAAATACATACAAACACACCAGACAGACAGACAGACAGATATACACACACAAATACATATATATATATATCTTTAATACACAACATGTGCCGGACTATATAGAGAAATTATTAAAGTCTCAGACGATGAAAAATCTCTGAAGTGAAATGACGTTCATTGGGAAATTGCAAACGAGTGTGTTGGTGTCTGACAATTCTCAGTCGACAGAATGAATAATGTTAGTGTACTTCCGGTCGTCCGGAAGTTTCGCGAACTTTTCTTATATATTTTCATGTGATTCCGCTCTCTATATTACATCTATATCCATAATGAATAGACATAGATATGAAATAGATGTTTCATCGAGAATCGTTGTCAACGTATGAAATTCATATAAAATACTTTTATTATATTCACGTCTTTTATTGAAGAAATGTGGAAAATAATCTAACGTAAAGCTGCTTTGTTTGATACATCACACATTGTATCTGTGTATGTGTGTGGTTTCATTTAACTATACATTTACTTCTGTACCTTGAAGAAGAAAAATAAAACAAAAAAAAAAAAACCGGAGAGATGAAGAAGAGAAAAAGTTTGAGTGAGAGGTATGAGACTGGAGAAAAAAAAAAAAAAAATGGTAAACTGCATTGGAGGCTTTCGACAGGAGTGAATCTTAAGAACAGATCCATTACAGTTTTTTCTTACCACTTAAATATATATATAATTTTTTATATATTTCATTCATTCATTCTCTTTCACACACATTTTTTTTGTTGCACTTCAGCGCGTGACTTAAGAAGAAATGGCAGCGAGTGCGCTGAATCACGGGACAACGTGTCATTCTTTCTCATTTTATTTCGTTTCTACTAGCGTTGTAGTATTCACTCTCTTTCATTCACAGACACGATACGACGCGCAAGCGATCAAGCCTGTAAGATTTCCGTGCCACTCGGCAAGTTGAATAGAATAGAATACTCTTCGGTAACTTTTTTCTTTTATTTATTTATTTTTTTTTTTTTTCATGAAATTTTTCTTTGCACTTTTTTTTTTGTTCGAGGATTCTCAATGCGATTGACACACGGCTTTTTGTCCTCCCGCTATTATTTATTATATATATATATATATATATATATATTAAAAAATTAAAAATAGTGAATATAGAAATTGAAAATTCATTTTTAGAAAATATTTATTAGCAAAATGTAATGGGCTAAAATAAATTGACAATTGATGTAAATTAATTTTCTTATTTCTTTAAAAATATTTTTTATAAAAATTAAAATTTTCATTTCATTATTATATGAATTATTTTATAGAGATACATTATAATACAAATACATTTTTAATATTTATTATACCTGAATAAATATAAAAATAATTCAACATCTTATATCTGTCAATGGGAACAAATTCAATTTGTGGATAAGCTGAATAAACTGTTGAAATACAGTGCAAAATATTTCAGATGAAAATATCGAAAAATATAATAGAATAAAATAAATAAAGAAGCCAAACATGATAGAATTTATAAGAGTCAGTTTTACGTCAATGCAAGAATATTTATAAAAGTAATAGAAACTTTTGGCTTTGGATTTCAATATAAAAAAAAAAAAAAAAAATGAATTAAATGAAATAAAATAAAATAAAAAATATAATTTCATGTGTGTATTTTCCCTTGCAGTAGTAACATTCTGGATATAAAATTATTAATTTTTCTATCATATTATTATCTTTTTTTTTTTTTTTTTTTTTTTTTGCTACAATTTTCATCCGGTTATAATAAAGAGAATTCGCGAGCCAGACGGCATTATCGACAAATGGAGAATTGAATTTCCCAATGTACATACGAATAGAGACTTGAAGATGAGAATAATCGAGCAATAGGAAGAGAAGAGAGAAAAAAAAAAAAAAATTATATATATGTTAAGTCACTCCGGTTGCTTGCCTCATCGGTCAAACCATTTATGCATCTACTATTTTATGATTCGTTTGTTCTTCGTTATATTGAGTGAAAAATAAAAATGAGAAAAAAATATATATGTAGATATATTGACTTTATATCTTACGAATTCACGCGTTTGGCGATAAATCCAGTCAGTGAATTTATATATATATCTACATATTTGAATGAATTGTGGATAATAATGTTGAATATTTTATGGTGTGCCACACTATTAAAAGTAGCGAGAGTAAAAATTGCGGGTAAAAAAAAATATTTACTCTCACGTTATCATTATTATAGTTTTTATTATTTCATGAGGTATATATTATTTATGGAAATTATTATTATTATTATTATTATTATTATTATTATTATTATTTTGTTTTTTTTTGTTTTTGTTTTATCGCTGATGCAGACATGCAGCTTTTTATAATATAAAATTTATACGTAAAATATCTACGAGTCATTTATTTATTATTTCATTGATAATTGAATATTGATTTATGAGTTGAAAAATTCTGGAGAGAAGTAAAATAGCACCGAGTAAGAAGAGATTAAGATTTTTTTTTTTTTTTTTTAAATTAATTTATTTATTTTAAACTTTATTTCTATTTCAATTTGCACTACGTTCGCTTTGGCAAAAGTTACGCCAGTGTTTTTTTTATTTTTTTTTATCGTAAATACGAGTAGAAAAAAAAAAAAAATAAATAAATGAAAATGAAAACAAAAATAATAATAAAATAAAATAATATATATTGCACACGACTTGGCAATATCGTTGTGGATAAAGTCAATGTTGTATGTTAAAAATTACACGATTCAATTTAATTTTAGTTCACAAGAATATTTGTGAATTGATCCCGTGAGTGCTGTATGGCAATTCGAGGTAGTTTTACGTAGTAAGAAATAGTATCGGATTTCTTTAGAAGATTATATATTTTTTGTCCCGTTTGCCACTGACTTTGTGAATGGCTGGATTACGATATTTTATATGAAGATGTATAAAAACGAAAGGAAACAAGCAAAAAAATAAAAATAAAAAAATAAAAAAAAAAAATTAAAGAAACCAAATAAACATATTCTTCTATAAAAAAAATTACAGTACAGAGTGCACTCTGAAATATAAAAAAAAAAAAAATATACGACTATGTGAAGAATAATTTTTTCTCTTATTCTTCCTCATTCGATCCTGTTTTTATGCTTGAAATTAAATAATTCACAGTCCACTGTATATTATATTTCATCTCACGCAACACACACACACACACACACACACACACACACACACACACACACACATCTATACAAGTACGTATATGAATGAGTTATGAGAATGAATTTGATGATAAAAATTCTTCAATATTTGATAAACTTTTTTACCATATCAAACTTTTTATTTTATTATTTATTTTAATAAAAATTCCCTATTGCTTTAACTAAAGTTAAATAAACGTTGTTTATAAAATAATTACTCAACTGGAAATTGTGAAAAGGCATCTCGGGAAAAAAATAAAGAAGACATGAAAAAACAAAAAAAAAATAATAACAATAATAAATTAAACTTTGAACATAAAAAAATATTTAGTTCGAATCGTATAATTGAATAGAGAATTTTTGTTCCTCCTTTCATCCATTCGAGTAAATAATTATAGGTCGAAAAAATTTATTTATTTTTATTTTTTTATTTCATTCGGCTCTTGTGCTACTAATGTAGTGGACTACTAATTCACAATCGGATATTTTTGTTGGTATATATAGAACGCCGTATTAGATATTGAAGTTTGTATTTGATTATTTTTTATTGATCGTCGAACCAGTCGAAAAAAAAAAAATATATATATATATATATGTATAAAATGAAATAAAATAATAAATAAATAAATAAATAAAATAAAATAACTGTCTGATGGGGGGGTTTTTATATACTTATACTGTATACATTGAGGCTTATGGTGAAAAGAAAATCTTATTTATAGAGTTCTCTGGTCGAGACGTGGGCACATGGTGCGGAATCACGCGCGTTATATTTCTCGAGGTGTGTGTATATATATGTATGTATATATTTAAAAGTAAATTATTTGGATAAGTCGTACACATGAAGCCTTGAAGTTAAATTTCTCCGAAGAAATAAATTTGAAAGGAGAAAAACAAAAAAACAAAAATGAAAAAAAATTGAATATATAATATCAAATTAAAAAAAAAAAAATATACATATATATATATATATATAAATATATTTTTGTTTATTTTCCTTTATCAAATAAAAATGCGAAAATAAAATATTTCATAGATAAATATTTATATTTATTATAATTTCAATACAATGATAATGTAGAATATTGAAGAGTCAGTGAGAGAGATGGATGGATGGATTTATTTCAGCAACGTCATGGTAAATGTCTTTGGGGATCGTGTCATCAACGTGGATAAGAATTGTGAATAAAAGTAATGTACTTTTTTTTCTCTATTCACAAGAGATCGACCTATTTTTCAAGATACTCAACTTTGCATTGTCCAATGTCTCGCCGAACAGCCCCGAGACAATATCGATGAATCAACTCGAAAAAAAAAAAAAAAAAAAAATCCTATATTTCAAACAGTTACTCTATTTTATATTAAACTTAAAAGAAAAAAAAAAAAAAAAAAAAAAAAAAAAACAATAAAATCATAAAATACAATTAATTATGAAATATCGATTAATAAATGACGATTGAGTATATAAATAAATCAACGTTTTACAATTCAAATATAAAACTTTTTTCAATCACATATAGAATTGAAATGAAAAAATTCATATTCAATCCTTTTCAAATTCATATCAATAATAAATTAATCAAACTCTATAACTCGTCGTGTATTTGCTTTTTCATTTTTCCTCTTTATTCCCCTGTCACTCATTTATTTTTTATGTTTTATTTTATTTCACGTATTTGTTTAAATTTCATTCACACGCGTATACTTTTATAACCTTTATGTTTTTTTTTTTTCTTTTTTTCAATTAATTTTTTTTTTCTCTCTTTTAAATAGAAAGTAAAGCGAGACACGACGACGTACGATCATGCGTTTAATGGCCAGTCAAATATTGACACTCGGTTACCTGGTTGAGACCGCAGTTAGTGGTTACCGGGTCATCAACGTTTATTGGCGCATTACACACGTGAATATACATATATACTTACATATCCCCACTAGAAAGCACTCGTAATACATATATATATATATATATACATAGCATTCCCATATATAAATGTATACCTGAGTAGTGCGAGATTGTCGCGCATGGTTAACGGGTTTATTTTCTTGCTTTCATTGAACGTGAAAGCGAGAGAGAAAAAAAATACTTGTTGATTTTAAACCCAAGTATATATAATCGAAATGCATCGAAGGCAATTCCCACGCCCACAATATATATCTGTATGTATATATACTCTCTTTTTTTTTGTTTGTTTTATCTTCCCCTCGTCCCTGATTCTTCATACACATAAATGTTTATTTATTATTATTTTTAATTTGTTGTTTCTTTTTTTTTTTGTTTTTTTTCCATTTACCCTTTCCAACTAAAAACTCTCTTTCTCCTCGGTTCCCTCGACCATCCGGCCGAGTCTGCAAATGAAACCGATGTGTTTTTAATGGACCGCGGACAAACTCGTCCATTACGAACCGACTAACGCACGTGCCCACGACCGCGTATTCCCGTGATATTGCCGCGTGTGTGCGGTCTCGCGCGTGTATTTAACGATTTGAGAGTGAAGCACGAGCAGCAGCACCATCCCCTGAATCACAACGACGACGAAAATATATCGCTATACCATGTATATCGTGTATTATAGTTGAAATAGTAGGGGAGTTATGGAAGTTGATGATGATGAGGTGGCGGTGGAGGTGGTGGATGAAGAGTGAGGTGTGAATATTATAGCACTCGAGTTTACTGTGTAGACTTCAAATGAGTTTATATTCATTTATTTTTGTGAGATGATACAATTTTTTTTTTTTTTTTTTTTTTTCTGACAGATTATATGAATAAATACTGAGTTTTTTTTGGTTTTTTTTTCCGTAATTTAATTTATTATTTTTATCAATTTATTTTATTTGTCTATATATATAAATTATTAATGATTAATTATTATATTAATTGTTTATTTCATTATTTACAAATAATTTGAAACTATTTATTATTTTATCGAAATAAAATTTTGCTTGTCATGATGAGTGTGACGATGAAATGGTAATTTGCCATTTATCAAACGTGAGATATTTAATAGATAACTAATTAAATAATTTCACAAAATTTACTCGTAAAATGTTTTATTATTTATTTATTTATTTATTTATTTATTATTAAATATTATATTCGAATAAAATACACAAATGTAAATTGTGAATATGATAGAATAGTGTGAGCTTTGTAATGATAATAAAACCATTTACAAACAATTTATATTATTTTCAAGTTTCTTCAGTCATTTAAAAAAAAAATTTTTTTTTTTTGTTTTTCTTTCTTTCTATGTCAAGTACAATGATAAAAAAATTCCTGTGTATATATAATTTTCATTTAGTTACAAAGAAAAAAAAAAAATGAAAAAAGAAAAATATAAAAATTTTATTAGACATTATTTTTTATAAATTATTTCTCTATCATCTCGCTCTTTCTCTATCAAATTCAAATAATATACCATCATAATCTCAATATAATATACTTGAAATAAAAATTAAAGTATACAATGTACAGATGTTTGTATAAATTAAACGTTGATTGCACTGTCTCTTCTTTCCTTTTATTTTTTTTTAATAAATCGAATTACTGTAATTAAAGAACAAAGAAAATATTTACACAAAAAACAAATATATTATTCAACTGAATATCCACGGTAATTAATTTTCTAATTTATACTCTATACATATTCATCTATTTACTTGGATATTAATATTTAATTTAAATATATATAAATAATGATTTTATAAGACGTTACCATTTTGTAAGGTAATCTGAATTGTTCCGTTGAGAATATCACATTTCTAACGTGGTTTTATCCGTGCATACCCGTACGGGTCTACCGACGTGGAAGGAATAGCGCTTTATTGTTTTCGTTAGTCTACTTTGCCTTTCCTCTTTCTCAATTTCTCACTCTCGTGCTTTTCTTCTTTCACACTCACACACACACACACAGACGTATACGATTCCTCTTTCGTTTGTTCACTATTTTCATCATATACCGCGTGTACTTTACGCTCGTTCGTTTACGAACTTTTGCTTTTCCCTACAGCATCCAACTTTATAGTTTCATGGTATATATATATATATATGTGTGAGAGAGGGAGGGGGGAGGGAGGGGGGAAGGTATATAGCGATCATGCGTGAGGAAACGAGTGAGAAATCGTATAAAAGGGATAAAGAAAAGTAGAGTAGGCGGTTGAATAATAAAACACGGTAGCCTGTTCCTCTAGACATACATACACACACACACACATATATACATATAAATCCCAATTCTACTCCAATCTTATATTTTTCTTCTTATTCGTAAAGCACCAATAAAGCTGACTATTCACTTGAAAAATCATGAATTTCACTTTCAAGAAATTGTAAATAAAAAAAAAAAAAAAATTTGTGTATATTAATTGATAAATATTTGCATGAAAAAGTAAACATAAAGTTAATATATCAATATACATTTAAAATCATTGTACAAAAAAAAAAAATAAATGAATAAATAAATAAATAAATTTAAAAAAAATGGATAATTTCGTAAATTTATTATTTTCATAATTTTTCAATTTAAATTTTGACATATGAACTGATAATGAATTAATATTTATTTTCATGTATACGTATATGTGAATGAGATTTTAATGGGAAGATGAGAAAAAGGGGAGAATCAAGATGAGAATGAGACAGATAAAGAGCAAAATAGAGAGGAAAATAGTGAAAGATGAGTAAAGTTACGTGATGAGATATTATATTGTCAACGAATGATGCACAAATATCTTTCGTATTCTCTCATCATATATAACAATGGAAATAATCTGTATATTGTATTTATCCTGCGTACACACAATATATATATATATATATATATAGTTTCGCGGTTGGTGAGAGTCGATTCGCGTGTACACTTCCGGATAATGTGCCTCTAGGGGCTTGTATATTGCAACGAGGGTTGTGGACAAGACTAGAAACTGCCTCTACATATATAAAGCTTATTGCAAAGAGAATAATAGGCCCTGTACATACATACATACATACATACATACATACATATATATATCTCTAAAACAGTCGCCATATGGCGCGTACACGCAACTTCATCTTTCGAATTTTCTAGCCACATTTTTTTTTTTTCCCTTTACTCCTTTCACTCCTATTATATATATATATATATATATATCCCTTTAAAATTTCCATCGCGCTTTTGTTCTTTTCTCCATTTCAGATATATATATATTTTTAATACACTTCTGTATTTTTTTTTCCTCCCTTTTGCCAATACGTTTTTCCTTTGGCTCAATTCCACTAACATCAAATTGCCTACTTCTATGCATTTATTGTATATATATATATATATTGTGAATGTGTAGCGTAATCGGGGCCTGATATTACCCCTGGTTAAGCCGAGCTCGAGTCGTTCAATGGTCTGAAGTGCCACTCGTCGTTGTGGCAATGCACTGGCCACCACTGCACGATGACAGCAATGTTGCTACTATATTTTCTACTACACATATATATATATATATATATATATATATATATATATATATATATTGTGGGGTTGATATTGGTTACATGATATGACCCATAAGGCGTTCTCATATATGCACTTGAAATATGTAGTCGAAAATCGGATGAATAAAATGCAGTTGTGTATAAATGTCACTAAAATATTCCCCTTGGTTTATTGAACGTGCATTTATAAAGATATTTAATACGAGTGAAAAAAAAAAAAAAAATAATAATAATAATAAATATATTTATTAATAATATCCGGTTTGAGACGTGATAAATCCGTGAGTTAAAAAAAAAAAAAAAAAAAATATTTTTTTATTTAGTTTGATTATTTATTTGTTTTTGTTTGTTTTTTTTTTTTTTTTTTAGACGTTATTTAGAGGATTATTTGCAAATACATATGAGAAATATGGAGAATCAATTGTAGACAAAATAATTGAGCACACATTGATTTGAAAGATTTTATTATTTTTTCGTATTTTAATATTTTGTTTATTGGTGTTTGGACACGGATGTTGTGCTGTTTGAACAAGATATTTGACCCAGTAAATTGAGTTGTATTGATAGAAAAATTAATATTTACTGCATATGTGTGAAATCAAAAAAATATATAATCAAGAATTAACTTCAGTTGTCAGGTATTACTTCTCTCTGTGCGTCGAAAGGTTAAGTAACACAGACAATGATGAGAAAACAAAAAATAAATAAATAAATAAATAAATAAGACAAGACAATGAAGAAACAGAATGAAATTATTATTCACGACTTGAACAAGCCGATCTCCAATGAAAATACCTTGCACACCGCATCATTGCCATCACTACAATCATCGCCACCCCTTTTTCATTCCACTGCTGAAGATACAGTCAGAATATCAATTAGTCACTGTGCAAATAGTGAAAAACGAAAAAAAAAAGAAAAAAAAAAAAAAATTCAAATAAATAAATGAAATAAAAAAAGTGAAACACGAAGGAAAATAAAAATACGTAAACACTATTGGCTAACGACTATTATTTACCACAACATCAGAATTATTATTATTATTATTATTATCATTATTCGTGACTTTTCTTTTCATTTTTTTTTATTCTTTTTCATCTTCGTTTTCTTCTGCTTTATTTGCATTGTCTTCGCCACGATAATTTGTATAAATGAAGAGAGAATAAGAAAATAAGGGAGTAAAACGTGTAACCGAAATAAAAAAATAAAAAAAATATATGAATAAAAAATGAAAAAAATTTCCATATTAATCAGACTTGAAATTATTATACTCAATACATTTATATTTCTTGAAAAAGAATTTATTTGGTTATTATTTCTATTATTATTATTAATTTTTTTTTTTTTTTCTTCATATGACGAATACATGTATATGAAATGGTTCATTTCACATTTTATGGCGTGTTCATAAACAGACATACACACACACTTACAGAGTAAAAATGACTCTCGTGACCCGCGCAACGTTGAATGAGTAAAAGCGGACGCGATCATAGAACATTACATCGTCGAGCCAGACGTATAAAATGATGAACACGCATTGCAATCCCATACATCCATATATTCATACGTTTATATATATATATATATATATGTGTATAGTATAAAGTTAGTGAATGTATCGCTGCATATTTATGTGAGAGCAGTGCAATGTGTCGTTGGTGAAGTCAGAAGAAGAAAATTCTGTTGGTGAATTCTAGAAAATTTGTGATTCCTATTGTTCCATACATATTTTTGTTTTATTTTATTTTTTTTTTTTTTTTGTATTTTTTTCTGTTTCGACTAGATCATTTAATTTCATACCTAGTATTCTCATATACATACAATGATGATAAAATTTGGTATTAAAATTAACTGAAAAATGAAGTGGATGTGATATAAGACCATACGAACGATATCGACTACGTAGACAGTATATAAAATGGAAAGAAATAAACGCATTCTCATCAATATTCCATCCAATATTTCATTTGTAAATCTATATATGATGATAGTATGAAAAAACTCACGTATCAGCCCTCTCATACTTACTCATGGGATTTTTCTCAGTAATAACCTCTTCATATGATCCAACGAGATTGCACCATATACTCGTTAGTATCCTCACTTTTTCATTGTTTGTATTCACACTCTGTATTATGGATTTATAAAAAAATTTCTTTCTTTTTTTGTCCCCCTTCCCCTCTCCAGTTTTTTTTTTTTTTTTTTTTTAATATTATTAATAAATTATAGTACGTATATGCAAGAGTTCATATGTGATTTTTATTATTATTACTGACTTGGCAGTTTGTGACACACGTCGTGAGAATGAGATTTTTTTTTTTTCTTCTTTCCTATTTCACTTCATACATATACCTATACACTTACACATACACACTTCACTGTACTTCACTGTACTTCTCTGCACTTCACAACACTTTGATTCATTTTATAGTTCACTCGTATTATTTTTTACTGCTACAAAAAAATCAACTCCAATGATTGTAAAGTAGTAAAATGGTTGAGTATTATGTACTCAATAATATTAAACAATAAATGTTATTTCGAACATTGTGAGGACGCCATTTTGTGGTATGACAATGAAATTTTTCAGCGGGTGAATATTTGATAAACCAATGAAATTGAAATTGTATAATGACGATTATATATACGCATGCGTCAATGCGCAGATGACTATGTGCGCATAATTGTGATATTTGAGCGCGAAATGATAGACCAATAGGTATTATTTATTGAGATATGGAGTGTGTGCGCATGCGCAAGTGACCTAGATTTTGTTAGAGATGCTGATTTGTTTTTTATATCGTCGATGCCATTGTTACAAGACCCAAAAGACAAACATGTTGTGCACGTCCAAAATTCGTATGAAAAATTGTCAACAGTCTCGAAAAGTTTCCCCCTTATCAGGTAATATTGATGAAATCATTATTTATGAAGTGTTTAGCGTTGTTGAGGGGAAATAAAAAATAACCTCAACACTATTTGAGGTGGTGTTAAATTTTTTTCTCATCAAGATTCCAACATTACTTCAAGTTCATTACAGATTTCTAATAGTATTCTTTGTCTAAACAATTATTTCAGATTATTCGATGAATTGAGAAAGGAGAAATGTCGATCAATGTATATTTGTAAGCTGATCCATTTGAGTCATTATTTATTTGGTGAAGAATCATTAGGTACAATAATTTTGTCCTATTCTTACCCACACTATCAGTATATTGTACAAATGAACATGGTACCTAGACTTGCCTCTCAATTACATATATACACTGCAGTCAGACGAGAATCAACTACACTTGCTGTCTAGTGCGGATTGCTTACTCACTTTGATCTCAGTAATCATCAGCCCCACAAACCACACACACTTCAGTGTGTATCACCAACGATATCATTTCCCAACACACCCGGTATGGCTAGTTTGCTAACTCAATTATTTTCATTGGTTTTCTATACTTTTTTTGTAAAATAATTTAACATACATGTTGAATTTTTTTTTTTTTTTTTCCCTTCAAGATGAAGAATTTATCACTTTATTTTTATTTACACAATTTCAGGTAAACTAATTGTATACATTTGAAAAAATCAAAATAAAAAATGTTGAAAAATAGAATCAACATTTTATTATCTCCAGCAGTTGCAGTTTTAAAGTCATTGTCTCTCTTGAAATTGTTTGACTGGTCTTCTTATGAATTAATGTCCACAATGTGAAGGACTTTGACACACTTGAGTAAGTTCAATTAATTTTTTTGTCTATATTTTCATTGAGTGTGAGTAAAAAGACTAGGACTCTGCAAATGGAAAATCGAACATAATTCAATTCTATACGTGTTGAATTAATATTTGTCACTCATCGTTTTTTTATTTACTCTGGAAATTTTTCCATTACTTAATTCCACATATTTTTTTTTCTTTTCATTTTTTTTTTTTTTTTTTTTTTTTTATCCATATAAAACAAGCACGGCACTGAAGAAAAATTTGCATTGAATAAATAAATGAGGCACGGGGATGGGAGTGAAGGCAAGGGTGATGTGAACTCGAGGGTAAAAACATCAAAATGACGAAAGAGCGACAAGGGTCAGATGTATCTGGGGTGCTTGTGGATGATTGAAACAATGCTAAGAGTATATGTATATTTATGGTAGTACATTACCTCAGGAAAGAAAAATATACCAGGGATTGTCGTCACACAACGACCACTTTAAATGTAGATCGTGGAAAAGTGTTAAAAAACGTTACTGCAACAGAGTGTTTGAACACATGAGGCTCACTCGTGTAAATAGGTCCCATACGCCTCTCCTCTGTTCTCTCTCTATTATGCCTGTCGTCTCGTTTATTAATATCGCCATGGGGATTTTAAATACTTCTCGAAAACGAATTGCGCATATATATATATAGGGGTTAGTTTCCAACGTTGCACGATTTTACCCTTTTCCTATATATTCTACTGGCATGTAATTGCGCCAACCATGCGGTATACAGTGAATTTATTCTACGGTTAATCGTGCCCACCTCGGAAATAAATGACTATCGAACATGAAATATATTTTTTCCAGTATATAAATATATCGATAAACTTTATGACTTAACGCTATGTGCTTGAGCAGAAAAAAAAAAACGTATTTTATGAAAGTAAAGTGATATTGGTTTCATGATTTTCTTTTTCTCTCTCTTTTTAGGGTTTTTATTCACTTCAGAGGGTTGATCAATTATTAGATTGCTATTTAAAATAATATGAGTGATTATTACGCATGACACATGCAAGCAAGTGCATAATCATGAGTCAAATGACAGAAACAGGAGCGACATGGATTTCAAGATATAGCCATGAGATAAATTTTGAATCGTGTGTTTATATCTCCGTGTAGGCTCGCGTTACATCGGGCCTCGCAATACGATAATCCGCTTAGTGTATAAATGAGTATAATAGAACGAGGTGAACTGTAAAGGGAGACTATATTTTTCGTGTCTATATATTTTTTATTTCCTCATTCCCCGTGAACTTTATCATCGTCGTATAAACTGTTTATTATTACTATGGTTCACCCCCTCGTATGCAGTGACGAAAGCGTATATATTACACATTGATGTCACTTTAGCGACTTTACCAAAGCCTCTATATCATATATATATATATAATAAAAATATAAGAGGAAGTTAGGCAGAGGCAGGGGGTTATGGAATAGTCACATGGTCAAATCTATATTCCATTCCTAAATCGAATACATCATACAATATCTCTAGACCCTCGGTGGTATAAACATCATGATGTATCGATGTATAATAAATTTTCATCTCTCAATCCAATTCTTTTTCTTTATGATATTTATTCTCTTTTTTCGTTTTTTTTTTTTGTTACAGGCATGTGTATTATTTCTGATGATTGAATTTCATGATCCAGTTTAATGAAAAATAGATTTATATATAATATACATACCTATGAACGTGTGTTGTATTCAAGTTGATGACGGAGCTTTTTGACCAAGAGAAATCTGAGCATTGTATTCGGTCATTCAACTTACATGTTCAAATGTGTATAGAGGAAAAGTTCAACTGTCACACACACAAATGAACAATTCAATCCACTGTACAGTCGGTCAATGGGGTAAATGTACTTTCTGTTCAGATACATTTCCGACACACCCTTGCTACGCTTGCCAGTCATAGATACATAGAAAGAGTACACTGGTGAGTTGACACTATACAAAGGGAATATATTTGTATGTCTGATTGAATTGAATCTGTTGGCTTTGTTGAGTTGTAAAAGGTCAATTCTCAAAATGTCTATCTAAAGATTTTGTTCAATCTATCGAACACACATACACGTAAACATTAATTGACAACTATCCATAGTTTCATAGTGCACATATTTACTAATTTATTTTCCATCTCATTCAAATGAATTTTTTTTTTTCTACTTTATATATATATATATTTGTATTTCGTCTCACGCGAGGCGCACCCTACACATCAATTTGCATTAATTCAGTTTGCAACTTTCTTTGAAGTTGTATATTTATATGTATGGCATACGGCACACGGTATATTATTTTTTTTACAATTGATGAAATGAATTTTCGGTTTGCTGCATTTACCATTAGCGCATTTGTGAAAATACTCGATTTAGACTGATGACGTGTACATATATAATATATATATATATGGTCGGTAGTGGTCGATGATTATGGAACTGAGGGTTTGAGTTTAGTCCAAGTGTGTGCATGTGATGGTTTCTGTGCATTGCTTTGCCACGAGGCGTGGATTAGATAACGATTATTACTCTCCAGTAACCGGGAAATGTACCCCAGTCTCTATCTCAACGGAAAGTACCCGTCCATATATTCTCACAGATACCCATGAGTAGACAGAGACTGAAAGGGACAAAGATATATATATATATATATATATATCGAAATGGATAATGGGAAAATACCAGAACCCTCTACATTTTATAGGGGGTCAGACACTTGCACGAAAATGCGAACAATAGAAATCGAGATGGGATGAGAAATAAGTTTCATAAAATTACTCGACTTATATGCACTAGCGTATAAGTCGTATATATATGGATACAGTGAGTGTGACTCAGTCTGATAATAGTTATCAGTCATCTCTTTCTACATTGAGTTTGCGGGAGACGATCACTTTATTTCTTAAATCCTCTCTTATAAATTGAGTCGTACTAAATTGTTTTAATAATGTGATTCTCAGATATCTTAGAATATTCTATAAAAAATGAGATTAAAATTTTAATGCGTCTTTGTGAATGTGTTTGTGTATATTTGTTTATTTACAATTATGTTGAGTGCGATAGGAAGTAAAAAGGCTGAGCTTAATTCTCATCAATTTTATATCTTTAGTTAATTCAAGTAAATTTTTTATACACTCTGTTTATATTATTTTTCGATTATATCTCTATTTTGCTTTCTTCATCGTTTTGTAGCTTCAGTTGCTCGTTGGAATTTCGTGAGTTAAGTAACAAATCGCGTTCAAATTTATAGTTCAGGTGTGATATGCGGTTATAATGGAATGATAATGATAATAAAAAATTACGTGTTTATGTTATTGAATATAAAGTGTTTATTATTATTATTTTTTTTGTTTATAACTATTATTGATGGTCAATTTGAAAATATAAAAATTAGTGAATATTTGTATTGAATTAAGTGAAGTGAAATTTAGTAAAAAAAAAAAAAATATTGAGTATAGACAAGAGAAATTGTTGATAAAAAAAATTGTAGGTGAGAGTCGGTTTTTCATGGCGTCGCGCATTCTTCAGTTAATTATGTTGAAGTGGCAGAAAATTATTGCTCGAGTAATTTTACGAATGTTTTATATACAAAATATATATAAATGTGAAGGATCAAAAAATGCATGTAGTATTTTTTCGTGTATCTCAAAGTCCGTGAGTTTATACAATTGTGTTAATGTAACCGTGACGAATACGCGGGGCTCGTTAACTAACATTTGGCAATTATTTTCATATAAATGAAGAAGACTGTGAAGGTACCTGAGATTTCATTACTTTTATATTATTTTTAATTTAAATATCTTGTTGCAAAATTATACAGTATGCAAAACTTCTCCAATAAATTTTATTTTTTCTTTTTCTTCTCTATTTCATTTTAAAGTGCACCAAATTGTAAGTTAAATTTAATAGCTCAGAAAAAAAAAAAAAAAAAGAAAAAAATTGCGATACACAGAAATTAATTTATGCAATGTATGATTGTGTTTTGTTGCAGTACATGCAACATCGTATATCACACTTGAATTGATTTATACATATGATTTTGTATGTACAGATATACAATTGACATTTTGCCTTTCATTAACCCAAATACGATTAAGCGTGGGTGTATCACGGGAAGAATCCACCCACATTTTCAACGTCGAGCTCACAATTTGTTTTCTCTTACCTCTTTTTTTTTTTTTTTTTCTCTTCTTTTGCTTTTATTTCCTATTGTTTGAACTCCACTTTTAACACGTAAATCGTTTTATTCATCAGACAAAAAAAAAAATCGTATCAAAAGTGCTAGATAATCTCACAGCAAATTAGTGCTCTTGCATTGAATTGAAAAACAAAACAAAAAAAAAAAAAAACTATTCCAATAAATTTCTCTTTTTTTTTTGTTTTTGAGGTGAGGCTAAAAAAAGTGCAATTGATGTTGAATAAAGTGATGAAATGGATGACTGTGATATTCCGGTTGACTGGAACATTCACAAATGATTTCGCTTTTGGTCTTTGACAAATCGATAGAATGAGAGAAAGAAAGAATAAGAGATAGAAAGAGAGTTGTGAATAGTTGACCGAACATTTTCAGAGAATCTCTGTACAATTTGGCTTTTCGCTGGCACAAGAGGATGATAGGTAGAAGAAAGAAAATGAGCGGTAGGGATAACTCGATGGATCTTGTTAAGCGTGTGATAAAGTTCTGTCTTCATGGGCTGACGTCAGCTGATGTCAACCCTCATACTCTTTAAGTGACAAACGATATCAATCATCAAATTGTCCAACAGATACTTTGAAACATCTGCTGACGTTTGTGGACAACCCTATTAAATATCAATAAGTATTTTACTCATATGTATTCTATTTAATATAATTTGATCGATGATTCAATTATAAGAATACAAAATAATAATTAATTATTTCTTATTTCTACATGAAAATTATCAAATTTAAATTTATTCAAATTTCAATGAACATTTTGTGAACAATTTTTATATATATTATCAATTGATTATGAATAAAGTCTCAATTAAATTTATCCTCAGTTATGAATTGAAAATATTTTTGTATATTTTTATATAATAACCGTGAGAAAAGAGAAAAAATTTTTTTTTTTTTTTTTTTTTTCATTTAAAAAATAAAACTTTGGATCAAGCCACAACCATTGAGAGTATCCGGCTGGCAGGTGGTCGAGTATTTGCTTTTAATTTTCTGGAAAATAAAACTGCAATGTTGAAGGGTAGTGGGGCGCGTGTGGTTTGACGGATTGGGGCAAGAAGGGAGAGAAATAGCAAGTGAAATCGCCGCGTACACCACACTCCCTCATCGCTATGAAAAAGCTGCAGGGGCATGAAAGCATCGAGAAAAACCTGTGCGACCGGTACAGTTTATTTTTATTATTATTATCATTTTTTTTTCTCTTTCCTTTTCTCCTTCAAATCCCCTCGAGCGATGGTGGGAGCGTTTATTAAAATGTTTATTCGCCAGTTCACTTGTATATATAGCGTAGACATTATTTTTTTTTTTTTTTTTACCTCCGTGTCATTGCTTTTATATTTACATTCATGCGTGTGTATTTGGGTATGCTTAAATGTGTGTATGAATATATAGTAATTTTTATGCTGTATTGAGAATGTGAGAGAAAAAATAATAAACACATTTGAAATTCATATCTCTATCGCGTAAGATAAATTTCGAAAAAATTGTTGAATAGAGTCTGGAATTTTTTTTATTTATTTATTTATTTTATTTATTTATTTATTTATTTATTTATTTTTTTTTTCATCACTTGCTCTGTTTTCATTTTTATTGATCCCTTGTGGCTTTATTATATATTCATATATTTATATTTATATATAAATATGGTTATGTGACATTTGGTTTGATGGGATCACTCGTAGATCTTGAATTTTCGATATTTACCAGGCGTTCGTGCTCGTAAACTGTACACATTAAGTAAAAAAAAAATCGAGAAAAGAAAAATAGATATATTTTTAGAAGTGCAAGCTACACACTGATGTTCGTATATTTGTGTGGTCTTGTGTGATGATGATGATGGTGTGTGGTAATTGGTGATTGGTTATGTCTTATTTCTTAACACCCTGGGCGTTTTTCATTTTAGACATCAAGTTAATATGTCTATCTCTCCCTTGAATAAACTAATTTGTCATGATTTTATACTGGTGTGGACGATTCAATACCAGATGGCTAAGACATGGGTTTTTATTCATGAGGAAATGAAAAAAAAAAAAAAAAAAGTAACGCCCATGATTTGTAAGTTTAAATAATTATTAATTTATTCATCAAGTCAATTAAATTTCTTTTTTTTTTTTTTCTTTTCTTCTATCTTCAATCATAAAAATAAAGGGAATGATTTTGAAGTAAGTGTTGCATGGTACTTTTATATTCTGTTAATGAATTGTAAAAGTGTGGACAAGTTTATCTATGTAAAAAGTAACTTGATGTGTGTACACACAGAGCAGGAAAATATTGACGTGGGAATAATGAAATATGAAAAAGTAGATGAGTGGCCCGTGTAAAACACACGATATGGCGATCATCATGAGAATAAAAATTGTATCAACTTCCTATTGGACTGTCTCTGTATACACAAATAAATACTTGATCCTGTAATATTTTATATGGATTTTATGGTATAGCAAACAGACAAAAATTTCTCTTGGTATTTCATCGGTTCTCTCTTTTTTTTTTTTTTTTTTTTTTTTTAATATAAACTATGGTGGCAACGAGTAAACTAGACATACAAAAAATTTCTAAGGCTGCCAAAAGAAGCCTAAACCATGCTCTCCCCAATCATTGTCGGCTTTTGATGTAAATTAGTGGCGCCTTTGCCATGTTAAATTTTTTTTGTTTCAATTTTTTTTTTTTTTTTCTCTTTTTTTTTTCTTCCCATTGCAAAATGTCTGCTAATACCTTTCCACGAATTCAAGATTTACGAATGAAATTATATTTATATATTCCATCATTAAATGACTAAACAAAGTAGAAAAAAAAAAAAAATTATATTCACGTATAAAAATAAATATATATAGAGAGTAAACTACGATGGGGATAATATTTTTTTTCGGTGTCGACGACCCATGTTCACGTTGAGAATGATGATTTTGCATTCACATTACCGGACGTGTATATACACGTACCTGTATATGATGTGCAAAAAGAAAAGCACCGTGATGGTAGTTCGTCAGTGCGGAAGGTGAGGATGACGCAAGAGGGTGCACATAATATATGTATATAGTTTGACTTGGATAATTCGCATGTGTACACTTTGTACTCATCTCTCTTCTTCATGTCTCTCTCCCTCTCTCTTTCTCTCTTTCGTCTATGTACCACATTGTTTTCGCGATACTGCGAACTTGTTCTTCGTATGCATAACCCGCCTCTGCGTGTTTTTCTCCCCTCGTCAACATCCCCGGGCCGTATCTTTCTCGTGTTCTTTCACATTTTTTTTTTTTCTGTTTTGTTTTATTTATTTATTATTGTTTTCATTGTTTTTTTTTTTTTTTTTTTATTTAATTTTATTATAATTATTATTATTTTTTTTCTCGTTAATAAAGCCAAGTTATTGTTTTATAAAATGATGGGGTTTACATGATGGCGCGTTTGCACTCGCTTTTCTCTCTCACTCTCTTTCTTTTGGTGTGCACACGTCACGTTATTTATTTATTTTGTTTTTTTAATTTGTTGAGTATATTTGCGAATGGTTTTGGGACTAGAAACTACTGCGAGAGTTGAAATTGTCGTTGTTATATGTTCATCTGTGCATAGAAAATTTCGTGAATACATCGAGAATGACATGAATATATTGTACAGCTCGTGTTAACGAGTCGTCTCAAAATGGATTTATGTATTTTTTAATGCTCCAAAATTTTTATGTATTTGTTTGAGTACATGGTCATTGAGTGTATCGCCGCTATTGATATATATATAAAATAATGAAATTATTATAAATTAAATATATCAAATTTTTATTTGATTGTGATTGATTTAATGTAAGAATTTATTTATTCACATTATACAATTTATCATTATATATATATTTTTTTTAAATAATTTGAATTATTTATAATTATATAATGATTGAATTGAAATTTTTTCACATCATGCGTGTAGATTTATTCATACAAGTGGATAAAAATTTTTGTAGAAAAAAAAAAAAAAAAAAAAAAAAAAAAAAGTCTCTTGACTGTATATACTCACTTTGTAAGATCAGGTCGTACGCGGATTATTTTCTCGATGAGGTCAGTGACATGGCAGTAGTGCACGTGACATACAGACCCTTCTTCATTTTCTATCTTTCATTGTTTTTTTTTTTTTTTTTTTTTTTTTTTTTTTTCTTCTTTTCCTTTTCTTCACTATCTTGCCATCCGTGAAGTGGTGAGATCTCTTGGCATGTCGTCTTTGCGTCAGAAGCGCAATGTACAAGTATGTCGCTTGATGTATATGGTTATATCGTATACGCGAGAGGAAAAAAAAAAAAAAAAAAAAAAAAAAAAAATCTGACGAAAGAAAAATATGGTGGGCAGAAAGGAAGGGCGGGTAACATATTGTCCGTTGCTGCATACTTTTATCTATTGTGAAATGTTGGATGCATCATCGTTTCACTTGCTTTTCTTACATCATATATTCTCTGGTTGTTTCTCTATATTTTTTAGCCATGATATATTTTTCTTTTTGAAATTTTTCTGTCACAGTTCCATTCCTTGACGGATTCTCGAGCACACTCATAAATGGAAAAAAAAAAAATAAAAAAAAAAAATAAAAATAATAATAATAATAATAATAATAAAGATAAAATAAAGTAAATGAATGAATAAATAACAATAATGATGAAATGAGGGTAGTATTTATATATACTACGATATAATTGAGATGTTATTCATAAAGACAATGAGTTTATTGTTTGACATAGAGTCGAAGAGTTCGCAGAAGAAGTCGGATGAAAAAGATTTTATAAACTCTGGGATTTTAATTAGAGTTCAAGGGTGTGTATATAACATATAGAACATTTATTAACCACATAATTTCATCGTAAAAATTTTTGATGGATTTTTTTTTGTTGTTTTTTTTTCTCATTTATATTTTATTCTTCAATAAGAATTGAGAAATAAAAAATTATGTAGTAGTGAGACAAATCGGAGTAGTGACATGTGTTGTGGATTTGATTACAGACCACATGAATCTCTGTGAAGTAATCAAAAACTGTGTAAAAAAAAAAAGCATCGTCTGGAGGAGAGAAAAAAAAAAAAATTGTTACGTAATGAAAAGGTTTTACCAGTGTTAATGCAACCAAATAAAAATTGTATTCGATGTGTGCAGTATGAGCTTTGACGAGATGTACACATGTGTCATTAATCTAACTTTTCTTCTACATTTCTGAAAAAGTCTTCCATTAAAATAAACACTCACATACGCGTTATAAATTTTTAATCATTAAAATATCGTTTTTACCTTGATTTAAAAAAAATTATATTTTAGTTGTTTGTAATGGGGAGAAATCCTTGAATAAAAAAATCTAATGATGATACTCGTGATAATCATCGTCGTCGTATGATTTCCATTTTAATTTATTCAAGATGAAAAAAAAAAAATTATAATAAATAAATAAATAATATTTAATAATTTTTTTATTTTATTTATTTTTTTTTTTTTTTTATTCTATATTACGTGTGAGTGTTAACCCAAGTCGAATAGTCATTGCATATACTCTCTCACATATGTCGACTTTATGAGTATTCTCTGATGTCACGTGGGTACTTTGAGCTTCTAGGGAAACGGGAGTTTTATAGCTTTTTCTTTCTCTTTTTCATACTTCTCTTTCTTCACTCACACCCCAACATTTACAATTGGTCCGTTGGTCACGGCCAACTATAAAAAAGAGAGTCAGCAAAGATTTTGCCGCATCGGGGATTTACTTTCAACATTTATATAAATACGTGTCTCACTAAAGTGATTACATTAAATGTCATACAATACATATATATTCATTTTGTTTCATTAATGATTTAATATTTCAGAATCAGAATGGATATTAAAGCAGAGCGACCACGTACAGCTGGACGAATTGCTCCAACAGGACGTGTTACACCAACAGTTCATCAAACAGGAAATGGTCGAAGAAAAGCAATACCCGTACCACCACCACGTGTACCAACACCTATGCCAAATCCAAACAATAATCAACAGCGGTGAGTCAATTATTTATGATAATATATCATCAATAAATAAACAAATAACATTAATAAATATTATATTCATCAATTCCAAGAATTTTAGCAGCGTGAATATGCCTTTTGGTATATATTGTACATCCAACTCTTGAAAAACGACACACACACGCACACACATATATATATACATATACATATACATGTATATCAAATTTTTTTTTGTGTGTGAGGAGGGAGGTCAAGAGTTCCAATGCCGCACTTTATGATTAGTCAAGACAAATAGCTGTATCTCTGGGAATTAAATATATTCACATGTCGTCGGTTTTTAGAATGGTGTATTTAAATATATCTATATATACATATATATCCAATGTATACATATATATTCATATGTATGTACGTATGTATGTATGTATGTATTTATGCAAATTCAGAAGCTCCTTGACTCTTGTTTCAAAAGTTATGTAACAAGAAATGAATGAATATCATACGATCTTTGAACAAATCGCTTTAGTTAATTATACTTGAGAAATCCATCGTGACAATTTTGACATTCTAGTTAAATTCATTACACAATATATATCCATCTGTACATTGTTAATTTCATTGTCTAAATTTTCGATGTGATATTCGTCTTGTGGTCGTCATTAATTTCACTGTGGGAGAAGCCACAGTACAATTAATTCGTCATGTGTTCCTTCAACGTATAATATATATATATATCTTAGAACACATACATGTGTCTAGAACAAATTTGTATATGGTAGGAGATTTTAGTATGAATGTCAGGGTGTTTATTGATCACGTAATACGACTGAAGCATTGCCGTTGTGCAATTGGAAAACTGGGGGTGAGGTGTATGGTCAGTTTCAACATGAGTTTCCAGTTGTATATCGGTAACACGGGTATAGTTGGGGGACGACCACTAAGTAGGCAGGATTAGTTTGGCGCGGCTGATTAAAGTTACGAAAACACGCGGGGCACGGTCACTTGGTTGATTCTCTCCATTTCTCTTTTACTCTCAACCCATTCTCATTCTCACTCACAGTCTATGTACATCTAGTAACTATTTGCCCTTCCATAACCTCCTCTACACTTGGTATATGGACAATTTAGAATCACAAGTTGTAGGAAGTTTGCCTTGGGGAATTGCAGATATAACTTATATACAGCTCATTCATTCTCTACTATATATATGTAATAAATATACCATTGTTCTATTGCCACAAGGCACAATATCAGACAATAAAGTATTTGTTTGTCTGCATATTGCAATGATGTTGGTGATTCAAAAGTCACATGTACATTTGCAAAAGATATATTGAATCGATGACTTTGCATTTTATATTATTTTAAATACAAAATTTTTCTTGTGATATGAAATATTAATGTATATATTTTATTATATGTATGCAGTGAGTAAATGTTATATACCATTTGGTACTGTATGACTTGCCACTTGTAGCACACGGAGGAGTCACGTTACCGGTTTGAGTGACAGTGCGCGTCACGTTTTATCTCACTGCACTCGATCGCAAAACAGGCGGTGCGGGGGAGAGGAGAGGACGTATGAAAATGAAAGAAAAAAGAGGAAAAGAAGAAGAAGAAGAAGAAGAAGAAGGTAGAGAAAGAAATATATATGAAAGATGGAATAGATAAAGACGAGGCGAGAGAACGAGTTGTTGGGTACTCGTGGTCGCGAGGGAAAAGAAGCGACTGAGAGACCGACATAAGTGCCCACTTGTCTGGTGAGCGAATGGATGTTCGATCGTGTGGTCTGGGTTTATCTGAATTTTTTAACGAACTTTCAGCTGTATGAGTATGTGATAGGGAAATTATAGATAAAGAAAAAAAAAAAAAAATGAAATTCACAAACGTGTATTTGATGGAATAATTACCCATGTATTTTTTTTTTTCTTTTGGTTTATTGCTGCAGGGCTATTTATATATAGATATATATATTTTTCCTTTTTTCTGTTCTGGCGGTGAGTTCTGTGAAACAAATTTTCATTCTCATAGCAGTGCAAATTTTCAATGTCAGTATATATATAAATTTATGTATGTGTGTGTGTGTTTGTGGGTGTGTGAGAACTAGAGATGAAACATTGTAAAGGAATTAGAGCTGTTACGTATCAAAAGCACATATACATACCCGTATGTATGTTCATTATTCCGCAGTATTTAGTTCTGTGAGAATATGCTAAATGTGTATATGTATAACATATATATTTTATCTCTGACAATGGATGAATAGTTTCATGTATGCATGGAAAAAATATATATATCTGTATAATAATAATCGTAAGCTCAATATTATAATAGTAAAAAAAAATGGATTTCACATGTTTTTATAATTTTTTCGATGGTTTATATATATATATTGCATTGAAAAATAAAAAAAAATATATGAAAAAACGAAATAAATGAATGAAATATGAAATAAACCAAATGGAATTTGGTATAATTTTGTTTGCAATTCATTTACATCACTTGGGCTTTTGCTAAATATACATATTTGTACACTTCTATACACTGAATAAATTTGTAGAATTTATATATAGTCCACTGTGCGGTAGAACTCATGCTATATGAGTAATATTAAATAATTTAATTAGTGGATTTTGAGTCCATGTAAAATAATCTGCTCCATTAATTGATAGAATATATAACCCACAATTTCTGTAATACTCATGTAGAATATAATTTAACATTTATATTTTTGTATTATGCGAATGTGTGCATTATATGTATACATTATAATTTTACTTTTTCTTTATTTGTTTCAATTTGCAGAATACGATTCCTTTTCAATTTATACAACTACGTGTAAATCTCCTAGTCGCATTTGCACTGTGTAGTGGTACTTATTCGTATCCCATCGATCAACGATACTTATAAAATTAATGAGCTCGATTTTCCACTAGTAAAATATTATTTTATACCCACATCAATATTTTATTTAATATACACACACGAATTTTTATATTTATTCAGTATATGTGTTCTGAATGAATACAATATTTTTTTGTTTTTGTTTTTTTTTTTTTTATCACTTCAAACTTTTATGAGTTAAGATTACACGTGACAATTGTATTTCATTCAAGTTTCCATTGACGACACAAACTATTTCTTCTCATCCATTGAATCGTTATAATTTAACGAATGACACTTACCAACCTTGACTAATGCGCACACATTTGTGATTGTACAACGGATACAACGAAAAAAAAAAATAAATAAAAAAATAATAATATTAATAATGAAAAGAAAAATTGATGATTGAAAATTATTGATTGTCTGCAGATTGAAATTTATAATGAGAATAATCAATGTTTCAAGTTGAATATATATATATATTTCTTTTGTGTACTATGAATTTTATCGATACTATTGTATTGTGAATTATCTTGATAACAATATGATATTGTGATGTTTAAATTTTTATGTACATTTGTACGAGGTCATTGACGTTTTCTGTATTGCCGGCCGAAGTTTTCGTTGCCCACACAGGGAAACTCGCGGGATTTATTTGATTTCACTGGTGTAGGTGGTGATGGTATATGTGGAACGCGTCGCGACGCTTTTGTAGTTCAAGACGTCTCCGTTTGTTCGCACCACTGTCGCAAATTAAATTTAAAATTGTATTTCCTTTTTTTTTTTTTTTTTTTCTTCAATTTTTCTTGTTAATATTTTACTTGACTGCGAATTCTCGATATTATATTCAATTTACATTAATTTTGTAAAATTTTGAATAATTCAATTATCACAATCTTATTATTATTATTTTTTTAAATAAATCAATAAATGGATTTGTTAATTTTTTTTTTTTTTTTTTTAAATTTCTGAATGACGAATTTTTTTATTTATTCACTGCACTGGAATAATTTATAACTCGATTTTATCAATTATTAATCACTGCTGGATGAATTTTATTAATTCACGTATATTTTCTATTTTTATGTGAATAATTTTTGCACTGAAAATTTCGATTATTTTATAAATATCTATTATTAAAATTGCCTGAGTGATAAATTAAGTTATGAAATAGAAAAGTAAATTAATTATTTATTACACCGTAGATTATTAGAGAATGACATTTATATATTTATCAACTGTAACTTGTGTACGTTGTAAATTCTATGTTTTTATTGCCATTAATTCTATCACTGTTTATATACAGTAGTTTTATGTGTTTCGTTTATGCATACCGTATAATATTGGCTTTGGGAGCTTTAAATAAGATTTCCTATCGTTCTCTCTGCCCATTTGTTCAAGCTCACCGAGGTGCTACGATGTCGATTAAATCGTCATAGAAAAGGGTGGTATTTTAATTGTGACTTTCATTATCTCAACTTTATTACGTACTAACATTCAAATAAAATACAGAACATTGAACAAAAACAAATAAACCAAAAAAAAATCCTCATTTTTAAGTTTTATTCACAATTTTATATTTCACTTTCTATCGCTTCGATTGATTCTTAAAAAATTATTCAACTAATATCTTGCACATTGAAACAAATATTCCATTGATGTATTTAAAGAAAAAAAAAAAAAAAAAAAAAAAAAAAACTAAAACAATTAGTCGTGATTTTGACCTTACCCACAATTATTCAACGCTACATTGCGTTTTTTTTTTTTTTTTTTTTTTCCTCCTCTCTATAAACTTGGCCTGTATAATAATCTTTAACCCTTATCCAACTACCCCTTCACATTGCCATATCATCGTCATCATCACTACCACTACCACTAGCTCTATTACACCATCATCGTGTTAGTTGAGCTTGAATAACCCTCTATGACCACATCGCTCACTGTCATGAAGCTTAATTAATGAGATGGACAACCCTAGCTGTAAGAGGGTGCATGCACAGCCGCTGTCCGTTAATAATCAGACAGTTATATCAGTTATATCAGTCTATTAACCCCTTGAAAATTTCAGGTATTGTGTGACAATATTTTCTTTTCTCTACTGCACATACCTCAACATATACTATAAACTTATGTTTAGTTATGAAATAAATAAAACTATTAAAAGTACAAATTTGTAATAATATAAATTTATTTAATAAGAATAAAATTAAAAAAAAAAAAAAACTCTAATAATTATTTTTTCTTTTTTTTTTATAAATTGTATCGGGTTTTTATAAATTTCTTCATTAATTTTTCCATGACAATTATTAATGGTCAGTTAATTATATCATCATTACAATGACACAATCATCTTTTTTGAGTGTGTAGATATACAATTACGTGTAATATTGTGATTTATTTGTTTCACGCTTGATTTTAATATGTTATATATATAATACGTTAGCTCGAGTGTGACGATGCGAATAGTTAAGTAAAGGTATCACGTGTATGTGTTATGTTTGACATACTTGATACACTTAATACGCATTAGTATAACGGGTATGGCAATTGAGTATTCTCTTTTACATATATATACATACACACAGTAATTTGTGTATGTATAAGGTGGTTAATGCAACAAACAGTTGAATTGATCGTGCGAATCATCAGCGGTGCATTTAATTCTATATATATTTATTTATTGATTTATTTATTTATATATTTGTCAGTGGTAAATATAAATATTGCTAATGTATGTGAGTGGGTAGTATATAGTAAAACGTGTGTCTGTGTGTGTCACTTCGTATCGCATATAATCGGTATTTAAATTTTCTTTATTTATTTATTTATTTATTATTATTAATGTTGTTATTTGATTTTTTCTTCCTCATCACTGTACACATCCTTTGATTATATATATATATTTTTATGTCGCTCTTGACGACACAAGAATACGGTGAATTGTAATTGAAAATATATGCGTATATATTATATAAAGGACAATGAACTTTGTGCAGTTTTATATAAAGCAGATATTTTATATTGGGGGCTTTAGATCAATATTTTACAAATTGAAAAATAAAATTTTATTTGATGATTATTTGATGTTAATAAATATTTAATATTTATATGTAATGATTTTTATTTATATTATTGAAATCAGAAAATGTGACAGAGGATTGTGGTTATTATTTTGATATGTATAGTTAAATTTTTAAGACTTTTTTTTTTGTTTTTTTTTTTTTGTTTTTAATTAAATTAAATTAAATTAATTTTTTTATAATATTATTTCTGTGCAATTTTGTTCTGTTGCACGTTGTTTTTGCTGTATTCACGTCAAAATCTCGTGTGACCTCATTTTGAATGAATTTTTATTCTATTTTTTTATTTTTTTATTTCTAAATTATCATGAGATAAAATCAATTCTACAAATATATGTACATATATATATGAATTTATATATGAAATTTATTCTTCATGCTTTATAAATCTAGTTAACGATCAATGTTACATTTATGTACAGTCAAGATGTTTAAATGTAGGGAGACAAGTCGTGAGGTCTTGCATACATATCGATTTGCCTAAAGCCACGTTTGAAATCATACAACTAAATATATCTAAGCGAATATATAAGATATATATCACCTATATATCTATCGATTTTATTTTTTATAACTTTTTTTTTTTTTTTTCTTATTAACACTCACAGCTGAACATATAAACAACAAATGCACACACATGTATAGACATAGTGTGTATACATGAATTTATCGCAAATCGTTGGATGTGTCACGTTTGCCACGCGAGGTAAATGTAATTTTTATGCTTTCTCAAAAAGTTGATTCAGTATGATAAGACAAAAGCGAAAAATATTCATGCTTATGTACTGAATGATTTATGATGTTGCATAGTACAGAACAATTTTGTATTTATTTATTATTTACTTTTTTTTTTCTTTCAATTTTTTTTTTCACAAAACTATTTATTATGATTTTTCTTGGCAACGATTTAATTCATGTCAAAATATATATCGTATTGTAGAAATATAAATTGTATTTGAGAATTAGTATGAGAAACCAAAAAAAAAAAAAAAAAAAATATTCTATAATATTGTGTAAAATATTTTTACGTATATTGGATAATTTTGATGATGTAGAAATAAATGTGAAATACGAATGGAGAAAAAAAGGAGGTAGAGAAGAGAAAATTGATGGTTAAATGAATAAAAATAATGTTTCTGTTGTGTGTATGTGTGAAGAAAAGAATATAAGAGAGAAACAAAACATCCAAAACCCAATTCTCTTTCACCTCTTTTTCTTGTGTCGAGCACTCAAGAACAAAAAAAAAATATATATGTATATATATACACGAAAGAACATAGATATGTGCTTGTGCATTGTGTGTCCTGCTCAGCAGGGAATATTGCCGTTGTACACAGGCGTGTATATATCGTTGTAACATTGAATCCACATGATATCGTTCGTTTCATTCACGCGTTTGAATTGACCAAACATACATTTTAACCAGACATACAAACGACGAGTGCGGGTGTGTTGTGTCTGATTCCATTTGTGTCAATGAATAATGACGTGAAAATAATACACGATATTGTAGAATAGAAATAAATAATGTGTACATTAATATTTATATTAATTATATAATGTTAATTGATTTACTTATTTATTTATTTATTTATTCTTTTTTTCTTTATAAAATTTTCTATTATTTTATTTTATTATATTTTCTTTTTTATTCTTGAAGTGGATAAAGTTGGATCATTCACGTTTTATCTCACAATTAATTATCTCATTTTCTTATATTGTGAATTTTTGTTTGCTTGTATTCATTTTCTCTTTTCATTCTTCTTTTTGTCCAGTTGATGATTGTCCACTTGAGTCCAAATGAATAACATCGTATTAGTTAGAATTCAACTGATGTAATATGCTTTATAAGATTATTTTTTTGGCATATAATCTAGATAGATAAGTTGTTGATAGATTTTTTTTTTGTTTTTTGTTTTTTTTTTTTTTTTTTTTCATTTTATTTTTCTTTTTCTTGTTCAATCTATTATTTGTCATCGCGACAATAGTGATATCACATTCCACGTCATTTCAACATAATCGAGCATATCTTCTTTTACTATATGTTATAATAGTAGTGGTAGTATCAATAGTAGTAGTAGTAGGATAAATATATATTTGGACAGTGAGATGCACGATTCGTTGGATCCATTGTCGCATCTGCGAAGACAACTTTTTCGTCGTTTTCTTTTCTCTTTTTTTTTATTTTGTTTTTTTTTTTTTTTTTTTCTTTCTCTGAGAAATATTGTAGGAAAATATTGTTTGGTATTGTATGTATGCGTATATATATATATATATATGTCTGTATAAATAAAATTTTTCCCCCGTTGTTTACCAGAGTCCCGCCCCTTATTGCTGTCCCGTTTTATATATCTCTCGCTCCAGGGAATCCCTTGGTTTCCCATTATTTATGGGTCTACGATCTCTCGAGACATTGACTTTACGCTTGATGACTTGAGGATCACCAATTTTCGATGATACTCATGGTTTTTTTTTTTTGTTTACAATTTTTTTTACAATTAATTTATCTCAATTACTTAATATATATATATTTAAACTTATATCAATATAAATAATTGATGTTATTTATCGAAAAATTATTTTCAATTTTTTTGTATTCAAATACTACTGTATTGTAAAATTCAAAATTGATTTAGGGGTGAGACGAATAAAATATTACAAAATTATTCAAACATTATGGAATATTGCACGAAATATTATATAGAAAAATTATATATATCTCATTGTCACTTGTGAGTTATACATTGATGAAAAATTGAGAAAATACAGAAGATATTATTTCTTCCAAATGATAAAAATTATCATAAAATGAAAAAAAAATTCTTTTTTTTTTTTTTTTTTTCAAGATAAAATATATATTTTATGTATAAATTAATTATAATTTATATTTCTATAATTATTTTTCGAGTGGTTATTAGGTATTATTTTTATGAAAACATTGAAGTGAATTATTAATTTGTATTGATAAAAAATTTTGTTTGTTTTCTTATTAGTTTAATAAATATTTTACGCTAAATTAATTCAAATTTAATTATATTACATTAATATTAAGATATAGTTTGATTTATATTTGAATAATTTTCTTTTATTAAACACTCATTGACGACAACGCTCGGTTGAGTATAATAATTGTACGATTAATCAATCTTGTATACATATATTATATACACACATACATATATATGTATGTATGTATCGGTCACGATTATGGGTTATCACCTTCGTGATGGGAGGTACACGATCATGTTTGACTGCTTCAACTTGATTTACACTTATATTCAACGACCATAAAACCTTTCTCCGTAAACATATATGTATTATATATTCGCAAGTGTTTATATATTATATATATATTTATATGTGTATGTTTGTGTGTGTGTGTATTTATAGATACCGAGTGATTTTGCCCCACAGAATGTTCTGTCGTCGCGTCGTAATTCACATGATAATATACGAATTAAATATAATTTTTTTATTCAATAAATATTCTCACGGGATTTCTGTATGTATGTATGTATATATGTATATATGAATGTGTATATGTGTTTGTGTACGTGTCAATAGCAACTTTTTGTATTGCAGTCACAAGTGGAATACACAAAAATTGGTGAAACACATGGTGGGAATAAGGCGAATTGGCGGCGCCTCCTTCGGACAGATCGTAATGAAATGTCGTACTCGAATCGGGCTCTTGGCTACAAGACAACGCACTTATGGTATTCGAATGGTGTTAGAGAATTCCAGTGTGTGTGTATGCGTGTGCGTACGAGTGCGGGTGGGTGGAGGATATGTAGACAGTGAAAATACATCGTGGGAAAAAAAAAAAAAAAAAAAAAAAACAAAAAAAATCATGTGGAAGTGTATGAGGAAATAAAAAAAATATATATTGAGGGATTGGTCCTGTATCTTTGTCCATTTGCCATTTTTTATGGAGAATTTTCTAATTCACATTTTAAATATAATCGTATTCAATATTTATATTTATTCATTTATTTATTTTTATAGGGGATGAAAAAGAAGAAGGGAAAAAAAAAATCTCACGCTGTGAAATTGTTTTTATTCATTAATTTTTTTTCTTTTGTTCTTAATGTTTTTTTTTTTTTTTTTTTTTTTTTTTTTTTTTTTTTTTTGTCTGTAGTTTTCTTCTTTCAATCCAAATGATTGAGGAATTTAAATTGATATATGGAGAAATATTTTTTTCTTTAAAATAAAAATGTACGTATGGGTATTGGATATAAAAAATAATCTCACTGATTCTTATTAATGTCATAAATATGAATCGTGGATTTAAACTATATGACTTGTGTTATTCCCCTTTCTACCGGTCGTTTTTTTTTTTTTTTTTTTCCCACCCTCAATTGTTATTGCGTCTCAACCAACCCTCATTGCTTATGAATACAAGTGTATTATCGTAATATGCCACTGTGGTAGTGTCGACCCCCGTTGTTGTGGGCTTTCAAATCCGCTTGGAGTTGCTTGGCTATGTCATATGTGTTTATAGATCTCTATGCGTCAGGGGAATTTACAGGAAGAACATCCGACACAATATCAAAACGGCGCGTGGAATTTTTCTGCAGTTGAACGAGTTGCCTCTTACTACTTTTGTTATCCACCTGGTTTTTCTACAACTCTCGTGAGTTTTTCCTCAATATTTATTTATATATATATATATATTTTTTCTTTTCCTTCACTGATTCTCTTTCGTTTTTCTTTTTTTTTTTCTTCTGCCATTTTCTTCATACTTTTGTACTGTACAACACAAGGAAAAAGTTAACAAAACTTCAGGACACAGAATTCGTGTCCAACACTGTTGAATAAATCGAGTTTCGTGAGTTCTTACCTGTATGTATTTCGTATCCAAAGATACGTATCTAGATGTGTATTATATACATTTAAAGATATTAAAAAAAATATATATTTTTTGAGTATGAAATAAAATTAAAAATTAAATGAATAATACGTGTGGCCACGTAGTAGTAATAGAAATGCGAGTAAAATAGTCTGGATAAAATTATTTTGCCAGTCACCGTCTCAATCTTATCAATTCCAACATTTACATTGAGAAAAAAATTATGTCCACCATAAATAGTTTTAATTGAAAAAGAAAAAAAAAATCAGTTTTTTATAATACAAGTTCAATAATCTGTGTGTCTGTGTTTTTTTTATATCTATACATATATAAAGTAAATAAATGAATGATATAAAAATGTCGTTGGATGAAAATACCTGGTCAATTGTGAAAAACACAAAGATGAGTCAAGATTACTAATTGGACGGTGAAGTCTCCCGGTATTTGCCATTTGGTTTTGGCGATATCTCCAAGCTAAAATCTCGTAGGAATTGGCGTCGTTGTGGTAGTCGTTGTCGTTGCTGTTTGCTCTCAACTCGGTGCAATATATACGAGGGCTTGTCGTGGTGAATTCGCTTCGGCTACTATATACTTAGAATGCGCACAAAAAAAAAAAAAAAAAAAAAAAATTAAAAAAAACTCACTCAGTGAATAAAAATAAATAAAAATAAATAGGAAGAAAAAATTCACAAACATCCCAAACGGTCAACTCTTGTATATATATGTATATATTTATTCTTCTGCTTTTATTTATTTTATTTTATTATATTATATAGATATATATTTTTTATTGCTAATTCTTTGGTTGACTTTTTTCAATTCTTTCATTTGTATGACTCACGATTTGTATATTGTGCTTTATATTTGTTGCGTATACCATTTAATTCATTGTAAAAAAAAAGAAAATTATATATCCGGGATGTTAATGTAAATTAATTATTTCTCGGTGAGATTTTACATTAAATTAAATTAATTAATTAATCAATTAATCTATATATGTATATTTGTTTTTTTTTTTTTTTTTTTTTAATTTACTATTGACATTAAAAAATTAATTTGGGTGAATTATTGATTTTGAAAATTGTATCAATTATTTCTAATATCATACAAATTGAATATATTTATTATTATTATAATAATAATTTTTTTTTTTTTTTCATGAAAAATAAATTTTTATAAAAAAGTTTCACAATCACAGAAGAGATCCGATAGAGAAGGAGGATTTTTTGAGTGAATGTATTCGATTAATATTGGATAGTTTGATACTTTTATTCTGGTTTTTTTTTTTTTTTCTTCTCTCCAAATCAATGGCCATTAGTTTAGTTAGTTTTTTGGGGATATATTTAGTATGAGCGAGAGTTTCATCGGATCGCACGAGCGGCGTCGTATACATTTTGTTACCCTCCTACCGAGAACAATGGCACACAAATCACCATGCGAAGCCAGCTAAATCTCATCGACGTGAGGGCACAAAACCCAACCGAGTGCATAAGTTTTAACGACGGATCTGACCACAATCACACGAACAAATACACACTCGCACAAACACTCACGCACCACACGTATTCACAAATATAAAACGAGATATTTTTTTTTTTTTTTTTTTTTTATATTCTACAGTTACATCATAAAATTCATAACGACATATATGCTCGAATTTTGAAGCTTTCTCCAATTGCAATTCGTTCATGTATTACATATATATATATACCTGTATATATAATCTACGACAATTTACGTTTATTGCATGAAACTTATATTGCGCTACTGGTGGTACTTCAAAATATATTATTTCTCTTCCCGCGCATTAAATGTCACAATATATCTTTAAATTCTTTCACTATAATTCAAGGTATATATACATATGTATATCGATAATATCGTCTGGATTTTATTTTTTTGTCGTTTTTCATTTTTCATTTCATTTTCAACATTTTGACGTTGTTGAAAGAACATTGAACAAAATTCCATCGATAAAATTGTTAATTATTTTATCGTGTGGTAAAACTATATATATATATACATATATACATACGTATACGTATGGATGAAGAACAATGCGCCCGTTGGTAAAGTAAAGAATTTTATATAGGTATTTCTATTATAACATTGAGAGTGATTAAAGAATTTTCATTGGTATTTTTTTATATATATGTGATTATATGTGTATGCATGTGTGGATAGGTATAATCGATAAGTTGACGATAAAAAAAAAAAAAAAAAAAAATATTAATAATAATAAAAAAAGCCGCAGAAGAAGAAGAAGGAGGAGGAGGTGGAAAAAAAAACAAAAAAATAAAAAATAATATGATATGCTGTGTGCGCGAATGGCAACCGTTGGAATGACGTGCTCTTTCGTGCTTCAACTATAGTCATTAAAGGTAACGATAACACCTCAGAAATATACGGCGATTTGTTGGAAAGTGCAAAGATCTTGCTATCTTATGTCGTCGATAGATCGTTCTCCGGAGGCGTTTGCACGTCCATGTAACGATCCAATTTGTAACTCAACGAGAGAAAAACATATGGCAGATATCAATATATCTGCAATAATTTTAAATGCAATATACCATAAATTTATATTTAACATTTAATATTTTTTTAGTGATCATACACATATACATATAAGTAGCTGGATAATTTATATGCACCAATGAAATATCATGATGATATACATTGAATTTTTTTGATTTTATTCTTTTTATTTATTTATTAATTTTTTTTTTTTTTCCCCTCAATTGTTTCATGTTATTATTACTATTATTATTATTATTATTATTTTGTTGTTTTATTAAATATATGAGAATGAAAAATAGATTAATTGTCAAATGCCTGTCAATTGTTGTAATTTATTTTGTATTCTAAAACGAATACTGTATTATATATATAAATATATACTTTCAATCGTTCCGAAGTTTCATTTTTAACGACATACACACGGACAGGTAGTTTGCGCGGGCGTTAAATTATCGAGTTTATAGTTTGAAAGACCGTAAAATTCAACGGTGAATGTCGTTCATATTAGGTGAAGCGAAGGGAAGAAGTTTGGATATATCGAACATATATACTATATAAACGACGAATTAAATTTTTTATTTGTATATGTAAACAAAAAAAAATTTCTCATTACATCATATTTTACAATTTTTCACTTATTCATTCACAATTATTACGATTATCATCATCATCATCATCATTATTATTATTATTATTATTATTATTATTATTATCATCATCATCATCATCATCATTATCCCCTTTTTAAAAATAATTTTTTTTTTCATGTCTCAAAACTGCTCCAACTCCAGCGTAGACTCATTATATCATTATTATTATTATTATTATTTCATTTCATTTCATTTCATTTATTTATTTATTAGTTTTTTTTGTTTTATTTTTTTTTTTTGTTTACTTAATTTGTCATATAATGAAATTCATGAGTGCAGCGCACGTATTTGCCTACTGATGCTTTTGATATGAATGAGTATGTAATTTATATTTAATATGAAAAGAAGAAAAAAACAAAAAAAATTATATAAAATACCTATATATATATATATATGTATTTTTTATTCAGTGAAAAATGAATATTCACCCTTTGTATATAGTAAGTTACTTTACACCTTCCTGGCGTAAATTCCCGTGCGTTTGCACATTCTTCAAGAGAAAGAAACTGCTTTGCACACAAGAAATGTTTATATATATATATATACACATGATACGTATACGTGTGAATGAATGAGAGGAAAACACGCCAAGTAAATGGTGATAAATAATTTTCTTTTTTTTTTTTACTCCTTCCCTATGTCGATGTATATTTTACTCATGGCACTAGATCGGGTAAATATGTGTGGTGGTATTGTTGGGGACAAATAAAAAATTGATAATAATAAATTGGAAGAAAAATAGTCACTTCATTAAACAAAAAAAAATAAATAAATAAATAAATATATGAATGAATAAATAATTTAAAAAAAAAACTGGATGTGTGTCGGGATTTAATACAGTGGACTGTGTTGAAAATACGTGCAGATATTAATAAATATCACTGAACAATACTCGTTTGATGCATTTTCCAGTATAATGATAATGCAGCAAATTGCGTATTTCATTCTATGTATGAGTGAATTGTTCATGATATTATATCGCGTATGGGTGATATAATTGTGAAAAATTATACTAATTTATATCATTATATTCATATTTATTATATATTTATTATTATTAATATTTTTAATTAAACCGGATAATTTTGTATGTATATAAATTTTATTATTTAATTATAAATAGAAAAAATTCTACGTATAAAATATTTGAATACAAAAAATAATGACGTTTGTATAATTTTGTTATTGTTATGTGTTAACATGTAGGACAGTGGATATTGTAATGTTGGTTGGAATAATATGAATGTCATAATATTACACGGTGTGCATTGTCACAGTGAATAGTTTGGCTTGCTCATAGACTATTTACTCTGGCAAATGTTTGTGCGGTATCGCTTTATTCCATTGTATTTAGTTTTACTATTACAATGTTATGTATCTTGTATGATTGTACAATGAAAATCCGTTTTGACGTACAATTGAGACAAAATAGGTAAGAGGATGAGTACATCAAGTTGGTTAATTAATGTAGCCTGTATCAGATAATAGTCCCCGTAGCATCACGATATTATTAGGTTGAATTACAATATCCATTAAACAGTTTATAGATATTTTGAACAATGCAAATGTCTATTTTTATATTGTGATAAAATTAACTGCACAATATTATTATTATATATAATATTAAATATAATGAGAATGAAAGGGAATACAGATATTTGTATAAACTTCCATTTATTGATTATGTTGGGTAATATCATCACCGAAAGTAACGATGCAAATGAGTAGAAAAAAATTTAGTGAATATTCAATAAATTGGTAAATTAATTAATGGCTAATTGAATTGATTGATTTTACCTCGAGGCAAATATTTATTTATTTATTTATTATAATAATTATTATTATTTATTTATTTATTCATTTATTATAATCATCAGGAGGATTGAATTGTTCATTAATTATTAAATATTAAAAAGTATATATTGATTTAATGAATTTAATATAATTGAAAAAATAAAAAAATTTTTTTTCTTCTTAAATGTATAAACAAAAAAAAAATGTTTCTTATAATTTTTATTTTCTTGTTACAGAAATAATGTCAATAATGAAGTTATATCAGTGCCATTGTCGCTACAGAAAAAAGAGCAACAGGAGAATATTGCACGAATTACAAAACGTTATCTCGATGATAATATGCAGCAGACGTGGATCAATCCTCGTTTGATATCAATGGTATGATTTATTTGAATATATTTTTTTATATTATCTCCCATTGTTTGTGCTTAATTGAACAATTTTATTTTCATTATAGTTCATTTAAATTATAAACAATAGTATTATAATATGGACAATTATGTTTTCTCTTGCATCGTGAAGGATAATAGCTATTCTGTGATATACACCATTGTTGGAATATCAAGTGTAGTCTTTCTATACTCATTTTTATGCAGTTTACTTATTACACATTGTTTGCACAATTAACGTTTTTTTTTTTTTTTCTCCTTCACATCGATCTATTCCTATTTTTTTTTTTTTTTTTTTTTTTTTCCCTTCTATATTTCCTTTTATAATTTAATCCAGTTCTCTTTACGGTTCTTCATTTATATATTTATATATATATATATATAAAATCCTATTATAACGTCTCGGTTGCTATGACACCTCATGGGGATACGACGAGTGTCGTCTAATTGAATTTTTTAACGCAAGAATTTTATTCACACAGTGGTGGTGTAAATTAAGACAAAAGCCAAGTATTTTTAATTATCACATCGCTCGACGCGCAATGTTACATTTTGAATTCGAGTCTGGTGCATGTATAATTATATTTTCAATTTATTATTTATATTATCATTTTTTCTTTTTCTTAAATTATTTCTTTTTCCATCTACTTATTATTATTTCAATTTTTCTACTGAGACTGAATATGAGGAGAGACTCAACCCTTGACCATTTTATACAGTTCAAGACACAAGCCAAAAGATCTCGAATCCCAAATTAAATAAAGCATTCATAAATTCTCAGAGTGAATCCATTTTTCCGCTGTGGATAAGAGTAGTAGGGATGTTATTGTAAAAGTAGGACGGTAAATACAGCGAGGATTTTTAATTCAACCCTGTCATCTTGTTGGTATTTTTCTCCCTCTATACAGTTGCTCATCTTTAATATCCTTATCTTCTGGTACGGCTCGTCGAACGCCACCCCACGCTCGACTTACCACACTCTTTCTCTTCTTTTTTTTTTTTTTTTTTTTTGGTGAATGTACGCGCGGGGCAGATGTAATATCAAGATATTTCGCTTCCACCATAAACAGTGGGGTTTTATGGTAAATTGGCTAGAGAATACTGTTTAAGCGCTCTTTCTTTTTCTCTCGTAGTTATTTCTTGTCTATGTACTACCACTGAAGCTTTGCTTCCTTTTTTTTTTTTTTTTTTTTTTTTTTTTTTTTTTTTTTTTTCATAGATATTTTTTGTTATTCACACAAAGCCTTACTTTAAATTATTTTCAGTTAGCAATTTATTCTCATTTTAAAATTGTTTATGTAGAATAATGTATTAAATAAGGGGTAGATGGAGTAGAGAAAGAATTTATATATAGTTAATAGTTGGAGAATTATTTATTTTTTTGTTATCATAAATATATTTCTAGGCTATTGTGAGACAATGTATTGAAACCAAGCGTTTAGGTAATCCATGGAAAGAGCCTTTAGGATTTTATTTATTTCATTTTTGACCTATTGTATATATATTTTATAGGTGTTATATATTATAATTCTGAGAACAAGTGCAAATGTAGGTAAAGTGTGCGATGGTGTGTAAGTACAAACTGATGCTTTTGGAGTAATATTAAAGCACTAGGCTTAAGGCTACGATCCTATATGATCCTCTTTTACTTTTCGCTTCAGTATTTTCAGAATATTTTCATGTTTTTATATTTTAACTTTTTTTTATTTATTTATTTTTTTTTTTCTCGCTTACTTCTTTTTCCGTCTGATATTTTCAATATTTTTGATTTCTGTGAGATTCTGTGGCTCACCAACTACTGGAATTGATGTTATATAACAAATCAAAAATTTATTATATTCAGTATTTCAGATTGAAAATTAATACCCAAGTATTAATTTTCAAATACATCAGTATCTTCAATTATTAGTTATTTATTTTTCTTATTATTTATCGATATACTTGAGAATACTCTCAAAATTTTTTTTTATTTTTGTTTTGTTTAGTTTTTTTTTTTTTTTTTTTTCAATAATAATAAATAAATAATAAAATTTATGGAGGGTAAGGAGATGCCAATAGTCTTCTCGATTTTTATGTTTTTTTTTTATTTTTTATTTAATTTTATTTTAAAAGAAATTCTGATGTATAGCTCACGATTATTCCAGACTGACTTTCACACCCCCTCTCGTCTTGCAACCCACTAAAAAAGATTCGGGTCATTTGGCAAAGTGCTACTTTGTGTCGTATAAAAAAAGCGCGAACGTCTTTCATGTGACGTCTGTGGTTATATCACAGTCAGCGATTTTTACGAATTTATTCTCGGTGATTCTCTTGTCAGTGAATAGATAAATTACTTATTTTATTATCATTATCATTATTATTATTATTATCATTTGTTTTTTTATGGGCTTTGTCAAGTACACAATTTCATCATTGGTGTGAAAATACTTTCGAGGAAAGAACATTTATTTATTTATTTATTCTTTTTTATTTATTTTTTTTTTTTATTAATATTCTTTTTCTGACAAATTTTTTTTTGACCAATTGAAATTTGTTTTTACACATGATTCAATTGAAATTTCGAAAAGAGTGAAATGTAGAATAATTTTTTTTAATACTAAAAATATTGAATAAACAAATTTACGTATAAATATTCTGAGATATATATATATATGTATAAGAATATGATTACTCTTGTATATCATTTTTCTCTTTCATATTATTTTTTTCATTCACGTGGAGACGTAATTTTTTTTTTTTTTTTTTTTTTTTTTCTTCTTCAATGACACGTGTACAATCATTATTATTGGAACATTTGGTGCAATGGTAATGGAAGTGAATGTCGCCGACATCGCGACGACAATGGCGCTGATTGATTGCACGACTTAACGTATACATACACATATAGAAAAATATAAAATCATTGTAAGAAAAATTTGTGCAGAATGAACTTCCAAATCTAGTGCACTGTATATACATCCTTTTTTTTTTTTTTTTTTAATCCTTCTTTATTATTTGAGATCGCGCGCATACACACACATTCACTCAGACATTCATATAAATTTATTTATTGTGTATTCCACAGTAAAATTTTTGCATTAAGAGTTGAAAATATAAGTCGACTCAGTCGTTAGGGCTTTTTTTTATTCCCCTCTTTTTTGATCTATGACGAATTTGATAAATTACTCAAATCTACACGAAGGTAATTTTTTATTTTCAGTTACTCATAGAAAAGGGCACATTGATTTTTAATACTTCTAAGAAATTGTTTTTGTATGTTTACTATGTCCACTTCGTTCTTTCATTTATGTCCATTGACCCTTTTATCCGATCATTCGAGAATATTTTCAACTTTTATTTCATTTTTACTTTTTTTTTTGTTTTTTTGTTTTCCATATGTGTCGTCTATTCTCGCTTTTTAAAATTCTCAAGTTTGAGGAATACATTTGAATCGGATATCTGGTCGATAAATACATTGGACAACCGTCTAAATATATCTCTAAAAAATTTTTCTATCACATATAGACGCATTAGAAAGAAAAAAAAAAATAAACATTTATATAAGGTTATATTTCATAGAGAAAAGTCTCTAGGATAAATCAATAAATTTATATATAATATATAATTTATATAGATGAAGGTAAATATGATATTGCAAGAGAGATTGTAAGTGAGTGGTGGATTTACGGGCACTTTATTTCTCATCAGACAGAGCGGAAAGTAGATGGGAGGATTCGCACGAGTTTGCGACCCGCACTCAACACGACAAAACTCCAAAAACCGAGGGGGTTGTCCACTCAATGAATTATATTTTTATGGTGTTACGATATATGCTCAAACATTTCAAGGCAAGACTCTGGAAGAGAAACGCCATGGGCACATTTTAATGGTTAAAATCTTTCTCAATAAAACCCGCACTATTTTTGCCCAAATCAAATTAACAAATTGATAGCAATAATAGTTATGATAGTCATGAATATATTTATAGAGTGTATTTAATGTAGTAACGTGATTGCCATCAGTAATTTTATATATTTATGTATACGATATATATATATATATATTATTTTTTCTTCCTTTTTTTTCTTGTCTTGTTTTTATTGAGTTGAGAAATCTACGCATTTCCCCTTGTTTTTATTGACTCCCATGTCTTTATAAATCATATTATTCCATGCAGTTAGTTAATACACATGACCATATTAGATATACATTCTCATTTATTTTCACTTTATGTCAAATTATTGTGTTATCTGGGATTAATATAATTTATATGATTTTATTTATATTTTTACCACTTGAAAATTTATTGGATATTGTAAAATGTATCGTGAAAGTTATTCGCTTCAAATTCAATGGAATTTTATATTCTCTTGTCTCATTTTGTGGCGGAATGGAAAATTTTCACGCTTTCCGATATTACCATCCGAGAATTCCTTCGTGTCGCGCTATCTCACGGATATTCATTTCTCATTCTTCACCATCAATTTAATCGTATCTTTTATTCTCATCCTGTTTCTTTTTTTTTTTTTAAATCAATATATATATAATAGAATTTAGTCACTGTATTGATATTGTCTATGTATAAATATTTTCAATATTTAATTTGATCAATTTATTTCGCTCTTAATACAAACGCCACCGGCTTTAGTGGACCCTATGTACCATCGATTGTGTGTAGAGACCGATACCTCATGGTATATGAATAATTTTCAACAGGCTTAACCCGAGCATTACAGTTACGATGATGGAGTACAGGATCGATATAGGTGAAATTGAATATTCTCGTTAAGAAAACATTTCCGCACCCGGTGGAAGTGACTCCCTTTCATATACTACGTATATACACTATATATATTATATATATATAACAACTGCACACCCCAATATTATCGTTTTGTATATGCATATTTGTTTGTCAACTGAATTAGGAAAAAAATCTTTTTTTTTTTTAGATATAGAATAGATGAAATATATTTTATATAATTTTTATCTCAATTCAAATTTTATCAGTCACAATTAGTTGAATTAATTTTCTCCAACTTTATTTATATATTTATATATTTATTTATTTTTTTATTTTCTTATTTATAATTGAGGGAATAATTTAATTAAACTATAAAAACGTTTAATAGTTTTAGTTTAGGGTTATTTCAATCAAAAAGTCTGGCAGATTTTGATTGTTATCTATTATATTGCCAGACTAAATTCCAATACTTTATTTTTTTTTATTTTTTTTATTTTTCACATCCCTATTTTACACATACACACTCACTTAACGCATACGTATACACTTGGAATGATGGTTGATTGAAAAGTTAGTGCGTCCCCTGCCATATAGAAGATGAGTCGCTGAAATTAAATCACAGTGTGTGTGTGTGTGTGTATGTGTATATATATATATATATAATACAAGTGGAGGATAAAGTGTAGATGTGGCAAAGCGTCGGAGGAGTACAAGGTGGAACACGAGGGAGACAGATTGGTGGCGATTTCTCTTATTTTACGCATTCGATGCTCGGTACCCTCAATAAGGGTCGGTCGCTGAATGGGGGTTAACAGGAAAGGCACAACTGAGATTGTTGCGGTGTTTGTCTCTCACTCCATTAGACAATGTTTGGCTCACTTCCGCCACAAAAACATTCCCGTAGATTCAATGCAATTTGTTTCAACTGAAAGGCGCTACTTGATTTCCTTCCTCATTGCAATTTCAATATTATATATATATATATATGGTATACTAATTGTAAGAATAATTAAATAATAATAATAATCATTATAATAAAAGAACAGAAAATATCACATGAGAAAATTTTTTTGTTTGATACTTATACAATTGTGGCTCTATATTTTTTTATTTTCACTCATTAATGTTTTTTTTTTTTTTTTTTTTTTTTTTTTTTTATGTCTATTTATTTATCTCGTTGGTTTTCCCATCTGTTAATGTGAAAATCGTCGCTATCAACTGAAATGTTCATGCGGGTTATGATGATGGGATGCGTGTTAAAGTACAATTTGTTTGAGACTCTTCTAGTTTTTTTATTCTTTCTCGCTTTCTCTCCTCCTTTTTTTTTGTTTTGTTTTGTTTTATTATTTTTTTTTTTTTTTCTTTTTGTCAATAGATCCCGCATTGACCTGAGTCACAAAGTATTAATGACATTTTTACGTGATACGACAAATACACGCGAGTTAAATACCAAATAAAGTGATGTGTTTGATTAGCAACCGAATTAAATTACATGAAATATTTTCAATAAAAAAAAATGATAAATTAAATAAAATAACAATGATAATAATAATAATAATAATAATAATAATGAATGTTAAATTTTTTATGTTTGTTTTTGAATATGTTAATATTTTGCAATTTTTTAAGTAAATAAAAAATTAATCTACCATTAATTTTTTGTATATATTTATATTTGTGTATGTGTGTGTGTATGTGTGAGTACGTTTAATTCTTTTATTTTTATTCATCTTTATATACTCACGTTTCCTCTTATATAATAGCAGTGTCTTCACCATCAATGTATATTGCACGCGTGTTAACCGAGAATAATTGTCGTGAAATATATCATCTTGCTTCTTGGTTTATATACATATAAATATGTTTGTTTTTATTTATTTATATATTTAATTTTTTTCCTTTTTTTCTTTATTCACGTCCTGTCGTACGTTTACAAGTACAAGGGCGTGATAGAAAAACACTGGGCATATATGTATACACTTGGGTTAGAGGAAATGAAAAGCCAAGAGTGAACTGTACTACGTGAGACTCGTCGTTAGGAAAGAAGTCGTCGAGATTTCTTGTTGCTAAATCTTCTCTCTCTCTCTCTCTCTCTTGCTTCAACCAACAAAAATACACGATGTAAAAAATAAAAAAATTAACGAAAAAAAAAAAAAAAAAAAAGAGGAAAAAGTAAAGACCAACTGTAACAAGATCGTGATAGAAAAATAAAATAAAATAATATAAAATAATAATAAAATAAAAACCAGAGAGAAAAAAAAAAGAAAATGAACGAGAGTGACGAAGCGTACGGAGATTATAGTGCGTTGCAGTGTCGTTGAAAGAAATAACGAGAAGTGCCTATTTTTTATTTTTTCTTTTTAAATATTTCTTTATTTATATAATTTTTGTTTCTATGAGGAAAAAATTCATCTGGGTTTTAATTTTTTTTTTTATTCCATTTCTACAACGACACAACCGTTCGTTGACGAATGTTTTTTTTTTTTTTTTTCCTTTCTCTTTTCTTTTTTCTTTTATATATATACATTTTATATAATAATATATCAAGTTGTTTGCGGTAAAGGAATTAATTCAAATTTCTACGTTAACTTGTCTGTGTATGCAAACAAATTGTGCTCATTGACATTACTATTGACATTTAATTTAAAAAAAAAATAATAATAAAAGTTTTGATTATAACAATAATATAAATATGCGAACAAAGAAAAATAGTGAAATAAAATAATAATAATAATAATAATATTGTTAGATATCCTGAAGAAATGAACTTTTTATATTCAGTGTATAATAAGAAATATGATGAAGTGAAAGAGGAGGAAGAAGAGAGAGGAGAGTGAAAAAGACGAGTGAAAAAAAAAGTCCATCTCGTTAAAATACAATTAAAGTACGTGACGTTACGACCACGGTGATTTATATGAGAGAATACTGTTATAATAATGGATTCGTTTTCTCAACTAATATTTATTTCACCAGAGTTTTTAATATATTTGCATCTGATGGAGTTTTCATCCACAGAGTCAGCGTATCACTTATTCACCCATTGATCCAACTGTTCAACTGAAACTCTTATATATGTATATTGTATATATAATCCTTTCACACTATTTTTTACTTTATATTTCGTTCTCATCTATACCCGTTATCCTCACCACGTTGCATTCCATTTGGCTCTTCAAGGAAAAAACTCACTTGACAATTCCAAATCATTTGCATTCCATTGTAATGAATATCGGAAGTGTATTACTCATCTACTGGATAATATCAAGTAAAACATTAAACAAAATATATCTGAGTGCATTTTTATTCATATAGCCTGAAGCCGATAGCAAAATTTTAATTACAATGCAATTTTCTTTTGGCGTCACTCAACTCCTTTGAAATGCTGTTAGGCTTCCACTCGAATACACGAAGCAATCGTGTCCTCGAGGTAGAAGGACTCGACACCATCACCATCATCACCACCACCACCATCATCATCACCCTCTCATTCTCCTTCGTTTTGATCTATGAAGATTAAAGAGCTAGCGTAGGCGTGCCCAACCACACTTTTGTTGCAATCATCCCCGCATACTATACGAATTTTAAACCTGCAAATGCGTAAACATCCAGTTGGAGGATTGTACGTGAAGTGTAGGGAATGAGAATGATAATTTTACGGGATGGTCACGGAAAATACGAGATTCTTTTTTTTTTTTTTTTCTCTACCACACAGAGTATATTGCAGTATCTTCGAACACCCTCTTCCTTCTTCTCCTCCTTCCCTTCCATCCCTCTTCGTATTTATTATCAACTATATATATGTACACAATCATTGTGTGGGACAAAGGAAAATAAATATCTAGACGATAGTACAGTTATCGTATCCTTTTTGTTGTTGTTTCGTTCGTACAATTGAAAAAAAAAAAAAAAAAAAAAAAAAAAGTACAACTCGAGATTATAATATTTTCCCTGACTGCAATTATTTATTTCAAGATGAATTATTTGATCCATACACTATTTCACATTTTCACTAGACCATATACGTTTATTGTATATTGAAAAAGAAAATATATATATGGATATGTATAAATAAAGTTGTTTTGGTAATAGTGCTCGAGTTCAAATATAAATATTCAACTGGTCACCAAGATCTCGTTTCTTTCATTTCAATTTTTTTTTTTTTTGTTTATGTACACATACACACATATATAAATATTTGTGTGGGTACGTAGGTGTACAATCATCTATCTAGTGGTTCTTTCGGGTCCACTTTCTTCGTGGGGGGGAAAAAAAAAACTTTGCTCTTTGCGCTACGATCCCAGGATCTTGGGTGAGAGCTTCCACACTTGTGAGGACATTCAAGCGATTGGTTCCAATTCTTCTCTCATGTCTTAAAAAAAAAGAGCAAAAAAAAAAAATATAAAAAGAAAATCCCATATTTTTCAATAAAAAAAAAAACAAAATCCATGATCAATTGCATTATTTTATTAACAATAAATTTATAAAATTTCCAATTTATAATATTTTAGTTATATATTTTTAAGATTTATTATGTCTTGTCATTTTTTTTATTTTTTTTTTTTTTTACTGACGATATAATTTTTTTCTTGTCATTTTCACGTATTACAATATGGATCCCATGTGTGATAGTAGATATATATAAATGTAATTGTGCACCAGGTGCCCTTGGAACGCGTCTTAACGAAGGCCATCTTTTCACCAACCCCTGTCTACATATAACTCCTCCCTCGCACTGTCTACTGCCTTTACTCTTCACTCATTCATTCCCATTATCATTCTCTGTCTCTTTTTACGGGTGTGAACACCCTCGCATTCTTCGTTTCTCTACTGTATTTCTCTCCAACATTGAGAGAATTTCTTAACAAGCATTGAAAAACTTTGATGCATCCCGTAAAAGTAACTGTTGGCTTGTTAAATTATTTGTTCGCATTTTATTCTTATGAAATAAGAAAAAGTAATTTGTTTTCACTCTTAAATATATTTAACACTTATTTTTTCTTTTTTTTTTTTTTTCTTTTTTGCTTATTGTTGTTTTCCCAAAGCAAAATCTCTTTGAATAAATCCCTTGATCAAATACACACGGACACACGCATATACACAGATACAATATTTTTGATGGGCCCAGTGTCATTTGACTTTGAAATTCAACTGCCTCTAAAGACGACAATGGTTGACGATCTAAATCCTGGGCGACATTTGCGTAAGGGATTGTCGTCTTATCCGCCTGACTTTCGGTGGCTTTTTCACCTCGACGCCTCTTGGCAATGCCATTTTATCGTTTGCCAACATGACCTTTGGCCCTTTGTTGATATATCATCCCTTCACCGTTAGCGTTGTTCAGTCTTGTTATTCCATTTGGTATTTTTTCGTTCTTTTCATCACAACACACAATTTTCATAACATTGAATTTATTCACAAACATGTACATATATATATATATATTATGATGTCTGGCGGGTGGGTTTTGCTAAGAACATCAACAAAACTAATACAGGAGCCCAAAGATAAGAGTGTCCATCGGGAACATGCTAAGGATAACAAAGGGTTTTAAAGAGGTTTTTTAGTACTATCTACGGTCATTTTCTTGTCTCACGATTTTTTTTTTTTTTTTTTCTGTTTATGTTTTTTTCCCACATTGTATTTCTTTTTATCTTGCATCGTCCCACGTGCCTCCTCGTAACTCTACAGACACTTGTTCTGGACATTTGTTTAATCCCATAAGTAACTGAAGAAAACAAGAAGCAGAAAACTTAAACAAAAAAAAAAAAAATATTGCGGTTTCATTCCAATTTTTTTCTTTTCTTGTTTTTTCTACTTTTTTTTTTTATTTATTTTTTTTTTATTGCTTTTACATGTGAAAATTATCTATGAATATATTGTAAGTAGTAAGAAAATCAAGTAAATTGAGGCCAAGCTTCTTGCACAATTGCCAAGGGAGCTTTTCAATTTATATACTGGTTAGGTATTCAAATAGATCGTAAATTGTGTCAGAAGCCGATGTAAGAGATTCATTGCTGAAATTGAAATAGTAAAATGTCACATTGATATTTATAATATACTTTTGTCAGATTTTACGCTGACAATATTTATTTGATGATTTTTAAATTGGTTTTTTAAATTTTTTATTATAGTGATTTAATTAAGAGTCATCTCATGAATTATATATTTATCTAAATATTTATAATGTCTGTATATTAATATTACTCTAAGAATATTCGCTTTCATTTCATCAGGGATTTTTCCTCCTTTTTATTATTGTCCACTTTTCAAGTTTTTTGTATGTACTCAATTTTACTCATTCCAAACTCGAGCAACGTCTAAGTGAAATGACTTTTTCATTCATCTCATGTATATATATATTATTCGCATACTCTTTCAGACAATTTTATTGTTAACTCAAAGCCGCTCAGTAAGACGAATGGCATTCGTCTTTGTCACAAGTAGATGTTTTCCCATCATAACCTTTTTTTTTTTCTTTCTTCTTATTTCATACCACTTGATATTTATTTTTCAAATGTATATGAATTCATTCATTTTACGCGATGAATCAGTAAAAAATACAGTAAACTACATGGAAACAGTTGATGAGATGAAAAAAAAAAATAAAATAATAAAATAATAATAACATTAAAATGAATGCACACAAATTCTCCAAGTATAATTTAACTTGCGAGATAATTCTATTCACAAATCTAGAATAATATTCATTTTTATTATCACATTCCACAGCCATTTTATCATTACTCTCCTTATTCTCCCCCTCTTTTTTTTTTTTTTGTTTTCATTATAATATCTACACGTCTTCTTTTTTTATCTTCTTATTTCTTCTCGGTTTGCTTTATTATTATTATTACTATTATTATTATTTTTTTTGTTCATCCGTAATCATTGATGCATAAGTCATTTGTCGTCACACGCCCGGTGATTATTTTGAGTGATTGAGAATGTTACTCTTGGCCCAGGGAATAGTCAAGCGTAAGAGATTGCACAAGCTCCTACCCAAGCTCCTTTCGCACACCAATTTCATTCGCTTGCCATTTTACGTATACGAAATAGGGAAAAAAAAAATAAAAAAAAAAAAAAATAATAATAATAAATAAAAAGCATCATACAAAGTGCGGTCTCTTTGCTCTTTACCACACGCCACCATTATATTGTGGCTTGCAACAAAAGTACCCCATTCTCCTGTTTTCTTACAATCTTTTTTTTTTTTTTTTTTTTTTTCCTTGCATGATCAGTGCAACGACACCATTCAAATATTTCTGTCACTGATAAATTTTTTCCAATTTAATTCCACACAGCAGGCAAAAAATCCATTAGAGCCAAAACTTCTTGCCATATTCATATATAGTATGTACAGTGTATATAGTAAAAAGCTTTGTTAGAACTAGTTTATTCTTGTTATTCTCATTTGTGATATAATTTAGCTTTATATTTTAAAATGACACCGCCAAACTAATCTGCAGTCGAGTACTAACAAACTTTGTAGTCATTTGCACACGTTAACCTTTCATCTAGTCGTTCATGTACAAAGTTTATTTATTCATTTATTTATCTATTTATTTATTATTATTATTTTTTTTTTTCAATTTTCTTTCATGTATGCAATATGAAAAAAAAAAAAAAGGAATAAATAAATATATATATATATAAATGAATTAATAATAATAATATATAATTGGTTCTCTTGAATTTCCAATTGTATCAGTGATATTAAATCATCATTAAATTGCTAAAAGGCAAATTTACATTATTGTAACAGTTTATTGTAATTGTCTTGTCGTTTAAATTTATTCTCATCCATAAAAGATAATTTTTTTCAAACAATTTAATGAATCGATAAATAAGATTTTATCGATTGGGTCAGTTGTGTGTTGGTTTAATGATGGTAAATCTCAATAATCGTTAATCACATGAAGGATTTCGCAAACAAACGGTATAACGACACCTTATCAAACTTTCACGTAAAACAAGAAATTTCTGATGATTATAGTTATACGTTTATGTGTTACGTGTACATATATATTTTATGAAATAAACATAAATTTGCATTGCAAGGATGTGGCGATTAATTGTTGCTTGAAGATAACGATTTACTACGTTAATTGTTTGCATCAAAAACGACAAACAAAATTTTCAACTGAAAGTGAGTGTATGTTTGATGGTGAAATGTTGGAGTATATTAAACAGAATTATATATTATTTTGCCGTGAGGCACTTTCCTGTCTGTATCAAGAGGAACTTGTATACTTTACAATACTAGTAGCGTATTATAACTATTGCGAGTTATATTCTATATAGACAAAAGCACAAAGGAGAAAACTTAATCTTCGTATACGATTAAATACCACAGTTGTATATTGTAAATCTGTTTGGATTTCAATAGCCACAAAACCATTGAAACTCATTTCTATCAGTAATCTCATAAACTTGTCAGTCTTGTACATCAAGATACAATTTATAATATTATTATATACATTGACTACAAGTTTCATATTGAATCGTGTAACTGCATCTCATTTCTGCCAGTATTCCTATATTATTTTTCATTCACAAAACGCACCAGGACATTGATCAATTTTCGGATAACGTGTAGCTATTACTTCCGGCATCTTGAAGCCACAACAATTTGTTTTTCATTCTCCTCTTTTTTTTTTTATTATTTATTCTAGTTTTTTTTTTGTTTTTTTTTTTTTTTTCTTTCTCATCTCATTCTTCTCGTTTCATCTCTCAAAGAAAAGTCAGTTGTACACTACCGTTCAATCACGAACAAAGATCTCCGATATATTCTCCTGTTGGGTTGGGAGCTCCTGTGTTAAAAAAAAGATTAAAAAAAAAAAAAAAAGGCTATAAGAAACTGAAAAGAGAGACGCGATATTCTTCTGTATACGTCGTGATGAACGTAGGATGAGAGCGTGCAGATCTCTGGTGCATCGTGAAAGCCGTTTGGGTATCGTAAATCGGTTAGCCCCTGGGTCTCGAAGTGTGAACCGGTTCCCAACGCGTTTTCGACGTGGCACCAACAGGCCTGTGTCTTAAACTACTCGCTTTATTCACTGTTTTTATTTTTACATAGCGCGATATCTCATTCTTCTTCTTCTTCTTCTTCTTCTTCTTTTCTCTTTCTTTCTTTCTTTCTTTTTCTCTTTTTATCTTTTTCTTATTTTCATTGTTCCTCCTCTTTTTCTCGTGCTTCATTCTCTTATTTCACAAGTCTATTTAGTTGAGGTTGCTTAGATGCCAAAGCGAGCGTGATACAGCAGCAGCAGCAGCAACGCAGGCACTTTGTTCCGCCCGGCGCGAGTTGTACCCAACGTTTAGTGCCCGCCCCTCGACGTCACAATTTATTTATCGCCCTGAAGACTCTTTTTGTTTATCACTAAATACCCAAGTACTTAAGAATAAAGATGTCTGTCGATTTATGACTACCAGTTACATAAACGAATCCTCCTTTTTTCGATATTGTCCCGATTATGCTACACAGTGAAGTGAAATTTGATAGATTAAGAGAAAATGCGATTTGAAAGAATAGACACTCCCAATTATTGATATTTAATTCATTTAATTTATTCAATTTATTTGTTCCCGTTTTTTTATTTTCTCATCTATTTATTATTTTTTTTTTTTTCAGATAAATATGGAAGCTGTTACTTCAACTGATTATAATTCGTCCAATTTAAGTCGGAGTTTCAATCAAATTGGCTTTAATACGTATAATTATTCGCAATTTGAGGAAAAATATAAAACACGACAGAATGAAAAGTATACGGATGATTATCGTGATCGTTCACGCAATCAAACAAAACATGGATTAATTGACCAAACAATTTCACATCATACAAATAATTTGGTTGAGTATACAAATGAAAAAAATCCACGTAGTCATTCACAACCTGAACGACAGCATCATACACTGTATGAGGCACGTTCAAAATCACAAGATGCGCGTGAGCTGACATTTTATCAAATTGATGCACCACAAGCATTGAAGCATGAAAGTCGTCACACAAAGTGTCATCGATCAATGGTAATTGAGAAAATGACACACGATAGTGGATCAAATATTCAGGATAAAAAAGAATCCAAGTTGGTAGCGTTAGATAAGAATGAGAAACGAGAAAAAACAAACATCAAACATAATTACGTAAAATCTGAACAAAAGATTAATGGTACGAGTAATAATCATCAATCGAATAAATTCGAAATAGTCGACGTTCATTCTACTAATAATAAACAAGTAGAACCACCCAAATACCGTCCATTCGATCGGCCCCCGAGGTATCAAGAAGATCCACCTAGATCTGAATTACCACCGAAATATTGTGAAGCGACTAGACGACAAGACGATCCCAAAAGATCAATTCATGTAAGAATATATATTTAATTTATCAATTTTTTTTTTTTTCATTAAAATTTTTTTCATCTTGAATATGATTATCAGAAATAATAAATCAGTGTCTCGTCAATTTATATTTGTTCAAGAGGAATTGTAATAAATGATTAAAATTTATATATAAAATTTATTTATAAGAGATTGACTAACGTTATCATTGACAGGAGGAGAAGGGACGACGACAAGTGGGGACACGGGGCGGTATCGTGAGCAGTACTGACGGCGAGGCGCCCGCTAATCTAGCCAGTCTCACGCCAACTGCGCGAGAAGCAACACGAGGTGGGATTACACCACGACAGCGTCAAACTCACAAGCAAAACGACGTGCACACCACGCCGGATAACACAACAGAAAATAAAAATGACATTGAGAATTTGAAAAAGTCAACTGAATTGACAAAAACTTGTTATCAATCATCATCACGTAATAACGTTAACGGTGGTGTCATCCTCAGTGTTAATGTTGGCAGTTGTGGTGTTGGTGGTGGTGGTAGTAGTGGTAGTGGTGTTATTATTTGTCCTGAAATTATGTTAGGTTGTAATGATGGAAAATATATTGGAACAATGGACACATTTATCAAGACAAGTGATAATAAATCAGCGTTAAAATTAGATAAAACAAAGTGTGAAAGTGATAATAATAAAGTTGGTGGTAAATTTTTGGATAAAATTCGTTCAGTTCAAGAGGCAATGCATAAACAACACGACACAAACAAATCAAAGAGTAACCACGAGTCAATACAGCAGCCAATGATAAGTCACGTGGGTTACAAAGTTGATAATCTCAAATATTATGGTGAACTCAAGGGTTTCAAGTCTTATGGTGCAATTGATAAACCACCAGTGTCAATTCAACATGAAAAAACACATCAATACACTACGTCTGACAAGACGGCGGCACATTCAAATAATCATGAGAAAAATCATGCGCGTTCATTGCAAGGATATTGTTCCGGTAAAAGTAGTGAAAAAAGTGTTTACAGTGATAAATATAGTGATCATTATTATCGAGCTGCAGCGTATCATCAAAAATCAAGTGGTTTTCCAGTATTTCAAGAGACCAAGTACGCATACAGTGTGAATGGAGTACCAGGGACACCGGCGCAGGCCAGCGCAGCCGCAGCTTTTTTTGCACGGTGAGCTAATTTCAAATAATAATTGTACAAATTCAAATGGAACGGGTGAGGAAACAAAAAAAAATTCTATCTCATCGCATGACATCACTTATATTTATTATGAGCATTTTATTCGTGTAAAAAGGGTGTTCATTAACCAAATAGCCGACGTGAAAGGTGAGCAGTGTAGACAGAGATATAACACGAAGGATTATCACGGTACAGACATCAAAGAGAATTTTGTAGAGTCACATTGCCCCCGGAGCTTTCCAAAATTCATAACTCCCAGTTGTTTGAAATTTAAAGGTTGAATAGTTGAATGGTGAATGAGAGGATGTGGCACATGGATCTGTATAATACCCGGTCAAAAAGTATGCACCAAAAAAAGAAAAAAAAAACAAAAAAAAATATTTTTTCTCTACAGTCACAAATTTTGATCGAATTAAAATAATTTCAATACTTTTTTTTTTTTTTTTTTTTTTTCTCCCCCAACCGCATTAGATTCAGGACGGGACTTATTTCCATCTTATTATTATTTTATATGATGTGTATTTATCTTGGTATATATCTAAATTCACTTTAACATCCTAGCAGTTACGATATGACAAAAAAAATGTGTAGACACTTGGTCCTTACATAAAGTAATCTATTCTTTTCCTCATTTCCCTATTCAAACTCATCCAATTTTGTTTTTTTTTTTTTTAACCTGTATAAATTCTCTGAAATTTCAAACATACGATTAAAAAAAAAACAAAAACAAGGAAAATCACATATCCGTTTTTGCTTTATAAAAATTCCTGAGGCCTCAAGATAAAATGCAATACATTTTTTCCTATCATATATATATTCTTGGCATTTTGTATACAGTATATAACACATATGTTTCTTAACCCTATTTTGTGGCGAAGACACGAGTGGGCGAACCAAACACACACACATATACACATTACACACAATACATGCATTTATACAAATATATATTTATACATAGATAAATGCCATTTGATCAGAGAAGTACGAGGAAATAGGTGGATATTCCCATGAGGAATTGCATTCACGTCATTACATCACCAAATACAGTTAGTTATAGTGTTTAATGTTTATTTCTCGATGTATACTAATGATCTATTGCCATGATCGTTTGCAAATTGGATGTTATATAGTTAGGTAAATTTATTTATTCATTCTCTTCTAGTATCCTCAGTTTTATATATATATATATTTTTTTTTTTCATTTATTTGTTATGCTTTTATTGTTCTTTTTTTTTTTTTTGTTCCTTCATATAATTTTGCTGTACATTCATAATTTTTTATTCATAATTTCATGATTATTATTATCTTTTTTTTTCATTTGTTTCTTTCAATCGTGTATATTGTGTTCGTAAAAAATACAGTGTGTTGAATAGAGAGTATCGAGAATAAATTGCTGTATTGCATCAGTTGTGTCTAGACACCAGCAGGCGCCATTTAACGAGACATATTCCTGTTTGTCTTCATACCACCACTTTTTTTTTTGTTTTGTTTTGCTTTGTATTTTTTTTTTTTATCAATGGAGGTGTATACGATAGAATTTTTCAATATTTATTCTTTCAACTATATTTTGTACTTATATCCTGTATACGAGTTTATATGAAAATATTATTCAGAGTTGCATTGGAAAATTATTTCTTCTTGTTGAAGAGAGGGAAATATATTTATGTGAACTACTTTATACAATTTTCACCAACGGCTTTTGCATAATGTTAAACGAAAAAACTCGAAAGCTACAAAAAAAAAAAAGATAGGTGAAATAAAATAGTAATAAAATGTTGTGCCTGAAGTCAATGCAACAAATGAAAATTGTGCTAAACACACGGTGGATAAACCGGAATGGGTGGGGATAAATATCCGGTGAAATGAAGAACAGTATATGATGAGAATAAACACTTGCATGTGTGTGTTTGTACAATTGCGAATACAAGTCTCTGTTTTTTGTTTTTTTTTTTGTTTTTTTTTTCCCCTAAGGAAACGAGACTATATTTTTATAGTCTTGGTGATTTTATTGTGCTTTTATATTGCCTTTCGTGCTCTCAAGCTTTTTTGATTTCAATCTCTCTCTCTCTCTCTCTCGTTCTTTCCTTCTTCTTTTTTTTTTTTTTTGTTTTTTTCTCTCATTTTGTTTGTTATGTATTTTATTTTATTTTTCAAACTTGCATTCAATTCATGCGACACGAACGTGTTATGTTCAGTCACTTTGCGTAAAACGAGTTGAAAATTTAGACCACATCGAATATTTTTCTCTTTTTTTTTTCTTCATGTATGAGAAGAGTTGACACCCTGGAACTTTTATATTCAAAAGTATTTGATTTTCTGCGAATATTGAAATCATCACTTTGAGTGCATGAGTGTGTGTGGGTGTGTGGATGATTGAGAGTGTGAATATGAACGCAATTTCCGGAATGTCGAAAAAACTCATGGATTTCTATTGAATTGAATGCGGAGATGAAAGAGAATACACATATATATATATATATATACAGGAGGGAAGAAATAATTTATGATAACTTGAATGATTTTATAAAACACTTATTCATTAATATTTTTTTTTTCTCAATGTTTTACCGTTGACATTTTTTTTTTTTTCCCCTTCTCTTATCGCACGGCACTGGAAGATACCATTGATGACCCGCAGTTCAAATTGATCTAATAAGCTGTCATTAAAAAAGAAAAAGAAGATAACATTTAAATGATTGACTGGTCGAATGATAAAAATAAAAAAAAATGACTAAGGACCAATATATTATGCAAATGCTGTGTTTATCCCACTAATAAGTTAGAAATTATTAGTAAATGGTAGTTGACCCAATGCATCATCTTCTAATTTCTTTTTTTATTATTATTATTTCTTTTTTTTTCTCAATGATAAATACAGAAGATTAATAAAATTTATTAGTGATTTAACAAACACATCAATTTCAATTCTCGTGATTACGTCCACTCTGGATGACCATCGTCATTTGACGTGAGAAATTTACCGCTACTTGAATATAAATAAATATTTGTCTTCTCATTTATTACTTTTTTTTTTTTTTTTTTTTTTTCTCGTTAGACGATTTTCATGAATATTTATATGGACAAAGAGAAAATATTTCATTGGACCTTTTTCCAGTGGGTAGGTCCCTAATGCACCCCTGTCGTTTATGGTGTGTGGAAATGATATTTTTCAGAATTTCATTAATTTTTAATTGATTTATTTCAAAGTAATACGAAACTTTGTTAAATTTCAATCTTAGCTTTATGAGTAGAATAATATTCGTAATATTTACACGAATTATTCAATAATAATTTAATTGTATTGATGATAATTGTTACGATAGTGATTTTGATTGTGGATTTTGATAGTAAATAATATGATGGCAATTGTGTTCTTTTATAGGTCACCAAGGGTATGAACTCAGAACTCTTGTTCTCTTTATATATTCTCTCTGTTCAACAGGTAGCGTTCAACGGTGGGTTACCGTCCACGAACGCGTTCACAGCCCTCTCCATTATATTCATATCATGTAAATGCGCTTGCCCCCATCTCACAAGCCCATTCGCCCATTTTATCATTCCCTTTTGTATATATCCATATAAACAGATATAAACGCAGTTGGGGGTTACACTAATACCAGTGATGGTGGTAGTGATGATGCAATGTAAACTATGACCAAGTCGTATCGGGGCAAAAGGGTGCGGAGGTGAACACCGAGTTAGAATTTTTATTTTAGATTTATTTAGTTGAATGGAGCGGGAGGGAGAAAAAAAAACTGGTTTTTATTTTAGAAAAAAAAAAAAAACAGATAAATAAAAGAAAAAAAATTTTGACTGCTTCACTATAATTAATATTTGAAAAACAAAAAAAATAAATTTATTCAAATTATTCTGAAAGTGTTCACTGCTCTGTGTCACTGATTTTACTATACCGTTTTTGTTTTTTTTTTTTTTTTTTTTTTTTTTGAAAAGATTTGTTTCATATTCCACACCTCAATTTTAACATAATCAATCGACTTATAAACAAGTCATCATTGCGCTACGTACAATTATTGTTGAACATGTATCAAGTACGTAATTGCTAAATTATAAATCAGCAAAATTACACAATCATAGTTGAAATATTAATACGATAATTCAATCAAATTTTTCATATATAATATTTTTATTATTAATAAAAAATTCAATAATAATAAATAATACAACATTGATTTTGACTTTTAATTAATTTTCAATTTAATTCAATAATTATACTTATGTATTTATTTATTGTAATGATAAAAATTTTCATTTTTTCTCCTTCTTCTATTTTCGAATTTAATCTATCTTGTTATTAATTCATTTATTTTGTTCACAAAATATGTCAAATTGACGATGTAACATTGATAATTATGTCATACTTATATTATTTCATTCTTAAATATAAACTTTTCAATTGCATGATACTCGCAAGTCTCTTATTGCACTCAATGACGCGTAAAGATATTATCTACAAGGCAGCGGTCCCGCGTGTACGGATTAACCGGTCGTGAATAGGGTGTCCGGATATAATCGATAATCGAGATTCCATCATGATGATAATAAATATTGCATCGTCATTAAGTTAACTCTCTTTCAATGTGTATATGTAGGTAGCGATGTTTTCTTTGCAATTTCTTGGTTGTTTTGTATATCTTTGCTTTTTGCTAAGTAACCACATTGAATTTTATAATTCTACATATCTCTCTTTTTCTCTGTTTCATTTATTTTTTTTTCCGATTATGATGATTACTATTTTTATTATTATTACTATTACTATTATTATTAATAATAAAATTCCTTCACCACAAGTTTTCTTCATTGGATTGCGTGTCCACACCTGTCAGAAAATATAGCAGGCAATATAATCATTAATAATATTGTGTTATATAGTTTCCAAATGATTTAAATTGATTTGAGGGATTCGTGCGAGTTTCATAAATACACGTATATATATATATATATATGTATGTATGTATGTAATATGATGAGGGAGATATTTGTTTCTGTTTCATATATCATCGTAGTATACAGAGTGTCCCACAGAGTAGAAACAATTGAATGGTGAGGAGGGTGGATTTTGATCTTGAACGAACAGTTATTTATTTATTTATTATTTATTTTTTTTTCTGGGATTTACATTGTTAGTTTGTCGTTTATAGAGAAATTATTATTTTTTTTTTTTTATGTTTCAGATGGCTCTTCTCATTCGTATTAATCATTTTATTTATTTTATGTTTTTTATTTCAATAATTTTTGTTTTGTTTTGTTTTGTTTTTTTTTCCTGTTTTTTTCTTGTTTTTCTCTTGTTTGATATTGAGTATTATTGAATTTTATATTGCATATACGTGAATATTTTTACATGCTAAATGTATTTTACAGTGAATATAATAAATTTTTGATATTCAAAAAAAAGTATATATAATATATTTATTATTTATTATTTATTATTATTATTATTATTTCTTTTTTTCTCTCCCTCACTTTGTCTAGTTCTCTTGAACATATTCAAATCATCTCTTTATACATATACCAATCAATCTCCATTATATTAATGTATATAAACTCTTTATTTATTGATTAATAAATTGATGGAGTGAAATGAAAGTTTATCAATAGTTTTCGTATGACAATTAGTACGAATATAAAGAAGCGCGACAGCATCAATACAATTTTAGTATTGAACGACTGGTAGAGAGACCCCCATTGAAATTTATTTCCTCATTGTAAATTAGCAGACAGTTGGAAGCAAAACATCACCGCTCAATACACGCATTTATACACAATATATACATACATACACACAAATATATATACATACATACGCACAGGGACAACAAAAATACTCTGCAATAATGTGTAACTAGCTATTTCAATAGAATTTAATTCTGAGATTGTTACTTTGAAGTTTTTCGTAATTAGTTTCAATGACAAAATTAAATGTTGCATTCATTGATGTTACACTATTATCCCAATGATGTCTTGCTTTATATCTATTATATAAATATCAATTTTTATTATACATATATTTTATTATTATTAATATATTTTTTTCCATTTTATATCAATAAAGACGACCAATTTATTTTTAATAGTTCCGGCTATGCAACTTTTCTTTGATGATAAATATATATGTATATGTATATTTAAGTACCTGCATTTTCACTCCCTCTAGATCGTACAAAGTCGTTCAACTGAAGAGCATTCAATTTCACTGTGCTCCTTACGACCAACTGTATGATATAAAGAATGATAATAGTCTTGAGATTTCCCATGTGCCTCAACCCGATTACTGTTTCCTTTTTCCATACCTTTTTTTTTTCCTATTATTTTATATACGGATATATAGGTATTCGTCTACATATGGATATATATATATATATATATAATTCTATCGACTTTCTTTTATGCCATTTTTTTTTCTCTCTTTTTTTTTTTTTTTTTTTTTTTTTTGTACTTCGACTGTATATGGAGGGTTATAAAGTCATCTTATATGGATATGAAGAACAATTTTAATATGCACATGACGTCTCGGGTGTATCTACCGTGAGATTGCAAATTAATTTTCCACGTGGAAAAAAAAATAAAAAAAAAAAAGTTAAATAAGAATATTCTTTTGGTGGTTGCACAAATTGAGATGGATAAATTTTTTTATTTATAATCATTGGATAATAAAAATTTGGGAAATTTATTGATGAATATTCACATTTATTTTTACTCGTATTATTGATTTTATTTCATTTAAGTTATCATACTGAGATACAACAAATTCAATCTATCATGATGACTGTTTTTTTAAAATTATAAATTCATGTAATTAATCAATATAAAAGTACTGATGTATATGTGTATGTGTGGGTGTGTGAGTGCGAGTGCTTGTTAGTGTGTTTAAGAGAGGAGAATATCGTTCAATTTATATATTTTTGTCATAGCAAATATTTTTTTCATATTGTTCAGTGGAACATGTGCACTCTGTTTGAAAGGAAAAGTATTTAATATTGTTTTCATTAACTTTATAATTCATACACTGCACGTACATAAATTTATGTGCATGAATATGCGTGTCCTTTTGTGTTTATATTTGTGTATTTTTCATTTCCGCTTCTGAATTGTTTCCCTTTTTTTTTTTTTTCTTATCTTTCCAACCATCATCAAAGAAAAAATGGACAATTGTCTACACAAATAATCTTCTCACTTCTTTTTTTTTTTCCCACGTATTCATTTAATCTGTATAAAAATTCATATTCCATGCAAATCATTCAATTTTATTTTTATTTGAAGATTTTTAAATTTTTACTTGACATACTATGGCTAAAAGAAAAAAAAAATTTTTTTTTTTCTCATTTTATTATTTTCTATTTTGCTTATTATAATTATTATTTTCTCCTCTTTTTTTTTTCAATTTTGTGTTGCATTATTCCTCGATAATATCGTTTTGGCGTCTCACGGTCGTTTCAATTTATTCTCAGGTCATCTCACAGTTGCATCTTTCAGATTCAATTATAGATTTCAAAGTACAGTGTTGAGCTTAAATATTTTTTCATTTTTTATTTTTCATATATACTGGACATATGAGGGAAAAAAAAATATATATATATATATACATTTGGTTACAAAGTTGCTGGTTTTAATTGTTTTTATCATTAGATTTTTTTATTTATTTATCTTATTATTATTATTATTTATTTTTTTAAAGCAACCGTTTACAATTAACCTTTTGAAAGTATAAAAAAATGAATGGATATAAACAAAATAAAAATAAAAAATTCGTGAAACAATAATAATAATAATAATAATAAATCCACTGGAATTACAATTGGTTGCATACTTCAAATAACTCGTATACGGTATGTGTGTTTGTCTCGTGTGGAATTGGAGCTTGCATTCAAAATCTATTTGAATTTATTTTTTCACCTGTCACCGCGCGACGTGTTGCAAATGTTTGACTGAATATCAAGCGAATAAACTCTACTGTGTACATATATATATATAGTAAACTGTAGTATTACATGATAATCTGAATGAGAAAAGCAAACGGAATATCGCGTTTACAAAATAACCAGCAGCTTCAATTAGTCGCGTCATAAAATGTAAATGTCTCGTGACATATACATTCATATATACGGTACTTTATGTCGTGTTGAACCTTTTCCGGCCAGCAAATATGTCATTCAAAGTGGCAAGATGAGTAAATGTCGACTATGAGTGAATTTTGAATGCATCATTTAATAACTATATATAATGACTAATTTCATGAATTATCACAGAGTTCTACGTTGACTTTATTTATTAATTAACTTATTTTCTGCTTAATATATATTAATTATATAATGATGATGATGGTGATGATGATGATAATGATGATAGTGGTAGTTGTGAATTAATTTAATTCTTTTATCATTGATGTTTTTCATGTTATACTTTGAAAATTTTATTCAATTCTTGTTACTCGGTGTCATTTATGTATATTAAAGTTAGTGAATAGTTTTACTAAATAAATTTTTAAACTTTTTGTTGTGTATAAATTATATTTACTTATTGAAGAGTTGACAACGAATTAGGCCAATCAATCCAATCGACTTTTGGATTTAGTAACTGGTGTTCAACAATTTTTCATCAATTATTCTCTAACAAGATGGAAACAAAAGATTGGGGGATATATAATAGTTTCTTAGTTGAACTTTGTACGATGAAAAAATTTTCCCAACTGCATATTCAGTTGACGTGAAAGTTTTGCATTTCATCAAACTTCTTGTACAATTATGTAGCTTTGATCCTAGTTAGAAATAATTATTATATAACATCCAATATAAATATATATATGTGTGTGTGTACATGAAATTTATTTCATCTTGAATATAAAATTACATCGTTTATTCTCATCTTTGATATATATTTTCTATAAATTTATTTTTCACATGATTTCATAAAGTTTATTTCAAAAATGAGTAAAGAGAGTAAAAACTTGGATATGATACACGATGAAAATGAAAATGAGAAAAAAGAAAAAGATGAGGAAACAAAAAAAAAGAAAAAAAAAAAAAATTCAGAAAACTCATAGAAAACTAAATTAAAGTATCATGAGATACGTCATATTATGGGATGTCGTTTAAGAATTATTGGATAAAAACCCAAGTAGTTGGTAAATTCAGTTTTATTGCAGGATAATGACAATCAATATATGCAACTTGAATACATAAATATTATTAAAAAATAAAAATTTACTGTGATTGTCAATAAAAATGACGAATTACATTTTATACGCACAGATTTATTTAAATGATATATCAATCAATCATATTTTTTTGTTTGTTTTATTTTCTTCCTTAACACGCCACTTTATCATCGTTGGCATTTGATATTTATAGAGAGGACAACCCAAGTGAGTGGACGTGGATAATAAAGTCGTAACATAATAAAATTCTGTCAATGTCTTTATAAACATCTTCTCTTCATCTTCCTTCATGTCTTATATGATCTGATATGATCTGATATTCTCCGTCATTCGCTATAAATCATAACTAATATCTCAACGATTTGTTTTACTTTACTTCATCTCTTTATTTATTTACTATTTTTATTTTTTTCTTTTCTTTTCCTTTTCTTCTAGAGATTATAACGTCTCTATCTCCAATGAATAAATTTAGTTCGTCATTATATATACGTATATACAAAACGTGATCCAATGATCTATCGATTTCCAAGTGCTACATCTCATTGATAGAAGTTACTGATTAAATTTTGTGACCCAACACTACATTGACTTCAAGTTATTTAGTACATATACATATATAATATAAAAACAGTTCCGATTTTCACAATTCGTGTATAGAATTTTCACTGTAGCAAGAAAATGCCCCTACGAGCTATGTCATCGTCTTCATCTCCATCTTCGTTCGTGTCCTCTTTCCACTTTCTCGTATTTCTTTTGTCGTGATATAAAACGCAAGTACTATACGATGGAAATGGCGAGTCCCGAATACGGAATGTGAATCTCGAACGTGCACGGACTTGTACAAGTTATCATTACATGGTTTGTCATTTAGGCAACGTGTTTAAGCCAAGATCGTCTTTTGGCATCTATCTCGCGTTCTTTGCCAACGACATTTTCGCGCACTGTCCATTACTTTGAAAAAAAAAAAATAATAATAAATAAATAAATAAATAAAATGAATCAAGGAAAAATGTAGGGAAAAAAAAAAAAATAATAATAAATAAAAAAAAAAACAAAACGAATAAATTGTGAATGAATGCGATGACTCGTGATAATCGCATGTAATGTCTAGGAAAAATTTTATAAATAACTTCTACTTGGTTTTTCGACTCACGTTATACCTATTTACACATAAATACATAAACATATGTACTCACGTCTTGAAAAATGGAAAAAAATGATAATATGGGGGAGGGTAAAAAGAAAGAAAAAGGACATATAGATCGATTTAAGATATCGCAGTGTAGAAATAAATGGTAACAGGAGGTTTTTTTTTTTTTTTTTTTCTTCTTATTTCTTTATACATTTTTATTTATTTTTTATTTTTTTATTCCAACAACATTTATATCTCAAAATATCCTAATGCTGGCAAAATGGAATAAATAATATTGAGTCGATACGTTTATATATATACAAAAGGGACAACTGGCGTACAGATACAACTTTCTCCGGGCATGGCACGAGCACAAGAGAGTGCGAGGATTGAACGGGGAGGGATAAATCTATTTCCTGCGGTTTTTGAATACGTTATGAGAGTCGATGTCAAGGGGCTCTGCTCCTTTTTTTTTTCCATGACTTCTTGGTCATCATCCATCTCTTCCATTTTTTTTTTTTTTTTTTCGTTGTTTTTCTTTCTTTTTTCCAATTCCAAACTGATGTCTCTTTCATTTTCTTTTTTATTTTCGTCCTCCTCCCACTCCCACTCCTTTCTTTCCTTTTCTCTTGCTCTCACTCTCTATCGTCTTTTCATTATAGTAATATTTCCCCTCACTATATGAAACTAAAAAGAAAAATCCTCGCAAATATTGCATTTGAATGGTGAGTAAATATATTAAATAAATTTACAAAGAGAGAAATATTTATTATATTTCTTTGAATGTGAATATTCATCTCACAGCTGGTTATTAATTATAAATATACAAACACACCGAGTATACAGAAAAATTATTATAATTATTATTCATCGTTTTTTTTAAATATATTTGTGTGTATAAATTTATATATATATTTATTTTTGATGGTACAACGATATCACACCGTGTAATATTAAAATTATATTGTCGCGTGTCGGAATGAATTCATATAATATTACATTGGAGAAAGAAAATAATAAAAATAATAAGAAAAAATGAGGGGAAAATATAAAAATATAATTATAATAAATAATGAAATAATACGTTAGTGAAATTTGTGATTGTATGACTGATGATAGTGGATCAGCTGAAAGATCAATCTTCCTGTTCACTTACCATGAATTTAATATTTCTTACGAATATTTATTAATATATTTGTACACTTTGGCTTTGTATTTCTATTATGTGTGAGAGTATAAATATATGGATGTATATAGAACTCATTTGGTTAACATGCGAAATTGGAAAAAAAAAAAAACAAAAAGAAACAAGAAAAAATGAGAATACGTTATAAATTTCAATTTAATTTTCATTGAGACACGAATGAATAAAATTAACGGTGGCAAAAAGATAAAAAAAAATTAGAAAAAAAAAAAGAAAGAAAGAAAGAAAGAAGAAAACAAAATACATTAATTATTATGTAAAGGATAAAAATTAATATTCGTGGCTACTGTTTTTCTATGCGATATAAATTTTTGTTGCTCGCAACATAATCATATTTATATTATCACTGTGGCTTTTATCACGTGACAACCACAAAAGATGCGTGAATTAATATGATGTGACCTCAACCCCCTGTGGTGTTTACACGCGATATTCGTATAATTCATTCACGAAATATTTATGTTTACTTTTATTATACCATGGATAATTGTTTTTGCAGTGTATGCCAGTTAATATAATTCGAGAATTAATATCGTAAAATAAAAATGAGAGAAAGAAAATAATAATAATAATAAAAAAAAAAAAAAAAAAAAAGAGAAAATACAATTATACGAAAAATAAAAGTAAGAAGAAGAAGAACAAGAACAACAATAATAATGTCGAGTGGAATGAAATTTTGGCGTGTGGGTAGACTTGAACTTTTTATCATAATTAATTATCATCATGCGAAAAAAAAAAAAAATTTTTTATGTTTTTAATTTAAAAATTTTTAGCGAATTTTTTAATGCACATAAAAATTATTATTATTTTTCTTCCTTTTTTTGTTTAGAGAGTACACATAAAATTTTTGCATTTACCTAAAATCAGGATCACTTTAATATATATCAAATTTTCAATATCATCTTCCTCACTAAGCCGGAATTAATGTTCAATTTACGACGACGCTGAGACAATCTCGTGGTGAGATTATAATTAAATCATTATTGATATATTTATCAATATTTCAATTCACTATTGATAATTTATATTTGATTTTTTATTTATTATAACCCAATCACAATTGATATACACATTTTACTATGTATATATATTATATATTTGAGTTAATGAGATAATTTTTTTATGAGCATTGATAATTATCATTCAAATTGGCATTGTATGTTTAATTATTTGTTGATATATTTGTTTGTATATCGTTAGACGGAATTATTGTGTGTTCAAATTGTATGCATTGCATTTACATATAACTATTATTTTCACGTTTGCATATTATTCCCAATCTCTTCTTGATGCAGTCAGTTGATAATGCTGATAAGCAACTTCTCACCACACGACAGTACATTTACAGATTTCTGTTGCAATTTTATCGACCGAGTTGTTATACCCATGAGAAGTGAGTGAATAATTTTCTGTGGACTTTTTGCAAGGTCCACATTTGCAGATGGCGCCATTGCACGAATCATTATTAATTATTCTATATTATTATTATTATTATTATTATTATTATTATTATTATTATTATTATTATTATTATTATTATTATTATTATCAATTAATTAATTAATTTATTTATTATATTTTCACATTACAATTACAAATATAAACAAATCGACGGAATTAAAATTTGTATAATTATTTGTAATTTTTCAATTTTTCAATTTTTTTTTTTGATTTTTTTTCATCTGTATAAATGCAAATATTTGATGAAAAAAAAATCGTATAACAATTTTTTTCCACGTATATTTTTTTATTTAGTATTAAATCCGGTTTAACATTTAACTCTATGAATATTCGTGAATTTGTATCCAAGTCGTGTTAAACGTTCGAAATGTTTAAATGTCATATATAAAATACACAAATCTCTGATGGAATCATGTAGGAATGAATATTTATTACAACAGTTAACGACAAAAAAATCACTGTTTAGGTATGTAAAACGTTTTTTACCAACTATATATGTAGATGGATTAAAAACATTTAGTGATTTTATATGTAAATGTTGAATTGTCTTGGCGTTAACACCGTCAAACTAACTATTGCACGGGCATCGATCGCTTCAACCGAAACACAACGCCCGCATGTTCGTAGCACCAACGACATTTCCATAATTACCATGCCGCAATGCTGTCGTTTGGAATCATTGAAGGGGATAAGAAGTAGAAAAAAGAAAAAAAAAAAAAAAAAAACAACAACAAGAAAGAAGAAAAAAAAAAAGTATGGAAATAAAATGGTGAATACAAAACCAGTGAAGAATTTACCAATGTATTGTGGGGAAAAAAGGTCGAAAGCGATAAGCTATAAGGAAATCGAAAATCGTCTCAAGCGCTTGAGAGGTTAAAAAAAATAAAGGAAGAAGAAAAAAAAAATAGACACACGACAAAGAGAGAGTGAGAGAAAAAGAGTGACAAAAAGAAGAGAAAAAAAAAAAAAAAAAAAACAACAAAAAGATTGAAAAAATAGAAAAATAAAAAATGATTTCACATGAATAAAATTTATATGTAAGAGCTATAAAAATCTAACTGAGCGTGTACTAATCGTTTGTGTGATTTTATATGTATATTGCAAGGAAAAAAAAAAAAAATGAATTATATGATAATAATAATGATAATATGATAATTGTGTAAGTTCGTGTGTATTTGGACAAAAACTCTGATTCTGTATTGAATGTGCGTAAGTAAAAGTGACTTTGTGGTTGACAAGGCAATTTCAGTTTCGCATTGTTGCTCCATTTCCGGTAATATTGTCGGGATGATAACTCATGAAAAAACAAGGGAAAAAAAAAATAATAATAATAACACAAGATGAGAAAAAGAAAAAATAAATAGAGGAAGTAGCAGATGATAAAGATGACAAGGGGTCGCGGGGCATCGCCCATTTGTCCGTTTACCAAGAGACAAATATTATTGAAAATTCAATTAATCATTTTAGATGAACTTAAAATTTTTCCCATTTGTAATATTTAAATATTCGAGTATTTCTTTTTTTTTTTTTCTTTTTATATTCACGTAACTCACGATATTTCGTTGAAATAAAATTAATAAATAACATTAATAATATTTATTATTAGATAATTAATGAGTATATGTCATTAGTTAAAGATAAATATATATAATATCACACGTTTATTCGTCGTTATGATAAAAATTAAAAATATTCAAACGGTTAATTATCTCATTGTAATAATAATAATTATTATTATTTATCTATCATTATTTTTATAGTGTTGAAAGAATTAGAGACTGAAAAATTGAACATGCATTTATGTGCGTATATGATATTCGATGTATATTTGAATAAATACGTGTGCGTATGGATGTGCGTAACAGAAAAAGAAGATGAGAGAACAGCCGAATTGCACTCACTAAAATAGTGTTAATCTCTATAGTTATATGTGATATTGCATAGGGTTGAAGCCTTAGATATATGTATGTATGAGTTGGGCTCGTGCCAAATTTGGGGATTAAGTGTCGTACAACCTGGTGCCTATCGCCGAGTATTCAAAACTCGTGATATATTTCATCAACTCTTTCTACATATATATATATATGCATGTGCATATGCGTGTGTGTGTGTTTGTGTGTTGTGAATGTTTTAGAAAAATATTGTCTTCTCTCATTTTAAATAATTTTCTTATTTATTTATTTATTTTTTTTTTCGGACAGAACTGACATTTTAAAATGTAATTTTTCTTCTTTTTCTTCTTCTTCTTCTTCTTATTATTATTATTATTTATTATTATTAATTTTTTTTTTTTTCATTTTTTCATGAACACAAAAATATTTTTCTGAAGTATATTCGAGTGATTTTAATTGACATTGATTGACGACTACAATAATTCAACAAAACACAAAATAAACGTTGCAACACCAATTTTTACTTTATTAATGATTTGAAAAATTTTTTCCTCTCTCTTATTTTATGTTTATTGACCTGTCGCATATTTGAAGTTCAATTTTTTATGTCATAAACTCACGTGAATGAGTTTTTTTTTTTTTTTCAACGGAATGAATGCAGAGGGAATTTCGATGATGAAACTAATTTGGGTAGAAATAAAAAATAATAATAATAATAATATTAATAATAATAATAAAGATAAAGATATTAATGAATGAATAATTTTAAAGTACAAATGATCCGACAGTCATGTTTGCTATTGTATATAAAAATTCATATCTATTTTTGTCCACTGACAACCTGTCAATCTATAAAGTCTATAAATGACAATTCTCCCTCTTACAAATTGTTTCCATAATTTACACAGTATATATATATATATATATATACGTAGGGAGAAAGGTAGAAAAAAGAACGTATATATACATATACATCCACTTTATTCTATATCTCCCAAGCCAACAAATTATATTCATATTTGAGGGATTATATTGGCGATCCTACGGATCAAAATTTCAGAGTGGAGAAATGTGATGTTGATGGTTTTTGGATGGGCGCTAATTATTTGCACGCGCCACTGACGTAGATTGAATTTCACGTGAGATAATAATATAAAAATCGAGAATAAACTCATCACTGATTTGAATAAAGGACTATTATTTATTCATACACTACTAAATATGAAAAAAAAAGAAAAGAGTATTTTTTTTTGTGTTTTTTGTTCTTTTTGTTTTTTTGTTTTTTTGTTTTTTTTTTTTTGTTTTTTCGTACTATAAGAATTTTATAACAAAGAGATAAGTATTATTTATATATATTAAAGTGGAATTTTAAGCTGTAAGTTGAAAGCAACTCGGTCAAACTCTTCTAAAAGATTTTTATCTATATATATTTATATCTGTGGTATTAACAGTCTTTCAGTTTATAACAAGAGTAGAACGTGTATAGATATATATATATATATATATATACATATGTATACAGATATTCGAATTGTTAAGTTTTCAGGTGGGAAAACGAAAAAGTTTGTGGTTATAGAAAAGAAGGCAAGTCTTGAAAGAGATAATGGTAGTGAGTCTCAATAGAGTAAGAGTCTTTTGCCACTTGTGTCACATCATCTTTTATTTTCAACAGGATCTTTTGTTTCAAAATTCACAAATAGTATGAAAAAATAATGATAATAATAATAATAAATAAATAAAAATTGAAAAAAAAAAAATATAATAATAATAAATCGACGAAATTCAATTGAAATGACGATGATAAAATTTTTCAATTAAATAATTTAATTGAAATTTGAATAGGATTATTTGAATATTTAAATATTAAATTGATATGAAGCTTAAGTATATTTATTTATTTTTATTATTTTCATTTTTTTTATCATTCAATTGAATATTTGTATGTAAATTGGCCACGTGTGGGATAAAATTACTGATGATGCTCATTCCCTTATCATATTATTACAAGTTTCGCGATTGATCCCCAAGCTCTTTGTCAATGGAATAAAGAATAATGATGGTAGGGTGAGCAGGATGAAATGAGATGATTTTCGATTTGCAAAAGTAGCACGATGAAGATTGAAAAGCCAGTGTGCGTGCGTTTGTAGCATCAAAATACACACGCGACATAAAAATTTTTTTAATAACTGCATTTATATTCCATACGTGTTGATTTTATATCCTCAAGAAATCCGTGAATATTGGACATCAACCGTTTTTCTCGTCTATTATTTGTATTTTCTCATCTCGTTCGTTTTCCTCATCTTCTTCATTTTAAACTTATGTATTTATTTATACAGACTCTAGTGTTTCTCTTTGATATTTTTAACTCCATGTCAATCGTGTATTTAAACTTGTCAAATATGATTATGTTAAAATTTTTAATATTACACGTAATATCTTTCGTTTTTTTTTTTTTTTCATATTCACGATAATTTTTCTTACTGCCCTCGAATCAATAATAAATTTTACAGTTTATTTCTTGATCTAAATTTGACAATAGGAACATATTGAATCGTAACTATCGAATAAAATCATGAACAAATGATGTAACAAATACGAAAATGTAAAAAAACAAAAAAAAAAAACAAAACAAAACAAAAAAAAAATTATAATTGCACTAAAATTGGTTTTAATCTAAAAATTATCTCACTTTTTTCATTTCTTTCTCCTTTTTTTTTTTTTTTTTTTTTCTTGTGGAAACCCATGAGATTTTGCAAACTCTCATTCGCAACCGATCACGGTCGAAATGAAGTCACGCGCGAATTTGCATTCGACAGAGTGTTTTCCAAGCGCATGGAAAGCTCCATCAGTATAAAGTCGAGACAGCAAGAGAGTAAGAGAATATATATATATATATATATGTATATGTGTGTGTAAGAAAGAGAGAGAGAGACTGAGATTCGAAGGGAAAGTTAGATAGGACAACTCTCGTGTGAGCTGATATTCACCCAAGATTCTACTGAGGTTAATTTATATTCGAGTCATTCACCCGAATCGCGCAAAAGCAAAAGTGTATATATATATATATACGCGAGCATATATAACGTCTCTTATCTCTATTTCCATTGGTGTATATACCTGTTCACAACTGTCGCCCTTTAATTATTCGCACATTGACGCCACCGTGAGTGGATCACTTACCTTTGGGATTTGTCGGCTGATGTAAGTCTCACGATTTTCCCCTTCGTCAAAGAATAAATCGCGACAATATTCGTGAGATTTCACGAGTGTGATGGCAACTGTCACACAATTTTCATACCAATGCCAAATAAACGTAGTAAATGAAAGGAATATATATATATATATATATATATATTTATATAGATAGATGCAAAAAGGGTTCGTTGACATTTTGGTCCTCTCACTATAACAGAATAGTGTGAGTAGGATGTACAAAGATAACGAACATATAGACACGGAGACACAAGTCAATGAATTATTACGATTAAATGGAGAAAGAAGGATAGAGATAGAAACAGTGGAAAGAATTAAAGTGAATCCTTCGTGTCATTGTACGTCTGGCCGACTTAAATAGAATAGTTTTCATGGCCTCTTCACGTTGGTACTTTACGATCAATAGCTGAAGACGCACGTACACGACTTTCAGAGAGTCTTATATATATATATATAGTGTGTTATACCGGCCAACAAAATAGGGTTGAGTTGTGTAGAATAGAGTGTGTAGAGAGGAGGTTGAGAGCGTGAGAAGGAGAAGAAGGTGGAAAAAGAAGGAAAGGGAGCGACAACAGACTCGTTTGAGCGTGTAAAAGAGCGCAGGTTAAACCACTGCAGTCACTCGTCATGGCGACATAACTGGTGCGGTCTATAGTTGTAGACAATGGAGTGAGGGTGGTATCGCGTTTCTGGCACGCATTGTGTGGACGAGCCCTAACGACCACTGTCATTACTAACCAACCACTGATTCTTGCATTGTTTTTTTTATTTTATTTTTATTTTTATTATTATTATTATTATTATTTTTTTTTTCCGATTCGTTTTTTATGTTTATTCTACTCGTATAATTCACAATTGCATCAATAGAATGTAGTTTCCATAGATTTATTTAATGATTCATGTATGAGAGTGTTTTTGAAATAATTAAATTAATTGTAGACATTCGCGGTTGGGATTTAAATTTTTTTATTGTTTAGGATGGGAATTTGGATGGGATCAATTGTGCCAGTCTTTTTATTCTTTTTTTTTTTTTTTTTTTTTCTTTCGTTTGAATATTTTGTATTTATTGAATATTCACGTGTGTGTATGTATATTTTGATTCAAGTGTAACAGTAGTGGGTAGTATATGCGTGAAGATTTTCAACAAGACTTTCATGAGACTTTCAGTGGTATTTCGCTGATTCCAATCATTTTTGATGCATCCGGACTTTGCAAGAAATTCTTTCGCTGTCGTATTTTGTGTGTATATATATATATATATATATATATGTATATGAGTTTGTGAATGATTTGTAAGAAAGATAAGAATGCGCAGTGTTGAAGATTTTATAGCTCAGAGTGAGTTTAGAAAAAATTCTACTGTAAAAAATGGTAGATTTTGTGTCAATGTTATGGACATTTTGAAATGTATCTCTTGTGTATTTTATCCAAACACATTTTATATATTTTTATTTTGTTTATTTATTTATTTATTTATTTATTTATTTATTTTTTTACTGCTTTATTCTTAATACTATGACATTTATATTTGTTATTATATATATATTTTTTTTCTATTTTGCAACATTTTCATTTCAGAATTTATTCTCAGGATTATTCATCCAGTTAAATTTTTTAAATGTGAGGTTGACCATAGGAGATTTATCGTTGAGCTTATGGTGAGTGGTTAAGCAACGACCGCTACTATTTGATCCTTTTAGGACTAAATACTCAAATTTCAACTCATGTTGGACATTGTCATTTGTATGTGGGTACTTTCTATAAAATAATTATATATATATATATATTTTCACATTCAAAATCTCACTAATTCCACTGAAATTCAAAAGGTTATATCTTCCTCAACCATGAGTTTTGCCTGACACGGAAGATATTTTGTGGATGAGAATTGCTATTACCAAACTCCAATTCAAAATCCTCAAGTCATTTATATTATAATTTGTAATTCCAAATGAATCTTTTGTTATACGTAAATATAATAATTTTGATATTTTTGCTTTCTCCATTTATTCATTTATTGATTAATTAATTGATTTATTTATTTATTTATTTACTTATTCATTTATATTTTCAATCGAATTATATTACATAATATTTATTTACTTTATTCAATTTAAAGTTAAATATAATTATGAAATAAAAAAATATATTGTATAAGTCGCGGCACGTAATAGTTTTATTTGACTTTTCAACATGAAAATTTTATCTGATGTCGTTGTACGTCTGTCAAAGTTTTTCTTTTATTGACATTTGTCCTTTAGGATTAAAATCCACCAGACGCAATCGATATCTCGACAGAAAATAAATTGATAATTCAACTTTATATATATCATTTTCGTTCATCTTAAATATTTTATCGCAATATCATATCCCTCGGGTCATAATTATTTCTATTCATTGCAATACAGATATATAATAAACTTCTTAATAGTCAAAATCATCTTATCATTTTTTTTTTCATTTTATTTTCGTTTCTTCAATTTATGAAGTTGTGTCTCTACCCACACACGTTTTCACATATATTTTTTGCAATGAATTCTCGAAGACTAAACGTTTTTTCACTTGTACTTGACTCAAGAGACTATTCCAATTTACGATCGCATTCCCCACTTTCTCGCTAATACAGTCGTAAAAGTGCATATAGAATACGAAAATCACCAAACGAAGATGGAAAAATAAAGAAAAAACGGGAAAAGAAAAATGTATAGACGCGTGAAGAAGATGAAGTCGCACAGGTTTTACGAAGATGCAAGTAAAGAAATATATATATGTGTGTGTGTGTGTGTATGTTTAAGTATGTGCAATGTGAACGTACAGTCTGGTCTTGATTCTAAATATTTGCAATGCGAGCGTCGTTCAATGTCTGGAGGAGGGACGCTCTAGACACGGAGGAGTGTGCGAATAGGTCGTGAGATGGAGGATAATAAGAGACAAACAAGATGAAGAAGGAAGAAAAAAAAAAAAAAAAAAAGGAGCGAGATGGAGCAGTAGAAAGTGCAGAAAGTACGAAGAGTAAAGATGAAAGTCGTCTGCATAAGATTCTTGAGGTGGTGGATTCGACCGCAAACACCTCACGTAGCATCCGCGTAGATTAAAAGTCCGTCCTTTTTCTGTCACACTGAAGAAAAAAAAAAAAAATTCTTTCCATATTTTTTTGTTTATTTATTTATTTATTTATTTATTTTTCTTTGTGTATATATATTTGATCTAAAGAAATATTTCTTACATGTGTGAAGTGGAAAACACACACGGGAAATCTTGATAATTCTCACACGTGAAATCATGATGGGAAAGAGGGATGAAAGTGAGAAGATGCTTATGTGATGTAGTGAATAAAAAGAGGGTAAAAAAAAAAAAGTTGTGAATATAACACATATACACACTCTTCCTCTCTTTTTGTTCGTTCGTTTTCTGTTTTTTTTTTTTTTTTTTTTTTTTTCTTTATTTATTTATATTTCTTTTTCCTTTCTCTTTCACTCACTTTTGCGTTAACGCAACCCCGGGATCAGACGCACATTCCCAAGATCCAATCCCATGGCTCACCGCTCTCCCGCCGTTGTCAAGAATACGATAAAATATATATATACAATAGGTTGTGGGTTCTCTTTTATTCTTTCTCTTTTGCACACTCTCAGTTCTTCGAGAAAGTCGCATCGTGACTTTTGGTATTAACGGATCACGAGTTTGGAATTCGCGCTGGGCTTTTATTATGGACTTGAAATTACTTTAAGGGTGAAGTGAATGTTGTATATAATTCTACGACACCTTTTCCTCATTGTCTCTCTTTCTCACTTATTTGCAAAATTATTATATATATATATATTACATGTACTTGTCCATGTGTATAGAGAATGACGTGCAAAAGTGAAATTTCTACATGACGTTGATGCAAAATACTCATACATTTAATTCCTACGCCCTGATATTTCGGCTTTAATTAATTCTTGGGATGAGATGTTGACGATTTCATATATATATATATATATATATATATATATCCATAAACTCCTTTGTTTGACGTATAATATTGCGTAAATTGCGTTGATGACAATCTCTGTACAATACTGCATATAATCGTGGTGATAATGGTGTATGTGTAATGTACAATGGGTGAAACAATGCTGGTTGGAATTTAACGTTGAATCGTTCTCGTGGTACGTGATTTTATCTCTTCTTCTCACTCATCGATAGCTTTATTTTATCATTATTATTATTATTTATTTTTTTTTTTTTCTTTTTTCTTTTTTTGTCGCTCACCCCAATTTATATATTTTTTTTTCTTTCTTTTTTTTTTTTTTCAATAGTTATCAGCGAATTTTACGATCGTCTGACAATGTTTATATGCACGTCTTTTTTTTTTCTGTCTAATCAGATATGATAATCAATGGGTCGTACAGAGTAAGATCCATTTATTATTATTATTATTTTTTTTTTTGTCGTTGCCACGCGTAGATCATTGATAATGCAATTTTACTGTATGACATATTGCTATTCGATTGGTATCGTCGTACACATTTGGATTTGCTATTTTTTTTATATTTTTTTATTTATTTATTGATTTTTTTTTTATTCTTTACCACAGAGTTACGGCGCCAGTCATAAAACATCGGCCGTTATTTTGAATCGTAAAAGTTTAGCTCTGTGAAGAGTTTGAAAGGGACGATGAGGGGTAAGGGTAGATATGGGGAGGAAGAGGAGGAAGAGCATGTGGAGAGGGTGCGTAGCTTAGTTTAGGCCCTTTCAACTGTACATACGGGTCAAACTCCCTATATATTCACGGTCGTTATCATTTTACTAGTCCTAAACGTTCACTCACTATTTCACTATATTTATCCCTCTATCTCTTACTCTTACCACTTTTCACTACCCTCAAATATATACCAGTACTCGACTGTTTTGAAAATCACCCTCGAGCACTTTTGTGGCCGCGCCCCTCATTCTCTCTAAACTTCTCTCTCTTTCTCTATTTATCTCCTGCACTTACACTACTACGTATATATATATATATGTTGCATTTTATGACAATCGACATTGTCGGTTTTTGCGTACGCTTATACCACTGAATATATTTCTTTTACTGATATTCTACATTTTATTTTGTATTTTATTTTATATATAATAAATATTATTATTTCTTTGTTTTCTATTATTTAACAGTGTCGTTTGTGAATTGATTAAACAAAGGGAATAATGATAGTCATTGGAATACAGATGATAAAATTGTTATTATTATAATGTTGGTGAAACAATTGTATGTTTGCGTGTATGGGGGATAATAAAGGGAATTTTGATTTGGACAATAGTAAACACGCATTTGGGATGAACGAGGGTAAAAAAAAAAAACATGACAAGAGTAGGTGTGTGATTATGAGAGAAAGGGGGAAAAGGAAAATCTCGGACACTAAAAACCAACGTAATGATCGTCTTATATATCCCTGCGTATGGGATACTTGAACACCTACGTGTTGTGAAACAATATATATATATATATATGTATATGTATGAATAAGAGTGTGTATGTGTATTGGAGTATATACAGTTACAGTATATTGGTTGAAAAAGTGTACAGTGATTTTTTTTAGGGTATTTGTCGGGTGCACATAAGAGAGAACTCGTCCCTCCGTTTTTTTCGGATAATGCCCGCGAAATGGCCGCTTAGTATGATATACGTATCACTTACGCAGCGCGATAATGAAAAGATTTGCCAAGGCTTTATGACTTTTGCGCTCGCTTACTGGGATTTATATATATATATATATATATATATAGTATTCTTTTATTCTTTATTTTCTCGTTTTTCATTTTTCGTTTTTATTCATTCATTCACTTATATATATATATATATATATTTTTTTTTTTTTTATTTTTTTTCTATTATTATTTCTTTTCATCTTATACAGGCACTTTGCGCGTGTGGCATCCATATTGTAAAGTATATATATTTCTTGAAACACTTTTTTTTATTTATTTTTTTTTTTATTCTCTTGTTGTCCTTTGTCGCGTGCACATATTCTGGTTGTATCTATGGTTATAACTTCAAAGTGAATCTCACGAATTATACTCGAGTCGACTACACACACAACGGCCTCGTTATCCGTCTGTACAGTCAATAAAGCCCAAAGAAAGTATATAACAAGCCCTATATCTATTCTCTCATTGTTTCTACTTTCGAAATAAAAAAAAAAATTTATAAAAAAAAAAAAAAAAAAAACAAAAAGAAAAAAAATTATAATAACGATGATGGTATAAATAAAAGATATTTTTATTTATTATCACAATTTTTTTTTTTTTTTTTGCATTCTTAATTTATCATTTAATTTGAATGTTTTAAAAATATGCATTTGTTTTTTATTATTATTATTTTTTTAATGTATTACATGTGTAATATGTGTATATGAATGTGTATAAATGTGTATGTGTGTATGTGTATATAAATAAATATATCTAAGAAGATTTATTGGGCGGAAATGGGTTAAATTTAGCGCGATCAGCAAACGGAAATGTCGACTAAGCATTATCATCTTATGACGCAAGTTACACGATAGATATTTTTTTTTTTTTTTTTAAATATAATCGATCTTTGTGAAAAACATTGCAAATATTTTTTATTACAATTTTTTTGTTTTGTTTTTTTTTTGTCAATTATTTTTCCTGCATTCTCATTCCCGACTCTTTTTTCTCTCAGTTTTATTTATCACTGTGAAATTTTACTCTGTACACTGTATTTATTACACGTTTTTAAATTTGATATTTAATTATGAATTAAATCCAATTTTATATTATGCAATTACAAAAAATTATTTAATAATATTGAAATACAAAGAGTGAAAAAAAAAAAAAAAAAAAAAAAAAAAGTGTGGATTTCATATGATAATTATTTTATTTCGAAATTTTGTCATTGTATACACATGAATTGTCGTGAGTGCGGGTGGAAAATAAATTTGGTGTGTCGCGACATGGGATACCCAACCGAAAATAAAGTAAAAAAAAGACAGAGTGTGTAATACAAATGTATATACACGATGAAACATAACAAAATAGCTATGTATATTAGTGTGTAATAGTAGTAAATGCGTAAGTATATAAAAGTATTCAGGAAATATATAAATGTTGGGATGGTAAATGGTAAATGGTGAATTGAGAGTGAGATACTTCTGGCAATGCCATCGCACATTCGAATTTTCTTCATTCTCTCTCTCTTTTTCTCTCTCTTTTTCTATTTTTCTCATTCATTCGCTCTTTGCCTCTTTCTTTTCTCTTATGCATGAAAGTATTACTCGCGCATCGCCATTTTCCAACGAACAAGTGTAAAATGTGTCAATCTTTTCTTCACACACTACACACGAGTTTTTTTTTTTTTATTTATTTAAATATTTTTATATTACTCTATTTTTTTTTTTTTTTCTCTTTTTTTTTTCACTCATCATTAATAATAAAGAGTATAGAAAGATTTTTTATATCATATTATATTACGAATAAAAAATATAATTCACATCTTTATACCTTTTTTTTTTTTTTTCTATATATTTTTTTATTTTTTTATTATCAAGTGTATGACGATTGTCAAAAGCAGAAATTTCATTTCAACACCGAATAAACTCCATTATATATATATTTTTATTATTATTATTATAATTATTATTATTTTCTGTAAGTTATATATATATATATATAGGGAGAGAATATAACGATGGCTCACTGTTGCGAGTGACCACTTAGGGATGGACGGGGCGGGACAAGAGGGGAAAAGAGGGAAGAGAGGGGGAGTATATATATTGCCTTCGCGTGGAAGCTGTCCCAGTATATTATGTCCAAAATGTATATACGAACACGCATTCCTATACTCCAATGTTGGTTATATTCACTCCTAAACGAATCCTCGTGTTGGGATATATATATAATTTTTTTTTTTTTTTTTCTTTTTCTATTAATCGTCACTCGTAAAATGCTCGTGGGGACTATACGTACAAACCATCACAACGCAATTATACATATATATATATATATTTTTTTTTTCTCTTCAAATACTTTACTTCCCCTTCACGAAAAGGGTGTATCGGAAAAGTGTATGGGTCATAAACGCGCTCGCTGTATATACACTAACGACGAAGTAAATGCACGATTAAAAAATAAATGTTTCTCTGCTGTCGTAAAGAGAATGAAAAAAAAAAAAAAAAAAAAAAAGAAAAGAACAAAAAAATTATTCACTTAATTTTTATACCACATATATCCTTGATTTCATATTTATAATTTTTTTTTTTGTTTTTAATTTTTGTTGAGTGTGAATGAAAAATGTCGGTAAAATACTTTTGTTAGTGTTAAATTATTATTGTGAGTGTTAAATTATTTAGAATATTACATATAAAAATGAAATTATTCAAGGAATATTTTTGTTTTTTTATTTTTATTGTTGATTTGAAAAAATTTAATTTTGTTTTTTATTCAACTTAAATTTCATCTTTTTCTGAACATCGCAGTTATATAAAGTAAATATAATCAGGAAGTTTACATGTAGAGTGTCGTTAAATTAAATGCCAAGTCACATTTTTTAGTGATTATATAACGAGTAGTGATTATTGTAGTTGTTACAACACACGGACATAGTCATGCTTTATCATAGATTTTATTTCAAGTCGACCATTACGTGAATAGCTCGAGCATATTGTGTACGTTCACTGTACAGCGGGTGTGTTTGTTTATATATTGTAAAAAATTTTACAACTCACCGTATGATGCTTGTTGCTCATGTTAGAAGAATAAAATGTGTGGGAAAGAAAAAAAAAAAAAATAATAATAATAATAATAATAAAGTTGAAAAATAGTGTAGAATAGTTTATTTTTCGTCATTTTATTCAGTTAAAACTCCTCATATTTCTCACTAAATTCACAAAAGTTTCTTCTCAATTGCTATCGGAAAATTGTTTGAATTGTCATCCATTTACTGAGGTAGTGAAAAACAGTGGACGTGAAAAGAAAAAAAAAAAGAAAAAATTGAAGGGAAGAAAAGAAAACAAATAAAGTATCAAGTTCATTTTCTCGTAGTTAGACATTCTCGATATATTCTCAATCCATTGTATTCTCACACCCAATCAATTAACCGCTAATTGATTTTAACTGTCAATCGATGGGTTGTAAATTCTTCTCTGTTGAGTATTCGTGCAATGGGTTGGGGATTTACACTTGTGTTTCACAGTATATAGATCTCAAAATGGAAACAGTTGTTACCAATAAATTTTCTGACAAAAAATCTTTTTATGTTTTTATCGTCAACTAAAATGTACCAATATAAATTTAAAAAATTTCCAATTATTTTCAAAAGTTTTTATAAATAAAAAAAAAAAAAAAAAGAAAGAAAGAAAAACTCATAAATCATAATATAACTTGTAATTTATATTTAGACTTTTTTTTTTTAAATTTTTTTATTTAAATTACTCTCAAATATATAAATATACATAATTACATCATTTGTATATTTATTTTTAAATTTTCAAATGTTTTCCTAATTACAATTAGTATTTTTTTATTATCACTCAATTTTAAATGTTATACAATTTCATAGACTGATAAACATTCAAAATAATACATAATATTTCTAATTATCCAACTAACACCAACACCACCAACTACCAGTTCAACTACTTTTATATAAATGCTCCTTCATTAAGACAAGTTTTCACTTACAAAAAGAGCATTGGCCACCACAAATGTTCAAAACACATTTATCTAAATGATAAAATTCAAGTTGGTCATAAAAGAGCTCGAAGTGGAAATGTGATGTGAGCCTGCTTGAGTAAAGTGAGTAAATATATATATAAATGTAAGACGTGTAAGCATAAACCCAACAAAAGTTGGATGAAAACAATATATATATAGTTTGGTAATGACATTTGGCTTTTCGTTCATTCTCTTTCTTTCACTATTCTCATGTCATTGCAATAGCCAACGCGGTTTTATGAAGATTGCTTGAAAGTGATGATATAGCAACGACACTAAAGAGAGTCACCTGCACTATCATTAAACTATACATATTTCTTCTTCAAGCTTTACTTCATTGCTCTGCCACTCAACCAATTCTCTTCATATATACATATATACATACATATCTATACATATGTATCGTCTCGTGTGTATATATATATAAAAAGGTATGTATTACATACTATTTCTTCAGTGCTAACTTGGCCCCAGCTACTTGGACGACTTAATAGAGATTCTAGGAGCTTTCAATTACGATGAAGCTTAGCCAGCTTGGTGGATGCGCCAAAACGCATTAACCACGTCTGGTGCTCGTTATTATTTTCTCTCTGTCTCATTTTTTCTTTTTGCTCTGTTTTTTTTTGTTCTGTATTTTTTCCATTTTTTTTTGTTTTGTTTTTTTTTTTTTTTTTTTTTTTCAAATAGTAAACTTGAATTTTCATGATTAACAGCACAATCGAATTTTTTTTATATCTAAAATATTATTATTCAGTTTTCCCCCTTTTTCCATCCATATTATTTCAAAATATTTTATATATGACAGTATTTTATTAATTATCGTGGGGAATTGATTTTGAAGTTGTTTAAAAATTTTTTTTAGATGAAATAAAAAATAATAATAATAAATAAATAAAATATCTAGTAACACTGTATTATATAATATTAATTTTTATTATTTATTCTCTCATATATCAATGAGGAAAAAAAATAAAAAAATTGTGTTTGAGCAAATAGTTCGGAATAACTGATGTTTGGAGTTGAATATAATCCGGTCTAGTGACAAATGACAATTGTAAATATATCCAATATGTGTATTTGTCATTCGTCATGTAATTGTGATGTGAATCTTTGAAATTGTAGAGTTGGCGAGAAGTGTGTGTATGTGTGTGTGAGTGTGTGTGTATAGTAAAGTACAAAGTGTCTCTCCCTTTGTCTCTCATTTATCAGTAGTGTAATTCACATAGTTCACTCATTAGCTCAACAAATATTCATTGACTTAATGTGAAATACTCAGTATAACAATATATTCTTAAATATATTTATACTTATAAACAAATAAAAAATTATGATGATTAAAAAAAAAAATAATAAAGAAAAGAAAAGAAAAAAAATCAACAAAAAAAAAATTGATATTAAAAAAAATAATAGAAAAATAAATGAGGTCGTGACAAGCATTTTCTTGAATGATTAATGCCATGTCTGGAGTTTTAAACTGACACAAGAGACATGACATTGTCGTTCTCGTCGTTTTGTCGACGGCATTGCGCATTATCAAAGTCCTTCGTCATTCACAGGATCGTACAAAAACAGCGTCAGTGGGAGTAGAATTGAGGAGATACGAGAGATCGGAATATTGGGATGAAAGATAGGAAAAAAAAAAGTACAGTAAATGAATATACATATATATATATCTGAATCTGAATCTGAATTTGCGCACACGAGATGGAGGAAGTGGGCAATCTGCACGCCAACGGATTGTGTCACGTTCGGAAATTGGTTTAATGAAATGGGGCGCGAGCTATCGCGTTTCGATAAATCGATTTGCGAATAGTATATATATATACACAATTCACACAAACATTCACACTCAGTTACGATGAAAAATAAAAAATAAATGAATGCAGGAAAAAAATAAAATTATGAGTTTGATAACGAAAAATCGATTTAACTGAAAGTGGTTACGAGTTCAATTGCATTTACTATATTTAATTATTCATTTTTTAGGTTTTTATATATACATATATAATCCGAAAATATATATTGTATAATTTCTTTTTTATTTATCCAATTTATGAAATATAAATTTACTCTCAAGAATTAATTTTATTATTTTTTTATTTTTATTTTATTTATTTATTTATTTTTTTTTTTCATTGAGTGATTCTACTTTCAATATTTAATCTAATTATTATTTCCTAATTTATTTAAAAGTTTATTTAAATATGTGTAAAAAAAAAAGAGGAAGAATAAAAGATAGAGAGAGATAGAGCGGGAGGGGTATATATCATGTTCCACTTTGACGCCCCGTTGTCTTTCCAAAACAAACTTCTCATCGCTATTCTCTCTTTCAAGCATATGGATGTGCACATACAGATACGTATATATACTACATTTATATATATATCTATATATAAGCCCCTCACCCTTACAATGAGGCACCAGCCGCTTCCCAAATATAGACTAATTTCTACGAGCGTCCACGAGAATGCCCAAGGGAGCAATGAAAGGGGGGGGGGGGGGGCATAGCTCGAAGTCTGACCGAGTGTCGACATTGAATTCCATCTATTTATCCAACCGCCTAACGCAAACTATGGGATCGCCTAATTTTTCTCCATATCACGTGCGTATTTGTTACATAAAATATTTAATATTACTCATATAATTAAATTAAATCCAATTACAAATACATTTATTCACATTATTAAACTTTTTTATTATTTATTATTATAAATTTTTTTTTTTTTAAAATTTAATTTTCATTATTTTTTTTTTTTGAAAAAAAAAAAATCACTTGGATAGATATAGATTTTATGTATAGATATACACATAGAATCGTGTTGTTTTGGGTGATGTTACACATAAATAAATACTCGTGTGTCTCCGTGTGTGCGGACACACTTCGTTGTCACCCAAACGCTCCCATAAATATTGGCTTCGTGGCCGCGTGTTCTTTGTATCACTATATTGTACTATATACTACTGGGTTATACGGTGAGTTCGTGACTTAATCAACGAAACAACGACGGACCCAAGTCTCTTCTTCATATATATACGTATGTACATACGTACGTGTTTATATATGTGCGTGCCCAGTCGTGTCTTTACTTTGAGTTACGACTTGGCAATGCACGTCAACAATCGCCCACAATAACTTTCTCAATATATGTATATATTCATATCAACTGATACATACGTATGTGTATACGTGTTTTTTTAATTTTTTTTATTTCATTTCCTCCTCGTGGACTTGCAATATTGAATAGAATTTTTTTTTATCTATTATTTATTATTGTATATTTTTATTATGATGATATTAAAGTTTAGAGATAATGTCATTCTATTATTAATATTATTTTCTTTTTTTGTTTTTTATTTTCAACAATTTCTGTAGAATTCAAAACGTAAATTTGCACGTGGATTTCGACACGTGGGATATCCGTCGAGTGGATTATCGTGTATTCTTCTTTCTATTTTTTATTTTATTATCATTGATATTATTATTATTATTATTTTTTTTTTTTCGTTTTATTCAGTAAAAAAATATATTTGTATGATGTGAATGTGAAAATAAAAGAGTGGAGATGGTTGAATATTGTAGACCCGCATAGAGAAATTGTGAAAAATCATATTATCTATATATAAAATAATTTAAAGTTTGAATTGTCAATTAGAAATTACTTATTGTTGTATGTGGGCTCTTTTTTTTTTTTTTTATTCATCTAAAAATGGAAATCTTTCATTTTATTATCATATTTATATATATATATTTTTTTTTTTCTTCTGATAATTTCTTTATTCTCTTGATTTCTTTCTTTACTTGTCGAGATGGCAGAATTCACGGGAGGATGAATTGTTAAATGATCAACGACAACTCTATATCCATTGAGCCAAAAGAGAAATGTACTCAATAAATAGCTGGACATTGTGGGATTCATCTTTGTCTAGTATATATATATAGGGTTGAGATCGAGTTAGGATGCGCGTATACCATCTCCATGGGAAATGAATGTTATTGGGTCAAACGTAGAGTAGTGTCCCAACGTCACGCTTCATCGACGCTCAAGCCCAAAAACTTCATCTTCCTCTCATTGATTCTACCCTTGAGACGTATATTTGAACGTGGGCTAAACTCTCGTATACTTCAAACTCCCAACTATATTCCACTCCAATAATTTTTCTTTCGAATTCTACAAGAGAATTTATTCTGTCCCCTCGCACATTCATGACAGTGACCTCAATATAAATTATCGGATTTTATCCTCTGTGAATTTTACCAATCGATTGTCTTTTTTAATTGAAACACGTATAAATAAAATTTGATCACGTGAATATTTTCTAAATTCATTTTATCCTTTTTTTAATTTTTATTCTTTTTTTTTTTTTTCTTTTATTTTGCTTAATTAGTATATTTTGAATTCAAAAGTGATATGCGAGTATATTTTCATATTTTCGTACACGCACCATCGAATATGAGTATATGAACTTTCATGATTATTAATTTAACAAATGTCCCATTAGTGTATATAAAACACGTAGCATTTTATCTATGAATGTTGAGTGTATAGTGATTATAGATCGTTATACTTGCGTGTGCCCATCGTACAACAATAGTAATAACAACAACAACAACAACAACAACATCAACAAATGAATCTCTTACTTCATATATTTACACGCTCTCGAATAGATTTACTACATTTTAACATGCCAATGTCGCGCGTAAATATTAAATTTTTATTTTTTTTCTTTTTTCCACTCTCGACAAGTTACATATACACATGTGTATATAAATTTATCTTCAACATATATATAATTTGAATTTTTATAAAAATAAAAATCTATCATTGGATACAAACTATTATTTATTTATTTTTTGCTCTTTAATTTTGTTTCATTTTGGATTAATATTATTTTTATGATTTTTTTTTTTTTTTTACAGTTTTTTTTTTTTGTCGATAGATTTTTATTGTATTCAGTCATGCCAATTTTGTGGGTTGTGTATATTATTATTGACTTTTATATTTAGTTTTTGATATAAAACACGAGAATGACAAGCACAGACTGTGTACTACATTATATACAATGTGATATGATGTGTTCAATGGTATATATGATAAAGCAATCGACCTTGTATTTATGGTAGTAAAACACGATATGGCGATTTGCAGGCGCCTACCATTTCATATTTTTTCATTTTTTTTTTTTTTTTCATCTCAGTATATATATATATATATATATATTTTTTCTTTTTATGAATTTTTACGTGATCATAACACTAAATACAATGTAAAATTATGAAATATTTCCTGATAATAATTCTAACTATTTTGACAATTAATAAATTTATGTATATTATAATTCCAATATTTTTATATATATTCCTTAAATATGTATTTTAATTAATTAATTTTTCATTCTCAAATAGTTATACAGATATGAGAAGCCGAAAAAAAAAAAAAAATGGAAATGGTGTAATAATAAAAATAATGAGAAAAAGAAATAAAATTAAAATTGAAAAATTAAATGAAATGAGTTTAATAAGTTAAAATTGTGAGAGGGAACATATAAATGGATGGAAAAAAAAAATTAATAATAATAATAATTACAATAATCATAATAGAAAAATAAGAAATAAAAAAAAAGTGAAAAAAAAAAAAAAAAGAGTTCGAGCTCATCCGGTTTCAATTCATCGTGTGTGTGTGTATATATACGTCAGTCTGTTGAACATGAAATAAAACAAAAATATAATAAACACGTAAAAGGGATAATACGCTTTATATTCATAGTCCATTTATATAAATGTATATGTACATATGTATATAGACATAGTACATTGGTTTTGATATACGGTTGGGCCACGTGCTCATTCGTTTGCGGCATCGAAGGGGAAAAAGTTGTGACTGTACGTCTCTTAATTTCACGACGCGCAATCCGTAAATAAAATCACTCTGTATTTCTCAGTTGTATATATATATATATATATAAATATATAGCTGTATATATTATCGGGGTGTTAATAGGAGCAAAATGATGAAAGTGTAGTGTGAGAAGTTGCAACGGTGTAGGGATGGCCAGAGCTAATTGAATTATAGGAATTACAGAACGTTGATATGGTAGTGATGGTGATGGTGGTAGTGGTGGTGGTGGTGGTGGTGGTGGTGGTATTGAAGGTGGGGTGATTTGCCAAGGGTGCCAAAAGATTAATGAAACGATCTTACTAACGAGGGTTCAAACCATCGCATCGACTCGCGTTGTCGGCATTGATAGCAGCAGTGGCGCGTCTCTACGTGACAAAAAAAAAAAAAAAAAAGAAAAAAAAAACTTATATATCTTTCGATTCTCATTCTCGATTCTTATAATAATAAACGTTATTATTTTTTCTTTTTTTCTCCTTTTTCTTCTTTTCTCTTTTCACCACTCTAGAAATCGTGTCTCATTAAATTGCTCAGTTACTTTTTTTTTTTTTTTTTTTTTTTTTTTTTTTTTCATTATATTCTTTTTCTTTATTTTCTATAGTCACGATTTGACACTTTTGGCCATTTTTTTTCTACTGTTTTTTTTTTTTGTTTAATAATTTAATAATTTTTGCTTTTTTGTTTTTTTGTTTTTTTTTTTTTTTTCATGTAAAATTATCAGTGACAATCTGAAAAGTTACTTCAAAAATATATAATAAATAAGGAAAAAAAAAAAAAAGACAAAAGGAAGAGAGGGAGACAAGAATGAATCGCATAGATTATCTGATACACTGGAAAAAAAAAGAAAAACGAAACAACTTCTTACAGTCGTTGCGTGAGATTTATCGCGAGTCGTTGAGGCTTTTGCAGATTAGAACTCGAGACTGATTCTCTCTCTTACCATCTTCTTCTCTCTATACTTATTTTACTTTCTCTATACACCGAATTTGTGTGGGCAAATGTTGAAAAAGCGTAGAGTTTTGTATGTATATGTCAGGAGAGAAGGGAGAAGAGGATGGATTTGAAAAGCTCGACGACGAATTTACTCTACTATTGGGGTGGTATTCATATGTGTATGTTTGTGTGTATGTGTAGGTTTATAGTTGTGTCGATGGGGTTGTGGCGCTTTCGTTTTCCACCAACATATCCTCCTCAATGACATAAAAGTCTAGTTGCACTCTGGACAAAAACAAGAGTGAATTACGATCTGCGTTGCACCCGCACCCTAAAACCTATCTCTCTACAAACGATAATTCGAACGATACATTTAAATTTTCCACCATTATCAAGTCTCCCAACCCCTTTTACTAATGTACGTACAGTCACTGACGGCAAATCGGAGAATTCCATTAGCTAATTAACACTAAAAATAACGGCATATTGAGTTTTATTTAATCACTATTTTTATTTTTATATTTTTCTTTGTTACTATTTATTTTTTCTCTTCATCTATTTTTTTCTATTTTTTTCTCTACTATTTTCCACCCTTTTCTTTTTATTATCGTCCACAATTTATCGTGTATTTTAATATTTTTGTATTGATATTTTAATGAAAATTCAGAATATTATTAAATGAAAAAAACAAAAAAAGAATACGTGATGGGGTTTAGTTCTATTCATAAATCTCCGAAATAAATGAAATGAATTATAGGAGTGTGAGTTTTTTTTTTTTTTTTTTTTTTTTTTTTTCCTTAAATTCATTGAATGACTTTTTAATTATTTCACGATGAATTTACGCTCTAATATTTTCTTTTCTTCTCTCTAATGGAACTAATATACATATATAAATTTACACTTTTGTTTATTCATTACATTAACAGGTTAATTAACGCCTGAGGTGTTACTTAATTTTCATTAGTAAAATTAACGGGTTGAATATTTAAAAATATTAATTATATTATGTAACCTAATTCACAATCTCTATCTACAATGCAAAATTAATTACTGAAAGATGAATAATTACTATTTGTTGTAATTATTTATTTATTTTTCAAATCCATTTACTACAATCAAAAAATTCATGTAATAATGTGTATCTATCAGAATATTATTAATTGCTATATTTTTCTTTTTTTTTTTTTTTATTCATGTTACAGGTAAGCAAAAAATTCTTGGATATATTTGTAGAAACGAAATTTACATTGTTGTTGAAACAAAACAAAAGAAAAAAAAAAAAGTAAAAAAAAATGAATGGGAAAAAAAAATGGTAAATTAACATTGGAAAATAAGGTAAGTGAAATTACTATGATGAAGAAGATATTTTTCTCATTATTATTATAATTATTATTTTGTGGGGAAAAGTAATTTTGTAATTATTGAGGATTCGTGATCAAAATCAAGAGGACAAAGATGCACGACATTGGTAGTGAAAAACTGAAAGAGTGACTCTCAACAGCGCGAGCTAAGTAGCTGACTTAATGACCTCACTCAACCAAGTAGAAAAAAAAAAATAATAATAATAATAATAAATAAATGAACCAGAGAAGAGAAAAAAAAAAAAAAGAAAAAACTTGTGCGCGTGTACAGGGGAGAATGAGTTGAAAGGGGTCGCGTTGGAATTTCAACTATTCCCAACGCATCGTCTCACGCGCAACTCACTATTATTTTTCCAATAGTAAATTTTTTTCAATGAATAAACATATATAAATACGATTATAAAATATAGATAAAAGAGATATATATCCGATTGTTTATTTCTATTTATTTATTTATTTATTTATTTATTTATTTTTGTTTACTTTGCAATGAAAAAAAGGGGGTAACAAAAACACATTTGTGGAGCAAAAGAGCACGGAAGTCATTGATGTCTCGTTGTCATTGTTGTCATCGTCGTCGTCGTCGTCGTCGTCGTCGTCGTGCAATGAACGAGGGAGACGAATTGAGCAAGTTTTTCGACCACGAGCAATTTAAGCTTTGCCGTGTGCTTTGCTTCGTTGTCAGCCCTATTTCCTCGCAAAAGTTTTTGGAGCGCAAGGAAGTACGAGGAGAATAGTGGATGAAGAAGACTGAGGCCATAGTCCTCCCTCTCTTTGGTTTGTCAGGGTTTAGCTCGCTTTAATTATTGGTAGTAAATCAAAGCGTGTAGAGTCACGCCAATAAATCTTGACGACGAAAGCATTTGGCTCACTTAAACCTACACAGATATTAATTATTGTGGTGATAGTGAATTGGCAATTTTTCACTATAGTTTATCTTATTTGTTATCAAAGTTACAATTTTTATTTTTATATATAATTCATTTAATTTATTTAAATTATTAAATGTATTGAATTTAATTTGGATTTAGACTGTACCATAACTAGTCATGCACAATGAAATTGATATATTGTAATAGATTATTATTCACGCGAGTATATAATACCATTTCCCTTTTCTTCATATCGTTAATGGAGAAAATATGTAGCAACTTAAGGGATTAGCATTCATTTGGGATTCTTGAGTGTGAGCCTGAACGATAAAACCATTAAATAAAAAAATAATATATATATTCTAGGTGACTAATAATAAATATTTAATTGTCACATTCTCAGTATTATTATTTTTTGTTTCAAATAGGAAATATATATTATTAAAGAGGGACAAGTATTTCATTAAATGTTTCAAAAATTAAATGACTCTTTAGGGCTTTTGAAAGGAGAGAAAAAAAAAATAAAATAAAAATATAAAAGAACGGAAATTAATGTCTTTATAAGTTATAGACTACTTCAAATTTTAGTTATGGATATTTTCACTACCACATTTTGAATATGAAAATGTCAAACATCTGGTCTGGTAATCGTCAAATATTCCAAGTCATGAAAAAAAAAAAAAAAAATAGTTGAAAAAAATAGTAGATGTATAGCGTATACTTGTAGTCTTTTTTTTGTTCATAGTGTCGCGCATGGCTGTTTTTTTTTTTTTTTTTTTTTAAGAAGAAGAAGAAAAAGAAAATCACACGAAGACTTTCGGTTCGGGCGCGTTAAGAAAATGGGGGGATTACGATGGGCGGGTGTGGTCGGGCCATGGCATTGGAAAACTTGCGTCAAGAGACCATTCTCACTTGGTCATACTCGAACCTACCTCATTAACGTGAAGTTCTAATTTTTACCATGAATTCAATGGTAAATGAGGAGAGGGATTGAAGATTAAAAAAAGAAAAAAAAAAAATATCATAATTGGAAAATTATTAAATGAATGACTTTCACTTTGGTATAATCAATTAAATATTTTTTTTTTTTGTTTCTTATCAAATATAGACGAACTTTTTGTATTCTTGAATAAATTGATAAAATGTATCGGCGACAAACAGAAAAAAAATTTTTTTTTTTGTTTCTTTAATTCCCATACGAATTTTTTTTTATGTCAGAGTTTTATCAAAACTTGATTTTGCTTACGGCGTGTCAATCTTAAATTCAATCGTCATTGAAAAAAATATATATATATATATACATATATATACATGAGGAAAAGTTGTTGAGAATACTTCATGACGCGAAGGGACTTTTGAGAGCTCGCCGATAACGAAGGGACTCGTTGTGTCCCAACTCTGCCCCTTCAAGTGCCTCTCCGTGTACTTTTCTCTTAGGGAATCTCTCCCCTCTCACCGCCATTTATATCTATATATATATATATAACATTCAGATTTCAACGAAATAAAGAGACGAATATCTTAAAGTGAAAGAAAAAAAAAAAAAAATCGATGAAAAAGACCTGAAGCAATTTATTCTATTTTTTTTTTCTTTGTGTTTCTTTCTCTTTTTTTTTCTTCTTTTTTTTTTTTTCTCTTGTCTTTTTGCAACAAACTTTTTGTAATGAAATCTCTTCTTCACATTCTTTCTCGTCTTTTTTAGTTTTTTATTATTATTTTTTATTCTTTTCGTTTTTGTAATTGAGAACGAACGCTTATACGCGATAGAGTTTGAATGCAAAAAGTGCGGTATTCTCAACTACTTTTTTTTTTGTTCGGACCGGAGGAGTAGGAAAGAGTCTAGAGGAAGGAACGTAACAAGATAAAATGAGTTTTCACAGAGAGTCATTATATAATGTTATATAGTGGACTAAAAGTTTGAAAATCGTTCAGATTATCGCGTATAATAATAACGAGCTCACTATTTTACAGTCTATATATTGGCAATATAATCCCAAACGCGCATACACATTTGGCCATTTTTAAATATTTCCCTCCGTTGTTCTTCGTTGTTCTCATCTTTACACATTCACCCCATAAAAGTCCCCATAAGTTTTACGAATATGCTCAGTCGTGTTCCCCTCTTTTCCAATGATTTTGCATACACTGACTCTCAACATTTATTATCACATTAAGCTCGATGAAAAGAATAAAAATAGATATATTTACATATTTATAATCCCACATAACCAAGATAATTCCATGTAAAAACAATGCACAATAGATGAAGAAGAAAATAAGAAGAAAAATTAGTCTCTATTGTATATTTATTTTTGTTAAATTTCATTTACTATCACGGAAATGGTTTCGTATACGAATTTCTATACTTCCGGTATATACTAGTTGGAAAATGAGGGTGAAACGCTTGCATGAATTTCAGTAAAGTAAAGTAAGCGAATAAGAGAACGTCGTCGACGACGACGACGACGACGATGACGACGACGATGACGACGACGATGACGATGACGATGGCAACGATGAAGGTTATATAGAACACAGAGTAGACAAGACTTTATTCTGAACGCGCGCGCATTTCACGTGCAAGATAAGCCCAAAGACAATAGGGTGCCACCCATAGCCAAGTTATTTTTTAGGGGTTGAGGGAAATGACAGTAGTGGTAGAGAGAGGCAAAGTGGGTTGTGAAAGCTCAACGATCTAACCCAGATAAGGGTGTACCCACGTTTCGCTTTCGTCTTTATTTTTATTCTTTTTATTTTTCTCCATTCTCTCTTTCTCACTATCCCTTTTACACTCACTCACTCACTTCTCTCGTTGTTTTATAAACTTTCAAATACTCTCGTATACTTCACAAAGTTGCTTTGGGACTTGCGCACACACACACATACTCTGATTATATCACGTTAGACAGCGAGTGACAAAGACTCTTGTCTCCCAAACACTCGAACACCATTTACAAATACAAAAGAAGTATATAAAAAAAAAAAAAAAAAAAATCCTTTTTTCTTTATCTCTCTTTTCTCTTCTTTACTGTCGCGCACTTCTAACTACAATGCCCACTTATAAAATAGACAAATTTATATTTATCTACTTTCGAAAAATTACAAAATTCATCCCACAATATTTTATTCATTTATTTTTTTTTTAATTTATACATTTATATGTACAAATAAAAATATTTGTAATTGTATGTATACTTATATATTATATATACACGTGAAGAAATTGTCGAGCGATTGTCGTGGTTAATGTTGATCGTTCAATGTCGTGTGACATTGCAACTGCCACTGTACAACTATATCTCTAATCACTGAATACACATACACACACTAATAACGTGGCGCTAATCTATATACGTACAATAGGAGTATAGCCCTATCTGAAATCTATGCAAATAGAATTACCTCGCCTCACCAATTCATTTGTATATATGTATGCAGCGGCAACGTCGTCCTTGCCGTTGGTAGTTCACTCCAGACTGTGTGTCAAAGTCGCCCACTCACCCTCACACATTCACACACACACACACACACACACACACACACACATGGCCACTCATCTTAATATGTATATATATGTATTTACTGTTGCTATTACTATTACTATTATAGCATATACTATTGCTGGGTTGATTCGTTTTCCCTGTGATCATTGGCAACCGCTTCTTATCAGCTCATTTGTCAGATCACCTGAAAACGAGACGAGATCATCCCTAGGACAATATGATAATGCGATGTGAGGATAATAGGTGACAACTTATTTTTTTAAATAAATTGCTTTAAACCTACATCAATTTTTTTATTTTCCTCTTTCTTTGTTTTGTTGAAGTGAAGGGGAATTTTAGAATTTTATAAAACACGATTTTGATTTTTTTTTATTTTTTAATTTTTTTTCGATAATTTATATAATTTATTATAGTGATAATAGTGTGAATTTAATACTCAGTTTTATTCAAATTTTTTTATATTACTTGGTTAATCAGAATTATTTTTGTCTTGAATAAATTCTTTTTTTATTTTTTTTTATTTTTTTATTTTTTTTTGGGTATCAATTCATTTTTGATTATATGATGTTGGTGCATATCCATTCTCTTACCACAGACATATATATGTGTATTTATGCATATTTAGAAGAAGATATGGCTGGAAGTATCATGCAAAATTTTCATTCGGGCAGTACAACAGAGAAAGAGAGAAGCAGACAGAGAGACAGACTTCATTTATAAACTGAATTCTCTGGTCTAATCCACTCAACGTATATGAGTTACGTAATAATGCACAAGTATATATATATATACATTCATACATATAAATGTTTTTTTGTATATGCATGTTAGCTTGTGAGTGAACAAGCCAGAAAGTACATATGTATAGGAATGTATATATATATATATATACATTTATATCATACATTTACTGTATCCTCTTCATTCATCCTCTTCTCGGTATACCTCACTCGTCGTGAACGTGTTATTTCTCGCATCTTCTCTCACAATATATTTATATACATGCATATATATAAATTTATAAGTATATATGTATGATTATATATTCTCATTGCGCCGCAGGATATAGTGAGAATGGAAGTGCCAGTTGTGCATTCCGGAAGGTTCCAAAACTTTGTTTTAAAGACCAACATATATATATATATGTGTTGAAATTTAAATACTCAACTATTATATGATTCAAGTCGTTGAGTTTTTGTTTTGTGAATTATTTTATACAGTTGATGCATTAAATAGAATTTTATATAGTTGAGAAAAATTAATTCTCGTTTTTTTTTTTTTTTTTTTTTTTTTTCTTTCTTTCTCTTGTTTTCTATAATTTAATTTTTACTTTTTGCATTTTTTCAAACAAGTGTTTTGATGAAAATTATCAGTATCTTACAAAGTGTGTGTGAGCGAGTGTTGATGGTGGGAAAAGTGAGACGTTAGGAAAATGGTAATGACAACAGGAAACGATGGGGAAATTTTTGTATGGTAAATGTAAGAGTGAGTGTAGAAAAGGGGTAATGAATGCAAAATATATTTTTCAAAGTGTGAATTTATGCGCAGAGTGCTTCATATTATTCTACAGCTGTGGCGCAAAGACTTTGGGTATTTTTCTTCTTCTAATATAATCGTGAATTTTGTAAAGCAGACGTGTAGTGAGAAGACGATTTCGATGAAGCGATTGAAATAACTTGAATTGTACATATAGGATATAGTGAAAGTGGAAATAGAATGATATATAAAATTTTATCAATGGAATAAGTAAAATGAGAAAAATTTAAAGTAGTAGAGTTGCGAAATGGAGTGAGTAGTATGTACGGTGATTGAAGAATTTTTGAATTTAAACTTGTGCAGAAGTAAAACCAGAAAGTCGATGAATATAATTATTTTATTGACAGTGCGAGTTGTGAGTTATATCTGCTGCGTATGTGTATGTTCAATAACGTTGAATGAACATGATAAAATGAAAAAAAAAAAAAAATGTCTGTCAATACGTATAGAATTTTTCTTTCCTCTTAAATCACAATATTTTACATGATAAAAATAAAATTACCATCATAGATTTATATTAAATTATTATATTTGTATATATATATGTATAATATAGACACAAATTTTACCATACATCTTATCTCTACCCATTTCTACGTACTCCGGATGTTTTTGTAGAAGCTAAACACTTTTCAAATCTATGTAACTCGTTGAATTACTGTCTACGTGTATATATATGTTATAAACGCTTTATGCCAAAAATAATAGCTAAGATCTCCTACCCGTGTCCAACGCAAAAGTTTTACGTCGTAAAAACAAAAGTTATATCAAAGTAATGCGCTATATAAGTACCACATATATGTCGTTTCTTATCACGGTCACTTTTGTTTTAGTGAGCTTTTTTATATATATATTTATTATGTGCACTACTTTAACATCTATTTGATCGATGAATGAGAGAAAACAAAAAATAAATAAATTTTTTTTTTTATTGTATTATGACAATTAAATTAAATTAATTGTACCAATTATCAACTGATTTAGTTTCACAATTTTATGTTATGAAAACAAAACAATTTTATTTTTCTATCATTCTTTCGTTATCTTATCTTACTCTTTTCTTCGTATTATCATTCCTTTTTTTTTTTTCTTTTCTCCCTTTACTTTTTTGTGGATGCGAAAATCAACTTGGCAATTTAATCTTGAATGCCGTAGTACGTGTCGTCCATATAACTTCAAACGAATTGGAGGGTTGGATATAAAAATCTATCAGATGAATTGTCTGGACATTTAGAGAAGAACTACAGAGAAAAGGCTGACTTTTTTTTTTTTTTTTTTTTCGAAAGGGCGTGGATTCTTTAGAGTGAAATGTCACTTTAACTGAAGTGATATTGAGAGTATTAGTGAATTGTGAGTGAAACTATCATTTTTATTTTTTTATTATTATATCATTTATCTATTTACAATATTTTTTTTTTTTTTTTTTTTTTTTCGGTCTAGAAATTTTTCTATAATTAATGTAAAATACCGACGATAATTTGGAAAAATTCTCATCTCAAGCGATTATTACAATCTTTAATCATTAAATTTGGAAAAAAAAAAAAAACTTGAGCTTTTGAATATTATTATAATGTAGTAGTGCAGTGAGAAACGGCTTCGGTAATTTCGTATTTTCAAATATAATTGAGTCTTGTGCGTTGTGGTGCAAGTCAACATTTGCGCTACCGCTAATGTACCTACAATGGTAAAATTGAGTGGAATATGATAGGAAAGGGAAGGAAAGAAAAAGAAGAAAAAAAAAATAAGATAGAGAGGACGAGCCATTACGATTTCGCCGCTAATTTTGCATCCACCCTCAGACGATATTGCTCAATTGACTGGAAAACATGTGCATTAACGTTTTTTTCTTCTTCTTTTTTTCTTTCATTTTATAGTGCAACAGTACGTTATTTATTTTAAATATGTACGTGATTGAAATAATTATCTGAATGAAATTGCAGTAGTTGTTGAAAAATAATTAACATTTTGAATCTTTTTTTTTTGCCTTATTATTATTATTATTATTATTATTATTATTATTATTGATATTAATGTTATTGTTATTGTTTTTTCTTTCACTTTTACTCGATAGAAAATTCAAGAAAAATTCTTTAGCAATGTTAATATACTCGTAAATCGCATCTTTATTTTTATTTTTATTTTTATTTTGTGTTTCAATTGCAATTGTAGCTCACATTTTAATCTCACCCTTTCAACTCACGCGCCATATTTTCATTCCAATATATATATATATATATATATATATATGTATTATCTATCGTGATTTTTTTCATTTGACTCGTGCTTTCGAGAATTCAATGTCGATTTTTTTTGTTTTTTACACGCCTGAAGGAACAACCGATCATTGGTTGCGTTTTATTATAAAAAAAAAAAACGAAAAAAAAAAAAAAAAAAACCATGAAATGCAGAATAAAAATCTGGGCCAGTGTGTACATCGAATAGTTTTTGTTCAGTACAATGAAATATACGATTAAAAAAAAAAAAAAAATCAAATAAAAATATCTATTGATGTGTATGCGTCCATTCAAATATTTTTTTCTTTTTACATATACTTGTTTATATACGTATAGACACAAACGCGCATCTATCAATCCTAGTTTCATCAAAGAATGAAAATAAAACGAAATATGTGAATTGGAATTTAACAAAACACAGAGAAGAAAAAAAAAATAAATAAATATCCACTCGATATAACATGACATTATATACATAATTATTCCTTTGTTATGTGATCGCATTGGATTTTGTCATACGAAACTGAATGTATGATTAAACTCGACTGTGGAATAATACAGAGAATAAATACAATTAAGTTAAATAGACAAATAGAGAGTAAGAGAGGAGAAAAATGATGATGAGAGAGACCGAGGAGAGTTGGTAAAAGTGAAAGAGATCACGCGTTGGATCTTTCACTTGTGAGCTTTCATACATGCATTTGATCGCCACATAAATCTTTAGCTTTGATGCTTGCAAGCCTCAATGCATACAGGATTCGCGTGGCTTATGACTGACATTTTACAACGCATGCATTGTAAATTTTATATATATACATATGTATATATATGTGTATATATATTATTTAATTATGTATTCATGTCCAATGAAATTATTTTACTTATTTTCATTTATTTATTTTTGGTAAAGTAGCGGTGAAATGTTGGAATATTCAAGTTTTGAAATAAAGAATTTATATGCATATGAAGGTACATATGAATTGCAAATATATTATTTATGATAAAAGTTAAGTGGGTACATGTATATATATATCGTGCGTGATTGCGTGACGTAAATATACAAAACTGTTGTTGAAACCATTTCCTTCCGATTTCATTGCATTCTCCATCGATTCGGGACCATTTCAACTGGAGAGTAATTTTCTATATTTTAGATTAGATAAATAAATATAGAAAAAATATGTATATATATATTTTTTTTTCTCAACGAGTCATTGCACTTTCTCGATATTAATAATTAGTCATATTTTTTAATTATTATTTATCATTGATAATTTGTTATGAAATTAAAAAATACCAATTTTAATTTTGCTCTTTTCTTTTTTGTTTTTTTGTTTGCTTGAATTTTACTCTTTATTTCTTTGTAACTTTCCAAGAGGAAATGGCGATAGTATAAACGCTCAAATGTGTCAAAGATTTGTATATTTTGACAAGTTTCAACTTCTTCATTTATATGTATATATATGCCGGATGCAACTACTCTCGCGGTTTGTGTGTGATAAATATGAGTGCGAGCGGGCCGAGTACCCGTACCAGCTGTAACTCACATTTAAAAACGGCGATATATATCCTTTTCTCATTCTTCGATTGCTACCACCAGGCGTTTATTTATAGTTTCACTGACAAAATCAAAACTCTGCAAATTATCACGAACAAATAAAACTAATATAGACAAAAATTACGAAAAAAAAAAAAAAAAAAAAAAAACAAAAACAAAACAAAACGAAACAAAAAAAGATAAATAAAGTGACAAAATAAAAAAAAAAAAGAAAAAGTTTAGTCTTCTAATTTCGTTGTTCAGTAATTTAAGTCATCAAAGGAAATAAAAATTAGCGAGTAAAAGATAGATGGGGTTGAAAATGTTTCTGGAAACAGGTGTATATATATATATATATATATATATATTTTTTTTTTCACCTTTTATCTATTCTACTGTGATGTCGTCGGATAAGTAAAAAAAAAAAATGTACATATATATCTGTTGCGCGTGCGCGTGCCGGCAAACGTGGGCACACAACTCGTACACTTAGTATGTCGTAACGCTTGACGACGTCAGTAGCGCGGCGTGTGCCGTCACACTCGCATGTTCCTTCTTCCATTTAAATAACAATTTTACAAAGTCTATATAATTTATTAAATATACATATGAATTTAATTGACAATAATAAAATAATTATATATCAATCCTTTGTATATTGAATGAACGGAAATGTGAGTGTTGAATTAATATAATTAATAATAATTTATAAAAATTAATTAATTAATTAATTAATTAATCAATTATTAGTTGTGACAATTTTTGTAGTGATTCTGTTTATTTTCCTGTCTTTGTTTTTTTTTCTTCTCTTAACACAATTTTTATTCTCATTCAATTATTATTATACAACGCAATATTTAATATAGTGAAAAAAAAAAAAGAAAAGATTGTCAATAAACCAAATAAAAATAATTGAATAAATATAGTAATAATAACAATAAAATACTAATACACCATTTCAAGTGCTTTTTTTTTTTCTGTAAACATTTTTTTCTAGACATTTTTTTTTTTTATATATATCACGATTCAGAAATTTTTTATTTTTCCTTCCTACCACGTGCGTGTTTTAATAATTAAAAAAAAAAAAAAATTAACAATCAATAGCGAGTATAAATATTATTTATTGACATTATGATTGGTTAATTATTGGAATAATAATATAATATTATAAAAAATGTTATTAACAATGTTAAATAATATAATTATATGGAACAATGTGAATTTTTAATCTGTGGGGTTTAATTTATAATTATTTATATACAATTATACAGTGAAAATTGTGTGATTCTATCATTATATTTATATATAAAATACGAAAAAGAGAGAACTTTTTATTTTTTCTTGTTATTTATTCATTTTTTTTTTTGTTTTTTTTTTTTTTGGACTCGGTAAATTTTCATGTGCAATAATACTATTCAATTAAAAATATTCATACTGATGATGTGAATATTATTACTGTTGCCTAAAATTCATAATTAATAATTGTTATTTATCCATTAATTCTTCGTTATATTGTGATACAATTATTCATTTATTATTTATTGCATTATAGTTAATTAAACAGTTGAATAAATTCGTTGAACATTTTATTGTTGAAAAGTGGAAGATAACGATGTATATATAAACGTATAAAATCATCAAATTTCCTTTTCTTTTTTTTTTTTTTTTGTGTTAAATCTCTTGTTTTATATTGTTCACCGTTGAAATGATAGAAACAAAAATTGTTGAACGACGTATGTGATTCAGTGGTAATCAGTGGATAATCAACTCACTAATTTCAAACGGAAAAAAAAACTGTTCTCCAGTATTAAAAAAAACTGTAATAAAAATTTATAAAATAATTGATTAACTCATTGATTTTCAAACTCACGTGTCGATGTGTATTTTGTGTATATAAGTGCATTGTGATTCTGTATAGGACCAAATAGAGTGTGAAATTATAATAACTATTAACAATAAAATTCAATATAATTTGTGAATTACAATTAATAATGGCGTCGAATCAAGAGGGAAAAGAATCATCACCCAGGTAATAAATGAAATCAACAATTTCATTTGAAATAAATTAAAAAAAAAAAAAACAAATTTTTTTTCCATCACTATCTATCAAAAAAATAATTATGAATTACATATAAACTAAAAAATTCATGTGTAAATTAATTATTATGCAAATGTTTTCAATATTTATATTGGAAAAAAAAAAAAAAAAAAAAAATCTTTTTTAAATTAATATTCAATCATTTTTTTTTGTGTTGCTCGTGTGTTAAAATTGAATCACCGCATTCTGTTGTCATTCATGAACAATAATCGAGACACGTCGTCACGTTGACGTTTTTGGTGCGTGTCTGTGTTGTACTAGCAGGTACTCGTCGTACATTTTTGCCTTTACCAATTTGTGAGCGTATATAACTAAACTCCAATCGTTAATCAACACGCACAGGTTTATATAAATATATATGTAGATGTACCTGAATATATTTCTATGTAGTTACCTATAAAGGTGACTTTTGGTTAAACACAGTCGAAAAATTGTGAATAAAGCTTCAAATATACGTTGATAAATTCTACCAAAAGATATATATGTACATTCTACATACGACACGCAATAACCAATTAAATTTACGCAAATCGCTGCAGGCTGTTGGCAACATATTTAACAACGAAATTTTCCACTATATATATAAATATACGTATGTTTACTGTATATACACATCTACATATTTCGTTACATTTCAATGCAATGCAATTTTTATTATTAAATTATTTTATCTTTGCGTATTAACAAAAAAAAAAAAAAACATTTTGATTTACACATTTTATTAAATTTCATTTGACATATTTATTTTGTTTTATTTTATTATTTCTCTCTTTTTTTTTATATTTTTTTTTTTTTTCTTTTCTCAATTTCATGTTACATTAAATTTTATTATTTTTGTATTTTTTCCTTATTCCTTTATTTTTTATTTTTCTTTTTATTCTTCTAACACCTTAAACCTATGTGTGTGTGTGTGTGTTTGTAATAATGACTCTAAAAAAAAAAAAAAAAAAAAAAAAAAGAAAATGTCGAGTGGTCCATGAACAGTAGAGAAGGAGGCAGAAGAAAAAAAAAATATTGTGCCACGAGGTTTTATCATTTTTGTGTGAAACATACAGATATTTTTTTGTTCTATTTTTTCGTGGACTTTCTGACGTTACGCGCTTCTCACTCATCCTCTCCCTTTCTCGCTATTATTATTATTATTATTATTATCATTATTATTTCTCTTTATGTACATGTAGAAACTATATATATACATTGGCATCTACTGCCCTCGAGCACACTAAAAATACACAGTGCTCTTTTGCACACTTTTAATTTCAAGTTTCCACGACGTTCAGAAAAAATGAAAAAAAAAAAAAAAAAAATGAATGAAAAAAAAAACTTAACGTGTATATATGTATATGAAATACATAAATATACAATCACATTCTTTCAATAATTATTTTATCATTCTGAAGTAAAAAGAAATGAAGAATGAAAAAAAAAAATAATCAAAGGTAAATAGTAAAAAAAAAAAAAAACAGTTAAATTATATATGAAAAATATATTTTTGATGGATTGAATATGAATTGTATTGAAACATTGGAATTATTGTCAAGGAGTAAATAGCCAATGGACATTTAGATATTAGTACACTATAGAGATATAGTGGGAAGAGCAAAAAAAAAAAAAAAGATGACGATAATGATGATGGAGTAGGGAGAGGACAGCGGTGGGCATTGCGCGCGTTGATGCTTTGTGCTTTCCACCATTATTTGCTTATTCTACAGTCGTTGGAGCGGGTTTTGTAGAGTTTTCTCCCATTGGATCTCCCAACATGTTTGCACGATTGACGATGCTTGTCGACCGACCCCTCTCTCACTCTTTCTATCTACCTTCGTTGAGTGAAGATCCACAATATCGTATCGATGGGAACATCCAGACCAGCAGTAGAAAAAATAAAAAATAAAATTTATAAAAAAAAAAAAAATGAAACGAGAATGAAATATATAAGAAATTTAATATTAAATTGGTATGTTTATACATATATATATATATAACAATAAATTGTACTGTTTATATTTATGCGGGTATATTTGTAGAAAGAATTTTATTTAATAAGAGGAAAAAATACAAATTTGATGTGTATAAGTAGATGAGAGAAATGCAGAGAAACCGTAAAAAGAGAATGAAATTTTATCCAGATTACAAAGTATATAAATTCTTTATTTTATTATTATTTTTTATTTGTTTTTATTTTCATTTTCATTTTATATAGACAAGATTCTTGGATAGTTTTATATCTATAGAAAATTTCGTCGACTAACGAATGATTCTTCGTGGATGAAAAGACAGTGTACCTGTCAAGCCTGATGTTGGAATCTTAAAGCCAACTGAAAAGCTTTTGAAGATAGAAACTTCATCAGTGCACACGCGGAACTTGGAATAAAAGAACGTCAGAGAAAACGTAATTTGTTTTCCGGCTTCCGTATACATTCATCTCACTCTCCTTCCTTTTTTTTTTTTTTTTTTTTTTTTTTTTTTTTTTCTTGTTTTATTTTCATTCAGTGTAGATGGATGAATATAATATGTACACTTGCACTTTTTTTTTTTTTCTCACTCGCTCTCTTGAGTACTCGTCGAAGCGTCCCGGGAAATTGAGGCGAGCCAGCAACTCACTGCCCACTAGAGATAATGATCCTTCACGTATATCGCATTTATACATATATATATATATATATATATAGCCTACTCAAATATCATTTTATTATTAATACGAAATAAAAAAATAAGAATAAAAAATTCAATTAAAAAAAATAAAATGTAAAAAATTTTTTTACATATTCATAAATACATTTTTCGTGTATATAACATGAAATTTATTTAATTTGTTCCAACTTGGTGGTTGATATGAAAAAAAAAAAAAAAAAGTAGAATTTTTTTTTCCACATTTTTTTTATTCCTCATAACCGTTAATGGAAAAATTTTCACAAAATGATATATGGATGTAGGAAATTAGGAGGAAAAAACCCTGCAGAATCGTGATTTTATTTTTTTCTTTATTCTGTTTTTTTTTTTTTTTTTTTTTTCCCTCGATTTTTTCCTTTCCTCTTCACCATTCTCACACTAAATCGCCAGTTTTAATTGAGTTACATTACACACATTTGTACAAACACACACGTACAATTATATATGTATGTGATAACGCCTCTAACTATATACAATGTACAGTCCATTTATATACATCTCTTTGGAAATGAGATTTAGTATACGCGCGCATCGCAATCGTTCGCTCTCGCAACTTTATAAAACTGTAGTTATACTTGGAAAAAAAAAAAAAAAAAATACAAACCAAAGGAATATACACTGTACACACAATAGCCACATCAATATATATATATATATATATATATATATATATATATACATACAACTAAAAAACATATGTATGTACAGATATATATATATATATATACAATATGATGAAGTAAAGAAGAAAACTATACCTGTTGTTGGAAACGCGGATACCAAAACTTCATGGATAATAACGAAAGATTGAAAAAACTTTTTGTTCATTTTCATTTTTTTTATTTTCACCCTTTCTCTCTCTTTTTCTCGCTCATACTCTTTTAATCTTTCTCTTGTGTCTTGTTTTCTTAAGATTTAAAAAACTATATAAAGTTTACGTAAAATATTGAGCATCATCAATTATGAATTACTATATTTTATCGTTGATAATTCAAAATTTTACACAATCATAATTTTCTATTATTTCATTTTTTCAATTATTATTATTATTATTATTATTATTATTATTATTATTATTATTATTATTATTATTATTGTTTTGTATTATTATATGATATATTGCGGTCTTAGGTATTAAGTTACTGCAGTAACTTGCATTCAACATGGAGAACCAATAACTTTTGTGAATAGACATCAATGGTAAAGCGATACGTGATGTGAAATATTGTAAATATATATACATATAGTTATAGTTATTGGTATGTATGTATATATACGTGTACAGATGCAAATTATGTATTCATCCGTCTGTGAAGTGACGGGGTGAGTTTCTACGTTGAAACGCGATACGACGACTATTATCTTCGTGTCTATATACACTATACCTCAATATCATACCTAACCTAAACCGTATAAACCACTATATCTTTCGTATCTATATGTATATATATTCCTATTTATAACTTTATATATATATATATATATATATTTATTGAAAATGAATCTTACATTCATGTGCCAAAATATCAATATTTTTTAATAAATTATTCAATGATACTTTACATATAGATGAAATTTTACATATAAATATCCACAATAAATATAAATTATTTAATTAATAATATTCATATTCAATTTTGTAAATTTAAAAAAAAAAAAAAAAAAAAAGAAATTCAATACTTATTATTTTACATTTTATTTACATACATAATTTTTTTTTTCTTTTTTTTTTCTTTCTCTCTTTCTTCTTATGTCATCGTGATATTTTTTTTTTTTTTTTTTCTCTGCCATTTCACTCACCCTCACTCTCATTCCCTCTCGTTTTTCGTCGCTTTTCCTCGTCCTCTCGCCCCTCACCTTTTTTTTTTTTGATTCTTTTATTTTTTCTTCCTGTTGTATTTTTATGTTTTTTTTTTTATTTATTTTTATTATTTATTTATTATTATTATTATTATTATTTTTTTAGAGTTTGTCGAATTTTCTTGACAATAGGCCGCAGGCAAGATGCCACTCTGCCTCTCGTGCCTCTTTCTCCTCCATTTTCTTTTTCTTCCATCCCTTCATTTCTTCCTTTTCCTCTTCCTTCCTCTCTCTCTCTGCTCGTTGGCATTTTCTCCTGACTGTCCTCTACGTGAGGAGCACGCCGATCGTCCAACATCCCTCGCTCGATACGTACCCTTGATTTCCTCTCTCTCTCTCTCTCTCTCTCTCTCCTCCCTCACTCTTACACACATCCATCCGTCGTTCTCTCACCAGTTTTCATTCTACCATTCTCTCGCTCTTTTTCTCCAACATCCTTTCATATTTATGTTACTTATATATTTTTTCTATAAATATATCTCAACTACTCGCACCTCTTCTCTCCTCTTCTCATTCTCTATTTTACCATCTTTTCTCCAAATGGAAAACCACAATATGGAAATAAAATCAATACCACTATTGTTTCACGGTTCACTGAGAACACTCAGTTCGCGTTCGATTATTTACGGTGGTCCATCATGATACGCGTGCATTTATATATATATATATATATTTTTTTTTTTTTCTTTTTCTCCAAGATGTTTATATAAATATAATAAATTGAAATGAAGGTTAGAGGAAATATCGAAAATATATATAAATGATAACCTGAAATTGAAAGTAAGAACAAGAAAAAAAAAAAAAAAAAAAAAAAAAAAGAGAAAGACGCTCGGTATGTAATCAAAATAGACTAGACAATATTTCCAATATCATTTTATAATTCAAACAAAAATAAATAATTTTCCAAATATCCATTTGTATTTCAATTCTTTTCTTTTCATTTTTTTTTTTTTTTTTTTCATTTATCTTCTTATCATACCATATTTTTCATACTACATTCCATTCATTCATTCTGTAAAATATATCAACACACACACAGATGTAAATACAATATGTGAAATAATAAAATAAAATAAATAAATAAAACAGTTTATATATGTAACTATTATATATCTCCAATGAATTCACATCAATCTTGACTACAATGTGCAGGTTGATATCTCGCTTGAATGAAAATTATATAAATAAACTAAAAAAAAATATATATATATATATAACTAGAGAAAATGCATTCGTATACATCAGTCTATTACGTTACGTCAAATCATACACATCCATCATATCCAACTTAATGATGGAATAAAATGTCAAGAGGTAGAGAAGGTCATGTACGTGAATATAAGAAAAAAATATATACATCACTGTACATATGTGTATGTATTCATGTATATAGAGTAATGATGAAGAGAATAGAGTACGAATGAAATGTGTATATATATATAGATGATGGAGTAGAAATGACGAGAGGAGAGGGGGCGAGCGAGACCCAAGTGGGTTTCTCTCGCTCACCGGCACAGACTCGTTGGCACACCATATCACGCGCAGTAGTGCGTTAATACACCACTGAATGCGACGAGATACGTATCAACCATAGCACGAAACGCCAACTATATATATATATATATATATATATCATGTATGTATATAAATATGTAAAATGTACATATATACTCGTCGAAGGGCTTTATACATATGTGTTTGTATGTCGCGTTGTTTCTTTTTTTCTTTCTCTCGTTTCATTTTTGTGCTCTCAATTTTTCTGTTTCCATCTTCATTTTTTTTTTTTTTTTTGTCTCTCTTTGCCCGGATGTCCTGAATATCCCAAGGGACGCCTGTGGCAAAAGGTATATACGAGTGTATATAGTATTTTGGAACTCTTGATGTGACCTCGAGGTGACAGTATCGTGCATTCTCTTTCAAAAATCATTTATATCTCTGTGTTTTATTTTATTGTTGTCTTTCTTGTATGTTGAATGGTTTTTATCGGAATTTATATTTTTTTATATTTGATGAAAATTTGGTATTTAATTGTTGTTTCGTGAGAATAAAAAATATTTTTGTGGTTTATTTTAGTATGTGAAATTTTGTGTTGGAGTGGAATTTTTCATTGCTTATGAGTTATAAATTTTACAGTTAAATGTCTCAACTATCAGCAAACTTGTGATATTTCAATTGTTTGAAATTTATTGTTGTCAAAGTGTGTACAAAAATATTGCAAATACACATCAACGATAAAATGCAGAATGGTGATTATAATATGGGTTTGTCTGTGTGTGTGTTTATTTGTGAGTATATACATGATTTCTTCCAGACAGTTATTTTATCTAAAATTTTTCTCTCACATCGTAATATCAATGGAGATAAAATAGAATTTTATTCGTAAATTGTGCGGGTGCTTGTTGTGAAGAAAATTAATTGACGTGTGGGCTTTGAACTAGAGTGGAGAAAAAAAAAAAAATTATATTACAGTGATGATCATTTTTGTATGTTACATAAAATTCCGTTTTTTTTTTTCTAATTTTTTCTTTTTTTCCTTTGTATTTCCAGCAAAGATTGATATGAATATTGAATTAATTTTTTATTTATTGAATTTTTATTGCTTCTACGTGTAAAAATTATAGTAATGTAAAATTTTATCTGTTAATATTATATGAATAGAAAATATTTAAATATAGAAAAAAAAAAAATCTTTTTATTATTATTACTTTTAAATAATATAATATACATTAAATTACAATTTTAATTTTATTCTTATATTTCCATCTATTAATGTTAATTCGAATTATTAAATTTCAACTAATGAAATATAATTCATTTCATTTTTTTCAATTTTATTTTTATATTCATTGTCAATAGAATTTATTCACTCATTTTTCTTCGTATCTGAGACCTCAATTTTTTTTTTTCTTTAAATTCCATTTTTTTTTCTTTCTTCTTGTATTTTCACAAATATCAAGGATGATGCTTTGTTATTTAGTTTATAACACATAAAAATATGTATTTGAACGTTTATGGTTTTACTGTGTATACAACAAACTTGAAGGAAAATACTTTCTTGAAACTTGACACAGTCCAGTGGTGAGAAATTCAGACTTAAACGTACAAACTACACTGAAAGAGGAGAGTTTACACATATTGCACCCTTTAGGCTAAGGCTTGTGGCTACCTTTACGTGTCGTTCCTTTATATACTTACACTGAAATGTACTATGTAGTTGTTAACCTTTCAACATTGACCTCTTCAATTTTCTCCTTTGGCTTTGTCATGTTTGAGAAAATTATATTACCACTACACACATGTATAAAAGTATATCATCATGACTTTAAGATTAATTTTTGCAATTTATATATACATTTTTCATCAAGAAATATCTACCACATTTTACAGTTTCGAATTTTTTTTATTTAAAAAATTTTTTTTTTTCATCTTGTCAAAGTAAAAATTCTTTTGACTGTAAATTTTTTTATTATTTATTTATTATGTATTTTTTTTCTTTTACAATAATATATTAATTTTTTTTTCTTCAAATATTTAAATAAAATGAATAATGATATGTGAAATTATTTGTAATAATATTTCATCTGGTGATGAAGATAATGCACAAAGCTAAAAATAATATTACATGTCAACGTAACCTAGAATGACGAAAGTGTCTTTGCCAGTGATATATATTTAACGTGTGGCTTTTGAAGTCACATACTTTAGTGCATGAGTGGGCACATGAATAAATATATATATATATATATAAATGTATGGTATGCAGACATTGCTGCATGTCCATCACGTCAACGCCATCAATATTAAACCTCTCTTAATTCTCAAATTCTCTTTTAACTATTTTTTACCTATTTAAAAAATATTATTGCATTTATTTCCATGAGTATTGAAATAAATCAGATGAAAAAAAAAAAAAAAAAAACCCCAATAAATATATTAAATAATTATTGATATTTATTTATAAATAAATTTTGATAATTCTATTTTTGATATTGCAATAAAATAATAATGTGTATCTTGATAATATAATTTTCTTATTTAAACTTTATTAAATTGTATTACAGAAGCTTTTTTTATTTAAAGGATAAGACGACAAGTTTACTCATGATACATAACCTTCACTTTATGTCTTATACATCTGGCCTTTTCACTATTGCCTTTGTTGTTGGTTAAAGCGAGCACCTGTCGAGCTTTATTTGGCCTCGACTTCTCCGCGAGAGTCTCAGTTGTGGCTGACCACAACAATGTCTATACCACTAGTCTTTCTCTTTCTCTGACTGCAATTGTGTGGTCAAAGATGTTGATGGAAGAAGAGGAAATAGAGGTAGATGGAAGAGGAGAGAATTAGAGTTAGAGTAGATATATGTATAGGATATAGTGCACCGAAGTGAAGTAGATCCTGGATAATGTTGGTTGAATCTATAGTCCCTGAATCTTTGGCCAAGATGAAATGTTGTGTGTAGGCGTAAATATATATATATATATATATATATATATGAGTGTGTAGACACACACATATATATATAATTGCATGAAAGACTTCGTATTTATGTGAACATGAAGGGCAATTGCGTTTGGGTTGAAGGGAAAAAAAATGTGTATTATTATCAAAAGTGAAACTCTTGCAACATCACAGAGACAACTTTTTTACACTATTATTTTTTCTTTTTTCCTATTTATTTTTTTTTTTATCACATTAATTTACTGTATATTATTGAATTTTGTGTTACTCGACGTGATATATCAGAAAAATACTTGAGGGAAAACAAAAAAAAAAAAAAAATAAGGAAAAAATGACGATAATTATAATTGAAAATAAAATTCACACACTGAGAAAAATTAAAATGTAAAAGTGCAAAAAATGAAAATAAAAATTCTCAATAAATAGAAAATATGAAGATATAAGAGTGTGAGATAGAAATAAAAAATAAAAAAAAAAGAAGAAGAAAATAAAAAATAAAAAATAAAATCATAATTATGATTATTCTCAGGACTAAATGAATATATGTGAAGTGTATGAGAAAAATTATTTTACAACCGTCTGGTGCACTAAGTAAAAATATGTATATATCTATATATACAATTTTTTTTTTTTTTTTCTTTTTTCGATACAATAAAAGTAATGATAAAATTAAATAAAATAGATTTATTGCGATAATACATTGGTATTATTGTTACCAGTTATTTGTGACTTCATTGCACAGACACACAAATATATATATGTGTATCTAAAAGTAAGAGAGAATCCAGACAAATGTTTTAGTCTATTTGAGTTGAATTACGTGCGCGTATTTATGCGAGCGTGTGTACAACACTGACGATAGTGAAAATGTAATGGCGGAGGGAAAAAAAAATGATTGACGGTGGTTGACAAGAAGGAAAAGGGAAAAGATAGGGGAGGAAGGAGAAGATTTTTGACCTACAGGTCAATGTGTATACGCTCGTCTTTTGAGCTTATGGAATAACTCAGATTTTCCTTGTACACACTCACAAAAACACCTTGAAGTTTATTACTTTATATATTATCATATAATGTATATAATTTTTCTAAATATGATCTCCTCGTTCATTATTATTATTCTATCCATTTTGTTTTGTTTTTCGTTAATAAAACCAAAAATATATAAATAAATAATACCAAGAAAATTTTACAACTCATAAACTTTACAGCAAAAACTTTCATTAACGATTTGTCGTTTAAAAACTTTTTACACACATAAAATTCTATTACATAAAAAAAAAAAAAAAAAAAACAAAGAAAAAAAAAAGAACATATGAAAAAATTTATTACAATAAAAAATATTATTAATAATAATTATATGAAGAGAAAGAAAAAAAAATCTTGAATCGTATTATTCGCGATATAAATTTTTCGTTATAAAATTACTCAATGACAATATATAATTATTTTACGTGTGTGGATATACATAAAATATTACTGTTTAAATAAATTTAAATGTCAATACGATAATATAGATAAATATATTATATATCCATATTTTTTTTTTTTTTTTTTTTTTTTTTTTTCACAGTTGAATTTTACGACAGGTCGATATTTATATTCTAAACTGTCATGGGACCAATGGTGAGGATGTGGTGGGTTGAATCAAGGAGAGGGGGGGGGGGGAGGAGAGGAGGGGAAAAAGGAAACAAAACCACACAATGTCGACAGACATGCTCGCGATTTCAGTGAGCTTCAAGCTTTATTATATACACATATACAATATACATTCCCTATATATACACGAGAGTGTTTATATATAGATGACGAAGCCCCGAAGGTACTCGACGTCGTCACTGACATTTTTAAGAAAATTCCTCACTCGTCTCCCGGCTGTCCCTTAACGCGTTTATATACAATTCCTCCTCCTTCTCCTCCTCCCTATCTCTTTCTCTCTCTCTCTCTCTCTCTCTTTCTATTTCCCGTCACCTACTCTTCTTCCCTTTATTCTCATCTGACATTATGCTAACCAACACTATCAACCCTGGTATTTCGAAAGACCCAACCTAACTCACAATATTCACTTCCTCCTCCCTGCCCGTCTTTATCTCTTACTATCTCTGTGTACGCCACTTTACTCTTCATACTTTACCCAATCTCTTACATTATCCGATTTTCTATTGATCTATATGCGTGAATCCCTAAAATTCGCCCTTCCACATTATCCCTGTTAACACCAACGCCACTGATCCTTGACAACTTCCGTTCAATTCCCTCAGCGCTTTACTGCCTGTCAAAAAGTAACAAGTTGGATCCCACCCACTTTTCTCATTCTATATCTTATTCTATATATATATATATATTTATTCATATGTGATATTCAAAGTATAACCAAAGTTATATAAAGTTGGTATACCATTCGATTCTCACTGTCATATTGTGTTTTTCATTTTTCCCATGGTGCCATTTTATGCATCCAATTTATGTCGAGTGTGTTGCTGTGAATTTATGATATATACAGGAATAGAAAATCAAGTGACAAGTTTTACGATGCATATAGAAAAGTATTATACATATGTATATAGGAAGGGGGCAAGAGAGAGAGAGAGAGAGAGAAGGTGAGCGTGATGTAGTAAGTGAGTGGTGGGAGAGGGGAAAAAGGAAAAAACATGTCACAGTGTGCAAATCAAGTGTGTCTGATGTGCTTTCCAATATCCGTTTTTCCTGTCAATTTAGTTATGAATGTGTATGAAGAAAACAAGAAATATAAATAAATAAAAATATATGTGTATAGAATTCTCTGTCATTGATATATTTTCTTTATTTTATTTTTTTTTTTTTTATTATTTCATTTTATTTCGATTTTATTTTATGAAAAAATATAATATTTAGTTTAATTGACGTGACAATGTTGATTCTCACACTTTTATAAAATAAAAATTCACATTAAAATTATCTTGAATAATACAAATTTTTTTTTTTTTTATTCTATTTTATTTATTTATTTATTTTTATTATTTCCATTCAATTATTTTCATTTTATTACTTCTGATAAATATCAATAGATATGAAAAATGTCTCTCTTTTTTTTTTTTTTTTTTTTTTTTTAATTTTTTTTCCTGGTTTTTTTTAGAATAAAGTAACTGACAGTTGGTCGATATTACATTTGATAGTTGGTATACGTGATAAAACGATGGAAATAGAGTAGAAAAACAAAAATAAAATAAATAAATAAATTTTGATGGGTGAAATTCTGTAGATTCGTGTATACATATTTGTGTATATATATTTTTATATGAATGATTGAAAATAGGGAACCATTTGGCCACACCGCAATGTCGTTATTCAATTCTGCGTGAAAACTGAAAAGTTGTTCAATATAACGAGCGGATTAATGGTCGCTGAGCCATCAAATACGAGTGTCACATTCGTTGTCATGCACTCGACAACATATTCTCCAATAAACGTGGCTTTGTGTCTGGCAAGTTAAATATTTTTATTTATATATTTATTTATACCCCTTTCTCTTCCTCCTCCTTCTCTTCCTTCTCCTTCTCACTTTTCTCCTTCGCTCACTCTTTTTTTTTTATCATTTAATTTTTTTTATTATTTTACTTTTGACATAAGTAAGACATTTATAATTAAATATTCATGATGAACAGAATTTTTCAAAAATACTCGCTTCACATGATTATATATATTTTTTTTCTTTTTCTTTTTTTTTTTTTTTTTCATTTTCTAATGGATAAAAATTTATTTGGTCTTTTTTCATGTGTCTCTCATCCTTGATCTTATTCCAAAAGTTATCCAAAGTACCTAAGACAACGTCTATTTTGAAGGGTGAATTAAAATAATTTTCCATTAAAAAAAATTCATGAGAATTATATTAAAAAATACGTTTATAAATTGAGATACTGTGTTGAGTTATGAAAATTATTTTTATTATCTATAGCTGTTGTAAACTATTGAAATTTTATTTTCAATTAAACTTTGACGTTGATGTTGAACAAACTCTGCAATTTTTCGTATAAAAATATATGTATAGATGTAAAAGTCCAACGATAAAATAAAATATTATAAAATCATCAAATATATAATTTAATATTATTCATAAATCGTACATTTATATATTTTTATTCATACATAATATGTTTAGAGAATAAATTTATATGTATCAGGTTTGAAAAAAAAAAAAAAAAAAAAATATCAAAATCAAAATAGCACTTTTGACACGTACAACAATAAATCAGAGTAATATTCAAAATTACCGGTGTAACGTGCCGTAAAATGAACACGATCGGCCATGTCACTGGCGTGTGTGCGAAGTCTTGCATTACAAAGGAGCGCATAACCATATTTCAACGTTTCACAGGATTGCTTTTCCCCATTTCTTTATATCCTTCATCCTACTTTATACATATAACCATTTGTTTCTTCTCTTATATTTATATACCATATACACACACATACATAAATAATTTTATAAATTATCGTAAATCGTTTTTTTTTTTGTTCTTTTCTTTCTTTCAATATGTTCTCTTGATCCTATATAATTTACAGTTACACATGTCAATTGAATATTATGAGATGATTGATATCACGGAATTTTATTTGAAATAGATAATGAATTTTAATCAAAAAAAAATATAATAAATTACATTTCATTTTTTATTAATATCCACGTATCGATATATATATATATTTTTTATTTTTTTCTTATTTTTCATTTTTAGAATGAAGAAAAAAAAGAAAAAAAAAAATTGAATATGATAGAGGAATGAAAATAGTTGAGAGGATGTTGGAAAGCAATTCAATCAAAGCTTCGTGAACAGTCAGCAGCTGAGACCAGTTGAGGGGCGTCATTCTCTCACTCGTTTTCTCTTTCTCACTCATACTTACACATTAATGCATATACAAAATTTTTCTCTTTTTTTTTTTTTTTCCTTCTTCCTTTTCTATATTACATATTTCTTCTAAATATTCTTTCTAAACCATATACATGTATACTTGAGCTTGGGTATTGCTTTGTAAAATCATTGAGTTTCTCTTATACATTGTGTCTACCAAACCAAACTAAACTAAACCAAACTCACAAACCAACTACCCATTCATACCCACATGCTCACACTATTCGTCACGTTTTATAGCGTAAAATTCACTGCTAAAATGTTTGCCGTCTGTATATGCTCACTTTTTCGATTTCATCTGACTTTTTATTATTATTATTACTTTTTTTTTTTTTTTATTTATTTTGATACTACATACACACACACACATATATATATATATATATCGTCAAGTCGATTTATGTCCGACACGTGCGCACACTCTTCGCCTCCTAGACTCTTCCATCCAGTTGTGAAAAAAAAAAAAAAAAAAAAAAAAAAAAGTAAAAGTAAAAAGAGAATAAAAATATTGTTGAGTGAGGGTAGATGTTGCACGCGGCAACACAAAATACGTGTTTGGGATTAAAATTTTTTTTTTTTTTTTTTTTTTTTTTTTTTTTCATTTTTTCCTTTTATTTTATTTATTATTTGTTATTATTACTATTATTTTTTTCCCCTTTGATTTATTTCATTTCTTATATATGTATGTATGTATTTTTTTTTGTTTTTTTTTTGTTATTTTTTTTTTTTTGTAAATAAATTTTACGTGGTTAAATTTACATAATGATTATTCAATTTTTGATATAATTTATTATTGATTCAAGTACAGATGAAAAATAAAATTGTAAACATTAAATATTTCAATATACATTAGGAATAATATATATTTATATACAATATAAATAAATATAAGATAAATCAATATCAAATGAGTAAAAGAAAAAGAATAAACGCTACTTTACTATGGTATTGTTCCCTTGAGTCGTAGTCGCACAATCCGTCAACTAAAATGTGTAGTAGAAACTAGAGAAATTACGCCGTAGGGATACAATGTTAAGAACACACACACACACACACACACATATTCAATATAGATTCTCAATACACATTAGTTGTACGCATCTGGTGTCGTCTGATTGACGCGTAGATTGCGTATCACCAACAGGCACCTGTGTCTCCACGCATCCGTCAGCTCTTCGATTTTTATTTCTCCACCTCTTTATTTATTTTTTTTCACCTTCTCTTCTATTCTCCCTACTCATCCGCATTCACATTACTCTAGTGTATATTCCTTAACATGTATCTGTGTGAATACCCTCATTTCCACCTGCATATACATATGTAATCATACATGTATGTAGATCGAAAAAAAAAAAAAAAATCGTGTATAGTTGTACAGTGCAAGTAGAAAAATATGGAAATTACTGGCTACGGGTCTTTCATTCTCAAAAAAAAAAAGAAAGCGTTCGCCTCAGGCATGTGTTCGTCTCTTTCTACATCTCTCCCTGTCTCTTTCCATCACACTCATCCCTCACTCTTCTCTCCTCTCACTGTCTTTTCCAGTATCATTTTTATTTCCATTCTTTGAATAGTACAAGCGATATATTTCTATGTATATGTGAATGTGGATGTCAATATGCGTATTTTTTTTTTTTTTTTTTTTCTGCTTATATAGACTTGTATATGTTTTATCTCAACGTCAACGTAACTGCTTGGTTATATATATATATTACACCAGAAGCATCTCAATAATTCAAAGTATGGATTTTGAGTTAGGAGAGACGTTTTTATATATATATATTTTTTTTTTTCTCGTTTTCATTTTTATATTTTATTTTATTTTATTTTATTTTATTTTTTTCTTTTCTTTGTCGCTCGTATCATGAAGGCGGCGGCAAGACCCCAAGGGGATTCTCTGTACGAGAGTTTGCTGGCGACGTTTTCTGTATGTATATAGTGATGGATGCCATGGCACGTCTTGCTTGTTACGATATATATATATATAATTACCCTATTTCACATTTGTTTTTTTTTTTTTTTTCTTACATTTACTGTTATCAAATGATGACACCTGACGACAAAAAAAAATACACAACGAGTGGAAAAAAAAATAAATAACAATAACAACTGTCAATATTTATGGGTTTCAATAATGCGAAATAAAATGCATATATATTTGAATTGTATTATTTATGTTATTCATTGTATATTGTAATTGCTATATATATTAAAATGTCGTTAAAAAACATTGGAATTAAACAATGACAATTTTTTGTTTTTTTTTTTTATTTTTTTATTTCAGGGTGATGTATATATCACACACACGTTCACTGTTTGTCGTAGTTTCGGTTCATGAATTTACATGTTTGAGAATCCTAAAGAACTTGAAAAAACATTGAAGAAAAAAATACAAATTAAATTTTTTTTTTTTTTTTTTTTTTTCCTTGTGTAATTAAGAGAAGTAGTAAATGTCGTTATACATGAATGTTAATGTACCGTGTTAGGTCTTGCGGTATAGGGGCTTTATTGTCAACATTAAATTTTTTCATATATTTACTACTGTTAATTGTGTATTGCATGTTGGGTCATTGAAATACACGTTGAAACTGTGCGAGTGAGTGAATTGGTAGAGCACCCCCTTCTAAATGTTTTTTTTTTTTCGTTTTTTTTTTTGAAACTCAACTACATAATTTTTTTTTTATCTCTGATACAGTAGAGTTGATGTATTTGAATTTTCGTTGAAATTATTAATATCAATGGATATTAAAAATATTTTATTTCTATGATTTTCAATTAATTTTTGGACGTTGATTTTTCATTAAAAATTATACAAATAAATATAAATATTTATTTATGTATATATAAAGAATTCGATATGTATATAAATTAATTTTGTGTTTATTTCTTGTTTTTCGACTTTGGTTTATGATGACAGGTATAAACACGCACGGAGGCGTGTGAAACACAAAGCGCGTGTGAAAATGGATGCTCTGAAATTCACCGCAACGCGACGAGTCGCGCAATCCGTATTTCCAATTTCACAGCGCGTGGGTTAACGAGGCCCGTGCGACTTTGTGAATATAGTATATATGTATATATATACACTTCGAAGCCCATCCTCCTATGTATATATATATATATATATATTTATATCAATGTCTCACATTCTCTTCTTCCACATTCGCTCGTTCGTGGAAACGTTTCGCGCGAGAGTTGTATACCCACTGTCGTCCTACCAACGCCCCCTTTAAACTACCACGAGCTGAGTGAACACACGTGTTCCGGCGCATTACCTGCACTGATTACCAACTCGATCCTACAGAGTATGTCACCCAGTCACTCTCAGAGTGTATATATATATATATATATATACCATGATAAGAGTTAGATAACACTTTTATCTCTTCAATTTTCCTTTTTTTTTTATTTATATATATATATATATATTTTTTTTTTTTCCTCTCAAATGATCGTCATAAAGATTTTTATACTTCATATCTTCCAATATTCTATTTATCTTTTTTGTTTGTTTATTTATTTATTTATTTTTTTTTTTTCTTCACTTTTTTATTATTTTTATTTAATTTTCAGAGTTTACAAATAATGACAATGATTTTAAAATTACTATTGATATTTTATTTATTTATTTTTTATTCGATTGGATTTCAGAGCGGCACAAAAGTGGAATCTGTCATCGAGTCCACACAGACGACGTCGTTCAGGCGATGAAAATATTGGCACAGATGAACAGCCAATATTTCCAAATGGCTACGCTGCGCTACTTCTCAAATCACCGCCACCAGCACCACCAGCATTTTTACGAAGAATTGGTGTTAAAGAACTCACAGGAGTTGGCAAGGTTAGTTTTAATTTACAAAAAAAGAAAAAGAATAAAATAAAAAAATAAGAAAAAAAAAAAAAATTATTTAAAATTACATTTGTCAATAGCAAATGTGTGCTAAAGCATTTGCAATATATTGACAATGATGTGTGTCTTAGCCACCATTAGCTATCCAGTGTATCCACGTAATTTAATATTGATTTACGTTATATATACACTAGTTGTCAATGGTGAAATTATTCATTTACATATGTACACACACACACACACTCGCATGTTTATTTGATATGCAAATGAATGTGTGAATTACGAATTTTTTTATTTAAAAAAATTTTTTTAAATACAGATGGGATTACACAAACGACTTATATTCTTTCAATATAAAAACAAAAAAATCATATAAATATATACTTTATGATTTTGTTTTATACTTCATTATCGTATAAAATATTTATTTTTTATTAAGAATAAATTATTACTTTTATTTTTATTTAAAATTCCCATGATTTTCTCGTTGATATTACGTTTTTTTTTTTTTTCTATCCATCATGATTTATCGATGATTAACAAATAAATATTCCTCTTTCTGAAAATTATTTACTAAAAATATAAAATATTTATCAATAATAATAATTTTCTATGATATCGAAAAAAAAATTCGGAAAAAATTTCAATATAAAACATCAAATTCTGAAATAAAATATAATATATATATTTTTTTTTTCAACTTTCTCCTCACCTCATCCAAATATATTTTTTTTTTCTCGTAAAAATTTTATGTAATGTGTTATTTTTTTTATGACCATAGTTGCAGTGAAGCTTATTAAAATTAAAAAAAAAAAAAAATGCAATAATAATGTTGTAAGAGGATTAGCAGTCGTTCTACAACCATCAACGTCCAGGAATGCACATGAGAAAATTTGTTATATAGTCCGTATACTTTATAGATAGAAGTTCTAGTTAATATATTTTTCGTTATTTCTCTTCGCTCCTCTTCTCTTCTTTTTTTTTCATTCATTTTTTCTTTTTTTTTTTTGTTTTTTTTCTTTTTTAAATACGAAGATGTTGGGAAAGAAAAAAATTGATCAAGCGGAATCAAGCGTGTGGAAATTAATGAGTTACATGATATGAAATAACTAAATTAATTTGTTTGCGGCAGTTAATTCATTAAAAATAAAAGTTAATTTTATTTTATTTATTTTTTTCACTTATCATTATTATTATCATCTCTGTTTTTTTTTTTTGTCTTCTTTCTTCTCTCCGTGTTTAAGAAATAAGAGGACCAATTAAAATTAAAGTAGAGAGTACTGCGACGAAAAAGGTGTGGATGAAAGAAAGAGAATATTTTTTACTCGTCGTATGCATAGGTACACTTTTACACTTACAAATACACTCATTCATTCGTATTGCTATATTTTTCTTGTTTTTATAATTATTATTATCATTATTTTTTCTCCATTGTATGTGTTACTTACACTTGGAACTTGTGTAAAGGCATTTGAGTAATTTTTTAAAATTCATCTGAGTAAATTTACGAAAAATCGCACGAGCTTTTAAATTATAATTAATATTTCGTGTCAATTTAAATTTAATATAATATTTAATTTATAATATTTACTGTTGTTAATATATATGTAAAAATATACATGTGTTTTTAATTAAATTTTTGTTTGATATATTGAAGAGAGATAAGTTCTATTTGTCTTGTGTCATTTCTCTATACTAACACACCCACCCATCACGTTTGTAATTTAACACTGTGAGAAAGAGAAGAAGAGACGGCCTTGCATGCACACACACATACACACACACACACACGTTTTACTAATTTTCAACGGCATTATATGTATGGGTGTATGTAGAAGATGGTCTTTTAATAAATGTGTTCATACTTGCGCAATGTGCACGTAACAATTCCAGAAACAATTTTCCACTTGTTCATTATTATCTTAGTGTTTTGTTATATACACGTGTCATTTTCACCAAAATGAAATTAACTAAAAGTGACTGTTTACCTTTAAATGTGAGCAAAGTATATAATTAATACTCTACAAATTTATAATATTCATGAATTATCTTTGAGTAAATTATTTGAAAAATAAAAAAAAAAATAAATAAATTCTCAAAGTCAAATTATATTTTATCATACAATCATTTTCTTTTTTTTCTCTCTCTCTCTCTCTCCCACTCTGTTGGTTTCAACGAGGAAAAAGTAAAAAATCGGGTGGAAAAAAGAAAAAAAAAAAAAATATAGATAAATAAAAAAATTTAATCTACAAAATTGAAAATCATGATGCGTATCGATAGTAAAGCAATACAAGTTATCAAGAAGAAATAAAAAGAAAGTCAAGAGGGTTGATGGGTCACTGATAAGAAGTTGAAGAAAACGGGCATACAGTACAATATCCCCAACTCTTATTTCGTTCCTTTTTTTTTTTTGTTTTTTTCTCTCGTTAGTAAATTCTTCTGGTCCCTAAACTACAACTCGAGACGAAGGGTTGGATCGTCGATTGGTTCACCCTTCGATCTCGATTCATTTCGATCCAATAAACGACCCGTGGTCTCAATTTGAAGTATATGTATATAGTTGGTATAAAAAAAAAATAAAAAAAAAAAAAATCAAAATAAATAAATAAAAATACGATAGAAGACGATGCGCGAAGAAGGAGAATGTGGACGGAGAAAATTGTATATACACACACACACACATGCATTTTTACAAATACAGCTAAATATCCCAAAAGCGAGAGTGTGATTCTTATGGGTTCGTACAGGCGTGTATTGGTTATTTTATTTTTATCTCTCATTCTCTTCTTCCTTCGGCGTTTTTTTTTTTTTTTTGTTTTGTTTTTTCCCTCACTGTCATGGGGGAATCTCGGGGCATTGAGAAGACGAATGGGATCGGAGAGAAAAGTGAGAGAATTGAAGTGGAGGAGACCAGCAGAGCAGACGAGACTTCAAGCACCCAACGAGTCCTGTACGTTCGGGCAAGTTGGCAAAATGAACCGTGACCGCGACTGGACGTTCTTTCCACCCATCACATGTTCACTTTATCAATATATATATAGTTTCCGTAGACACTCCCAACTTTTTTTCAGTTTCTCTTCAATTTCATGAAAACAAATAAAAACATACCAAACGAAGTTTAACAGTGGGTTAAACTTTTTTGATTGTATAATACATGAATGAAAAAACTTTTGGTATTTTAATTATAAGTTGTTTTAATGGGTGGAGAGGAGACAGAGTTAAATGTGAGTGTATAGATTTGATTATAATAATTTTCATTTTATTTATTCGTTATTATATTTTATTTTATTGTTTTTTTTTTTCTTCTTTTCTTCTTTTCATTTATTTATTTATTTATTTATTTTTTTTATTGTATATATTGACGTTGATAATCATTGGTTTATTACGTTGGTAAAGTTTCCATTGAATTTTACTTGGTCTGATCTTGGAGGAAGTAAGTGGATATATATTCCAATATTACCAAAACATTTCATAAGAGAATCGAAGGAAGATCGAATTCTCGTCATTGAGTGTATTTCGCTTTTCTCCTTCACTCTTGTGTTCTTTTTCTTCTTCTTCTTCTTCTTCTTCTATTAAATATATATATATGTCTGGATTCGATGAGTGGTATATAGAGAAATCGAATCGCTTGGGAATTTCATGTCCCCTCTCGTCGATGAACGAACGAGTTCGAAGAAAATGCCTGCTAAATGTCAGCCAATCAAGAAGAGGGAAAGTAGATTTATAGTAAGGAAAAAAAAAAAGAAGAGAAAAAAAAATAATAAACCCAAAGAAATAATAATAACAAAAGAAGAAAGCGAAAAAGGAAAATAAAGAATTGAGTAAAATATTATTTTAGTTAATTTAAAAACTCATGGATCTGTAAAATTACTCTACTTTATCATTTCAATAAAAATTCAAAGTACAAAAGTATTTTGTATCTATAAAAAAAAAAAAATATATATATATATATATATATAAAATAATAATAATAGAGAAAAGAAAAAATTGTGGAAAATGAAGAAAAAAAAAAAAAAAAAGAATTTTTAATATATTATTGAATATTGATCCAAGTCAAATAGAATTTTACTAAAATTCAACTCTGAATAAAGTTTTACAATCAATCGTAATTGAGGTGATGGTCAAAGTGTTTCATTCTCGACATTTCGCCAAGGTTTATTGAAATGTCCGGTCTTATACGATCCCACGCAATCGTTATATAGGGTGTTTGTATGTATATACACATATATACATGTATGCATGAGATAAAAGAGAAGAAGAATCACCCTAGACAATCCCGTAAACCCTCACGACCCCACCATATGAAATACTTTTCATGATTGCCGCGTGATTTCTTTCACACTGAACCCAAGAGAAAAAAAAAAAACATCTAGAAAAAATTCGTCAAATCACATCAAACCCTTTATTTTTGAATATATATATAACTACAATTTGTTTATTAAATATATCTAGTTTTTGTTTTTTTTTTTTTTTTTTTTCGTCGTTTTATATTCAAATATATAATTGCATAATTGTATTCATTTGTAAACATTACTCGTGACTGTCATGTGTGTCAATTTTATCCAGTCAGCATAGGTGTACATATCTATATATTTATACACTCGCGGTACGTTATATGTATGATTTATGAGTTTTTACGTTACCGCACGCTCACCAAATTGACATACACACGCACACACACTCTTCTGATCGTATCTATTACGTGTGATAGTGCACAGTGTGGTATGAGGTCAACCACCATTACATACGTAGAGTTCATGACTTGTCTGATCAATATCACACACAATTTATACACAACAGTAATATAATTGTGATAGTAGTAGTAGTAGTGGTAGCAGGTGCAATAAAAATATTGAAGTGCCTCTGATAATTCATTAAAGTGTTGTGCTTCATAGTCTATTTCTCACGTAATGTTTTTCCTTTTGTTAATTTTTTTTATTTATTTATATTTTATCTATATATATTTTTTTTTCTTCTTCTTCCATCACAACTTGCACGGTGATGTTAAATTTATTTATTTTTTTTTTTTGTATTTATTGTTTATTTATACAACTAAATATACTCACAGTGGAATAATTTTACTAAAAATACCATCAACATTTTTTTTCAATATCTCCAATCACCTCTTGACTTGTTCCAGTATTTTTAATTGACAAACACATCCAAGTATTTTCATAAAGTAAATTGTCACAAGCGCTGTAAATATATTTTTATATTTTTATAATGCAATGGTATTCATAATGATTGAAATAAAAATTATATACAAATATTTATCTGATAAATAAATAAAATATCATTAATATCAAAACTACACTGTGAAAAAAAAAAAAAAAAAAAAAAAAAACAACGTCAAAGTAAAAATTATATATATTTTTTTTTCATTCAAAAAGTATCATCGACATAAATGTATTTGAATACAAATTTTTTATTTCTATTCAATATCAATTAATAAATAATTTAATATAAAATTGTATATTATAATTGTTAATTATACTTATCATGATTTCCATGTCGAGTAATTTGTGGAATTTACACTAATTTTGGGCTTTATATTGATATATAATAAAATACCAAATGAGTTTGTTGTTGTATCAGTTAGTTGTTATATTCTCTTGATATTCTGACACTCAAAAGCTCTTAGATATATACAACAATTGTAGCTCAAATTATATTACATATTATTTGTATAAATATATATATATATTCATTTATATTAATGTATATTAGATATAACAGAGAACAACGAAACAATTTTAAATATTATTTCTCTCTGTCTCTTCTCTATATATTTATCTCCCTCTCTCTCTCTCTCTTTCTCACACACACATACACACACATTCTGTCTTTCTATGTCTCACAGTGTGCGTTAGATTCTCAAAAGCGCGCGCCCACTTTCGATGGTATCGCTTGATTGTGCCCACGGCGCTCGTTCTCCAAAACTTTGATCAAATTGTCTATCCTAAATGGTCTAATGGAATCCCTTGGCTACCAACTTTATCGTATAATCGAGCTTTCTGGAATTTTAATGAGTCTTGACTTTATATGTGAAAATAACTCTCATCATATTATTATTACCACAAAAACATACACTCAATTGTCATTTAACAATACATTACGATAATATATTTGACAATACATTTTTTTATTTTAATATTAAAAATTTTATTTATCACAATTTTTTTTATAATTCACATTTATATATATTAATTATTGTTGAAATAAATTATATTCTATTTGATAAACAATATATATATATATATATATCAATATTTTTTGTTTATAGTTTATTTATCGGTAGGAAAATATAAATAATAAAAATTTACTTTAATTTAAATACCGCGTTTATTGTGTGCGTTTTCAATGACAATTTCACAATGAAAACGACCCTCACGGGTATAAGCGCCACGATACTGTTTAATTTCATCTAACACGTCACGTTTTCACTGTACATACCATCCTAACTATATATATATATATATAATATATTTAGTTTTGCAGTTGAACAAATGTTATATCCGTCTACATAAACTACGTTCTATGTTCTTAATCCTATAAAAACAATGACAGAACGAGTTTCTTCACGTTTACACGTCTATCTATACACTCCACAGGAATAAATTGTTACAAGTACAAATTTAAATATACAACTTTTCTCCACTATGAGCTTCTCCACCTTCCAAACCCTATCACTATAATTACAGGTATGTGTATTCGTGTGTATATAAATATATAAATCGAGTATACTCTCACGCGTAGGTTTAATAAATGTCCCCGACACGTTGGTTGGTAAAATCGAGGGGTACAAATCGCTTGCAACCGCAGACACAATGCTTAGTAATGGTGACCGACGAGTTCGTGCTTGACTAGTACGGGTTACAATGTCCCATGTATTTCTAGTTACTGCTGCTACTACTGCTGCTGCTGGTGGTGGTGGTGGTAGAGGAGATAGTGATAGGTGGTAGTCGCCAATACTCTTGCAAATGGTACATTAGTTATATATATATATATGTATATGTCTGTATATATTCTTTGACATTGGCATATTCAGCACGATTCGATTTTCTCATTCCCTTTTACAATAGATCAACGAACAAACGAACTTAATTAATCATCCATACGCAATTTACCTAATTCATTTGAATACTCGTGTCTCATCTTCATGTGTCACTTGGTTTATTTGAATAAAAATTTATATATATATATATATTTTTTTTTTTTCATATTTATTATATTGATATATAAATATTTAAATCAGACAATGATTAATCATCTTTATTTATTATATTATTTGATTAATTTTAAATATATATGATGATAATATTGAATGGAGATAATGTGTGTTATTTTATTATTGAAATTGTAATATGAATAATGAGAATAATTTTCTCAAATTGTCACGTGCACCACGTTGACATATTTGTATTGAATTATATATAAATATTATTCTTTTTCTCTTCTGTTTTTTTATTTTATATATAAATGGAAACTCGTAGAAGCTTTAAAGGATTCATACTCGAGAATTTTGCATTCCTTTTGAATTTCACGGTTTAAAGCACGTCCTTTTCAAAATTCGTCTACTATGTCACTATATACACTTGTATCATTGAGTCTGTATGTGTGTGTATATATATATATATATATAAGTATGCATAGGCCCAACTTGATAAAGTTTATTATCAGGGACACTCTATATTTTACAGAGTGTATACATGTGTGTTGAATATATGTATGTGTGTGCAACAGGAACCAACTGGAGTGTTTCAATGGAGGGATAAAATATACAAGGACCTTTCACCCGTTATCTCTTCGCCTCTTCTCTTCCTCTTCCTATTTCTCATTCTCTCGCTCGTTTTCTCTCGTGAACTCTTTTTGTTTATTTATTTATTTATTCATTTATTTATTATTATTATTTTTTTTTTTCTTGGTCTTCACACATACACACATTTACTCTGTATTCTCATAGATATATATATATATTTTTTTTTTTACTTTTTTATTTTTTTTTTTTCCTTACTATTTTCACTATTTTATATGCATAATATGGTCGTGTATATGAAACCCAAACGTTCATTCTCTTTCTCTCACTCCATTCTCAATTTCACTCTTTAACCCTCTGTCATCTTTCACGAATTATTATTATTATTATCATTATTTTATTTTTTTTTCTCATCATAAAAATATAAATTGACCTTTTTTTAAATATATATATATATATACCGTTAAATCGAATATAATTTTTTTTTTCTATATCATAAAACATAATATTTAAATTTAACTAGAATACAATTTAGTTATTATTTAATTATTATCAATATTGTTATGAGGATATATATTTTTTTTTATCTTTTTATTTTTTTCAACAAATCTATATATATAGATATAATTTTTGTTGATTCAAGTTTGCACGTGATAAAAATGACAATGATGAGTTAATGCAGTAACAGTGTTAACTCTCAACCCCAATGTTTCATACATATCTATATATTGAGAGTGTGAGTGAGAGAGATTGTATAACGTTTTGAACATAGATGGGCATTTCACAATTCGTTGGTTGGCATTGAGACCCCCCTTTGCGAGGGGGAGGTTACAACGTGCCACAGATCCAACGTTTTCAACCTGGGACAAAATTGAGAAGCACGAGACGGGAAAATGAGAAAGGGGAATTGAGTTTATATACGTGTATACATATATACATATATATACATAATAGGGGTTGGGGGGGTTGAAAGGGTGCAATAGAAACTGTATTTTGGTATTAAGTGTTGGGTACCAATTTACCCATAGCTTGCACCGCAATAAACCGTGATAAACAGAATTAATGTATCTCTATTGTATTTATATATATATATATATATATATATGTGTATGTATATATGTATGTATAAATATGTTTGTTTTGCGAGTATGTATATATGAATATTGAAACAAGCTCCAAGTTCTCACGGTATCGCAAAGTTACCTTATGAAAATTATCAATATCATTTAATTAATGAGCATCTTGATAGAATAATATTGATACATAGTGATAATAATAACAACAAAAATATAATTATAATAATAATTATAAATAGTTATATATATAATAATTATTATTATCATATATGTTATTAAATAAATATATTTATTATTTCGAATTTTTCATATTTTTCATTTTAATTTTTATAATGAAATTTGAAAGAAAGAAAAAAAAAAAACAAAATTTTTTTTTTTCCTCCCAAAAATTGTTCAATTTAATTGTCTGATTATCAGAAATATATTTGTATTTTATATATTAACAAACACAATATTTTCGATTTAATAAACAAACAAAAAATAATAATAATAATGATAATAATAATAATAGTAATAGTAACAATAAATGACAATGTGGGGAGTGTTGAAAAATGTTCTTGACGTGTATAACAATTTTTCTAGATTTACTGAGATTACATAAGTATATGTATGCATACATGTGATTATTTATACATGTGTCTGTGTATGTGTATGTTTGTATATTTCAAATATATACACATATATATATGTAGTTGTGTTTTTGGAGTTAATTGGTTGGTAGATAGACAGCGCGCACCGGCTGAGATCCATTGCATAATTAATCCACTGCTGGCTGACCTCACGCGTTATACTCATTGCCCCTACCACACAACACATTTGTGTTTGTGTATTTTAGCAATAGCAATACATTTACTATATCACCGTTATAACAACTACTCATTTTATTGTATTTCTCTTTCACCTCTTCCTATCCCTTCCCCACCAAATTTTTTTTTTTTTTTTTTTTTTCTCCCACATCACAATTGACTAAACTCGGATATATATTTTTAATGTGTTTATGTGCATGTTGTTACATATATATATTCACAATATTTGCAGTATATGAAAATAAAATATACACATGAAAAAAAAAAAAAAATTTATTTTAATATTATTTATTTATTTATTATTATTATTATAATTATTATTATTTCTTCTTTAATTAATACTCTTGCTTTTGTGTAGTGGATTATTTTGTGTAAGAATAGAGATAAAAATCAATTTTTTTTATTCAATGAAAAAGAATTAGTTGGGTGTGTATATACATAATGTGTGTGTGATTAAAATTGGTCCTTTACTTATTTTAATCTTAGACTAAGTCCCATTGATGTTTTTATTATTTATTCATTATTTTATTATTATCATCATTATTATTTTTTTTTTTCTTTATCTCTCATACTTCTTGTTTAATTAATGAGTAAATGAGAGTCTTTGATATAAAATCACACGGTAAATAGAATATTTATAAAGCTAATAGACTTTGTGTATGGTGTGTATTAAATGTCAGTGAAGATGAAAACATAAAGTAACTGATCTGCTTGATGGTGCATCATTAATAACAGAGAATTCTTTTTTCATCTATATCTTGAGAAAACCTCAAATTTCAATTTACCTTCAATACTATAGTATATAGATATATAAATTTGTAATGATGACATAAAAATTATATTTTATGCATATTCATGGTAATTTATATTATTAAATATCTTGTGTATAATGAAAACAACGATGTAAAAATTGATATATTCATCTATATTTTATATACAATATAAAATAGAATAAAATGATATAAAAAAGAAAAAAAAAATATATATATATATATCTATCTACAAAATTTTTTTTTTTCTTTTTTTCATTTCATACTTTTTATTTATTCAGATTTAATTATAAAATGAATAGAAAACGTAGCATTTATGTTGAACACAATGCAATACAATGAATTACCCAATTTTTACAGTTATTTGAAATAAATAAAAGTGAAAATAAAACAAATAAAAAAAAATTGGAAAAAAAAAAAATAATAACAATAACGACAAAAAATAAATTAAAAATAGTTAAAGTAGTCGAACGAGACCACTTTTAAATGCACAATATATTTATACGTACTTAATGGAAAATAAGAGAGAAAAAAAATAAATAAATGTACAAAAAAAAAAAAAAAAAAAAAAAAAAGGTAGGAAAAAGTAATAATAATAAATGCAATGAAGAAAAGTTTGAATCAAATTTTATCGCATCGCCTCACTCACTTGCACTTGTTCAGTGCTCGAGGGTGGTACGCTCTCGTTGTCGCACAATCGCCGCGATCGTTTCGAGTATATGTGCCCTAGGCCCTTTGACTGTTTTACATTTAAAACGCATTACCCAACCGGCCGATTCGAATCCCGCATGGCGATAAAATGAAATTAATGGTTGAACCAACCGATTCTGAGATATATATTGTAACTATTGTTTGTATATATATCTTGAAATAGTCTGAGGGTGGTGATAGAAGGTGGTTCACAAAACAGCAGTAGAAAAGTTGGGATACAGAGAAACTTTACAGTCTTATCGTGATTGTACAAGTGCAATTGTCGTGCACGTTTCATCGTGTATACGCACAATCATTGATATATATTTTTTTTTGGTCATATTCAATACGAATTATAAAAGTTTAAAATTAATGAAAGCAACTCGCACAATTCTCTCACTTGTCCATTTAAATAATTCATATATGTATATATATGAAATGGATGAGGGGTGAACAACAGGATATGGAAGAGCTCGAGCTGATTTCGTTCTTGCGACATACAATCTCGTCTGTCGCCATCTCCATCAATTTCCGCCACTATCGGATATCGATTATATACTGCATATATCCCCCCTTTGAATTTTTTTTTTTTCATTTATATTTCAGTATGAATACAAAATATAAAATAAAAAAAAAAAAAAGTAAAAACGTCAAGAAGAAAAAATAAATTGTCGTGTGTTCCAATATGCAATCAACTTTTTTCCTTATATTTGAAATAAAAATCTTAAACAGATATTGCAATTATATTATGTTAGTTACACGTATTGGGCCATTTTTTTTTTTCATTTCTGATGTTGGTATGTATTTTTATATATATGAGATGTGAATTATACATATACACACACGCATATATATATTTTTTTTTATTGTTTTGAGATTATAATTGCCATGAGCTAATGCTTCTTGCATGTCCTCCTGGGGGGGTCACGCGTGCGCGCTTTCATTGCACTTGTATGTGTGTATGTGTGTGTGTATATATATTACAAGAGGCCAAGAGAACGCCTGAAGCTAAACACGAAATAGAGTGGTGGGAGGAGGGTATGAGGAGAACTGCAAAATGTGAAGAGGCTAACGACGATAATAGACGAGCACTATTAATTAAGTAGATTAAACTTCAAGTGGCCATCATTAATGTGCAGTTAGTATAAAGAAGTAAGATAGAGTTTCTTATCTTTTATAAATGTATATAGAAATAAAAAATATGAATAGATAAATAAATAAATAAATAATAAAAATGTTTTTACAGCCTTCGTAGGTGTGTACTTTTTTTTTTTGTTTTTTTTTTGTTTTTCGACCACTTGAATTAAAATTTAAATTGTACAAGTGGCATTATAAAAATACACGACACTGCTTTCGGTTTTTACATATATATTTATTTAATTATTATTATTTAATTTTTTTTTTTTTTTTTATCACTGTAGATTTCGGAAATAATAAAAATATCGTGGATGAAAAAAATTTTTATACTAAAAATTTTTTGAGTCTTCACTTTTTTTTGTTACAAAATTTAGCTTAACGTTTTTTTTTTGTTTGCTCATACCGGTTGTCAAGTATTAACGGATTCTTTTTGCACTACCCATGTGAAACTCTTGTGAGACTTTCGACAGCTCCTAATGGATCTCAACAAGACCGAGAGAGCAACCTTTGGGATAGTGAAAAGTAACAGTTCTAAAAGAAAATTTTATTTAACCTCACATTTCATGGTGTTTTTTTTTTTCGTCATTTTTTTTCATTAAGTCTCTTTTGCCATTTTTTTTTTTTTTTTTTTTTTCTTTCTATTTAGTCAACTTGAAATTTTCTCGATATTTTATCATGTCAATTAAATATTTTTCAGATTGGATTTATGTGGTATATTATTTATTTCTACGAAAATATTCAATTTTAATTAATTGATGAGTAATAAATCATTTGAATTTCAATTATTTTATGTATAGTAAAATTATTGATTTATTAACAGATGAAATTACATTTTATTGTCAACAAAAAACAATAAAAAAAATATATATATATATGTCAACTTCTAACTTTGACACTCTCCTTTGTAATACGGATAAAATCGACAAAAACTTTTTTCACCCTAATACTCTTTCCCTACTTTTTCGTACACGTAAAGAGAAAAGAATAAGTTGTGCACTTTCGAAAAGTTGAGCGATCCTTCTCTGTAGTAAAGAGGGAATAAGCTTAAACAATACTAGTCCGTTATGCTCTTTCACATATTTTTTTTTCTTCGCTTGTATTTTTTTTTTTTTTTTTTCGTATCTTTCCTTCAATTTCTTCTTCTTCTTTCTTCTTTATTTTCTACTCTTATTTCTCCTTCTTTTCACATCGTTTTTCCAAATGCCGGTTGGCTGTCATTCTATCGAGAAATCTTTTTCTTCATTTCATTCATATCTAACCCTCGTCTCGCTTCAAATATACTCTTTATTATCGAACAAGTCGACTGTACATCATCTAGCTCATTTCTCTTCCTATGCATGTCAAAAATGATACCATAAATGTCGAACAAACAAACAACACAAATTAATCAAAATATTTATTAGCAAATTTTTTCATCAATTTATTTCAATGATTTTTTTTTTCTTTTTTCTTTTCTTTTACTATGTAATTATTTTCTGAAATTTACTATTTTTTTATTGCTCAATTTCTATTATTTATTCATTCAGTTAAATTGTCGTTGAACGTTAAAATGTCCAAGCTCACCAAACATTTATCCCTAGAGGATAGCGGAGAAATTCGATGGGAAATGCTGGTAGTAGAAAAAATAGTAGTAGTAGTAGTAGTAGTAGTAGTAGTAGTAGTAGTAGTAGTGGTGGTGGTAGATAGTATATAGTAGTCTTGGGACGAGTGAAGCTCCGATAACGCGTTTCCGACCTCGTGCACGGACCATAGCGTCTTATTCTCCCAACAATAAACCGATCGGTACAGACGCGACGTGTCCTACCAAAAATGTCCGTTGTATACACTTGGGCTTATCCCTCCTATACCTTTTCGATCATTCGTTCATTCGCTTTTTTTCTTCTTTTTTTTTTCTTCTCCTGCTCTTCCACTCTTTAAACATCCGGACTATCGCTAGACTGACTTTCCATTTTCCGAGCTTACTCACCAGACTGTTGGTCGACGGGAGTTGCACTCTCGAAAATCTGAGCATTGGGGTTTACTCTACACTACTCTTGTGTTACTCCAGACTACACGGTGATGGTAATCTCAATAGCAGAGACGTTTGTCGTCTTTCATTTTCTCAGAAAATTAATTTTTTTTTCTTTTCAATTTTTTTTTTTTTTTTTTTTGTTATTATTTTTTTTCCTCCCTACTTAATTTTCCAGTGTCATATAAAAAATAGATTAAATGTAAAAAAAGAAAAAAAAAACTTTCTAATTACAATTTATTTATTTGCGTTTACATTTAAAATAATAATTTTTTTTTTTTTTTTTTTTCAAATAATTGTCAATTTATGGGAATAATTATTATTCATACGTGAATAAAATTTATTCGCAAGATTTTTTTCATGAAATTTATAATTGTAAAAACGTAAATTAAAAAAGAAAAAAAAAAAAAAAAAAAAAAAACAGGATTAAAATGAAAGGAGAGGAGTAACAAAAGTGATGGACGAAAATAAGAATAATAAAATAAATAACAGCTTTGGGAATTTGATCGTTGAGAAAGAAAGGGGTAGTGGTGGGCTTCATAAAACTTTTAAAAGGTGTTTCGACTACTTAATCTCTAACCCCTCGAGCAACCACCACTCGACTCGTATCCCTCCAGGGAACATGCAGTGTTAAGCGCACGTCCAATGTGACCTCGCTCTCAATTCTTTTCCTCCTCTCTCACTGTCGCTTCCAACCCTCTACCCTTCTGCACATACAGATCTATAATGAAAATATGAATTAGGAAAAAAAAAAAAAAAAAAACTAATCACATCAATTCTTCCTACAAGTTCTTGTATAAATGTAAAATAATAAAAAAAAAAAATTATATTCCACAATGATAATTTTAATTTTTCATACCCTTGAATCTCAGTGAATAATAAAAAATATTATAAAAAAAAAAAAGAAATTACTCTTTTTCGTAATTTACAATTAATATTGAAATTGACATGATAATTAACATTCACAGGTAATAATTTATCCATCAAAAGTGAAGATAATGATAAAAAAAAAGAAAAAAAAATGGAATTGAAAACAGAGGATAATAATGATAATAAAAAATTCGATTTCTCAAAGTACACAAAGTGGCGTATGGTAATAATTATGTATATATATATATACGTATATTTTTTTTTTAGAGCTGTAGCAATATAGATTAATGAAAGAATGAAGAGAGAAAAATAAAATGAGAAAAATGAAGTCCCCCGAGGTGTTGGAGTGTATCTGACCCACTCGGCAATTTTATCAACCCTCACCGCAAGGTTCGTCAGCCCCCTCGAGTATAACCACGTCTGTCAAACGTCTTGTTATACTATATATATGAATAAAAGTAGCACATATATATATATAATCGGAGATACGATATACACGACGACGGTATTCTTTTTTACTATCATATCTTCCTTCATCTCATCTTTTATTATTGCATTATTTTTTTATTTTTTTATTTTATTAATTTTTTTTTTTTTTTTTTTTATAAAAACCATCACAAAAAAATGAGCCAAAATAATTTAGAGACAGTTGGTTTCTATGAAAATGATATGCTTGATAAAATACTTAAGCTAATGACGAGAAAAAAGAAAAAAAAGACTTAAAAAACCAAATATCATTCACATTAATATTCATCATAATCTCAATGTACTTATAAAATAATGTCTGACCAATAATACAGTATGACTACTTTATTATTTATATCTCACAGTCTGTCGTGGATGAAATTTGAAATTTTACTCTCAATGGATTGACGGATACATATAAAACTCAACAAAATCCCGTCAAAGAGCATTTGAACTAATTCCACGGGAAAATTTGTCACTGACAGACTGCACAACATGTCTACCATATACAGTGTAACTTCACTTGCTCCTAACAATTCGTCTCTCATTTGCTTTGTCTCTATCCAACTATTTTTTATTTTTTATTTTTATCTTCATTATTATCATTTATTTATTTATTACTATTATTTTCCTTATTTCTTTTTTTGTTTTATTGTTTTTTTTTTTTTTTTTTTCATTCATTTCCACTCTGATCTACTCAACGCTTTTACTCCGTTAGACATTTTCACGTAAAGTAGCACCACATACCTCGATGATAGGGGGGGGGACAGGACGAAAGGGAATGAGGCTCACCAACGTATTATGAGACTGTAGCCAGTGAATTTTTAATGGCCACCGGCTTAATTGTACTTTGAATTCACCGGCTGGAATGAAAGCTCTACGGGTGGGTATAAATATATATATAGCAAGAAAACAACGACAGATATTTTGCGCTCACACACAGAGTAAAAATGAAATGTAGCGCGAGATGAATGACGTTATATATTTTTTTGTCTGTTATAAAATGTATGAGATGAATGAAATAAAAAAAATTTTTTTCACAAATTCAAACAATTGTTTTGCTTGAAAATAAATATAAAACAAAAAAACAAAAAAACAAAATAGTACATTAATTGACGTCATGAAAAGTAGTTGAAATAAATAGGATAAAGTAGATGATATCTCTACCGACAATTATTCAAATATGTATTATATAATAATATTTCTGTATAAATGATATATATTATTATAAATATATATATTTGTGTGAGAATGTGGTAGTGCAGATGGATGAAGAAGAGTATTGCAAGTTGGCAAACAGTAATATAAAGGTCACGGAACAGAGGAAAAGAGTCTTATTGTGTATGAAAGGGAGAGTAGTGAAGTGGAAATATAGTTACACCCTCAGGTGCTATTCCACTGGGTAGTATAACCCTTTCCGGGTAATATTTGTGAACGGTACCCATGAGAACAGACTTATGACTCGTTGATATTAGAACGGATGTGCAAATAGTGTATAACACCAATGGCCAACTCGCGGCATAATTTACTAATAATATTTATTATCCTTTAAATTTTTTTTTTTTTAATTAATAAGTATCAACATATTAATAAACTAAAATTTATTCATATGAATTAATTTTTAATCTAAAGATATTAATGTAAATTAATTAATTGATAACTGTGAAAAAAAAAACTGATGGCAATTGAATAGTTTTTTTTTTTTTACATTTTGTACATCTTTATTTTCATTTTTTAGTCATTCAATTGAATATCTTGAGATTCTTATGATATTTGATTGGTATAATGATGATGATGATGATGAAATTATTCATGAGATTTGAAATTTTCAATACTTGGACATTGAAGAAGATATTACATATATTTATATAAATCAAAATTGTAGAATTTTATACGCATCGTTAGGCTATATATTTAATTTGAAATGGGTACAACACATAAAAGTAAAGAGAAATGAAAGGGTGAAAGTGAATAGCGAGTGAAAAGGAGAATAGTGGACAAGTGAAGAGTTAGTATGATGAAGAGAACGTAACAGAGAACATTTCAACCATTGTCGTACCTACAGCTACAAAATACAACGGAAATACGCTTTGTTATTTCGATGGCTACCGCGCCATTTCCCTTATTTCGCATCTGTAACTATTGCATTCACTCGCTTGCTCTCTTATCATTCACCCTCTTGGGGTTTTGCTTCCTACGTATTCGCATCCACACCAAAATCACTGACCAACTGACGTTACGTTGACCGCCCCCGTTAATTCTTGGAATACCACTCAAAGTCAACGGACATATGGAATTTACGCGGGAATGTTCTTTTACTAAAATCAAAATATCATCATAAAATATATTTAATTTTATTCTCATTCTGGATTATATTTCAAATTAAATTAGTATTGATATCCTTTATTTCAATTATATATAATTTCAAAAAAAAATATATATATATATTTCTATTTTATTTCACACGTGTTACATTCTTTTCCTTTTTTTTTTTTGTTTTTTTGTTTTTAAATCTCGTATTGCCCGTCACACTGCACCCAAAGAGATTCATTAGCTTTGAAATTCAATAATGCGAATATACAATTGCAATCAAATCCAATTTCTGATAATCAAATACCGCATTTATCCAATTACTAATTTATTTATTTCAAAATTATTAAGGAATTAATTATTATATCTTCACAGAATCGAAAATTTTCTACTCTCTTTCCCTCTATCGCTCGTATTGTGTCATCTAGTGAATAATGAATTTTTTTTTTCTTTTTTTTTTTTTCAATCACACAATGTATTTCTACAAATATGTAAAACAATTTCAATGTCCAGTGTATATATATATAGAATTCAAACATCAGCAATGCACTCGTTGAATTTACGTAAAATACATTCTCATGTGTTTACAGCGATGCGAAACGTGTCTGTATACGTCCACGTTGCTTTACGGCTTTGCAATGCTTTTGTCAGAATTAATTGAAACGCAAAATACCCTTTACACAATTATATGCGTATGTGTATGTATAGATACAAGTGGTGAGACTCACAGGGGTTTGACGTAAGCATTCCATTTTATTGTTTTCAACGCATCTGTTGGAGCTTCTGTTCAAACGACATGGACTATACAGTCATGTATGTATATACATTGATGTGGAAAATATGAATCCGTGGGTGGGAAAAACTGAAAAAATATAAATAAATGTATAAATTGAAAATTAAATTAATTAAAATTTATTTCCTTGGTTTTCGAAAAAAAAAAAAACAATCACCACAATAATAAAAATTAAATATAAAAACTAAACAAATGAATTATGAAAATTTATATAAATAAACAAATGAGTATATTGAAATATCAACTGATAATGTAATAAATAAAATAATATATTCAACTTTTTTTTGTTTTTTTATTTATTTTTTTTTTTTTTCGTGGAAGTGTAAAAAAACTCCACTTTATATTACTATTCGATATTTAGCATTTACGTATCTACGTTTGTTTACGTATGTATCAACGAGTTATTTATATATATGCAATATATATATATGTGTGTGTGTGTGTGTACATGATAACGTACGTGTTACAAGTGAACGAAGAGAAAACCGATGGAGTTGTTGTGCGTGTCAGACATCGCCCCATAGTATCACCCATAAAGTTGCCAACACCGCGCGCGCCGCGGGTTATTTATTTATTTTCGTTTTTATGGTTTCGCTTGGTTTATTTCTTTTTATTTTTTTTTTATTTTTTATTTTTTTTTTTTCATCGAAGCTATCACCATACGTGATGCTTATGCCCCTGTAGCAATAGCTGGATGTGAGAAACGGTCGTTTAGTACGGGACAAATGGAAGAGTGCACTTAACAAATTGAATTTTTTTTTTTTTTTTTTTTTCAAAAATCTAAAATAAAGAAAAATACTGAAATAAAGATAGATCTATAGAAGGAGAAAAAATATGTATAACTAAGTGATAAAACAACAAATAAGATGAAAATATAATTTAAGAAAGGGAAAAAAAAAAAAAAAATTATTATCAATTCAAATAAAATTGACGTCTGTAAATAAAAATTATATTTTTATTTATTATTTATGTATTTTGCAATGATATACTAATAATCCAACAAATCTAGTGTGTAAGTTACGTCGCGTGTGAATTGTCAAACTCAAATCTCTCACAATACAAACACATCCATGCACACATATAAACTTTATCATTATATATATATATATATATATATATATACATGTATGTGTGTAATAATATAACAACCAAATAATATATACATAAGTAATATATCCACCCTCGAGTCGTAGTAAATGCCTAAAGGGTGTTGTTGCGTTTGCCTCTACGCCTTGCATTTCCGTTTGTTCAGTTCTCCCTCCGTCTTTTTCACCCTTCGTTAACGACACCCAATATCACACACCCACACATATATAAATAGATGTAAACATGTTATGATCTTTTATTATCTCTAGTTATTACACAATTATTCAGTTAATAATCCTACAATTAATAGAAATAAAATTTTTATTATAATAAAAATAAAAAAAAAATTGAAAAATTCAATTTCATTTATAAATTGATATTTTATCTATTAAAAATTTTATTATAAATATTTTTTTTTTTTCATAAATCTATAGAGTGTAATAATGTGTTGCACAATATTCTATTTTACCTTTTACAGTGAAATGTTATATTTATATATAGTAAAGTTGCATGTTCTATGGGATAATACACCAGTCGCATAACAATAGATATTCACCCTCTGTTTCCTGTTTTTCTCTTTTTTTTTTTTTTTTTTTTATACACATACAATGATAAATACATATATATAAATATCTATACATATCATCCTTACATAATATAATCCCCTAGACCTCTATCGACTTCGACGAGTATATCAATGATAAAAACCACCCTCACTCCTTAACGTATGTTCGACTCTCTCACTCTCCCTCTCTTTCTATATATATATATTTTTCTTTTCTTTTTCTTACGTATATGAACGCTATCTTTGACTCTCCGATTTCCGATTTCAAATACAATAGCCAGAAATATATAATATCTCATCATCTAATGGCACTCTCATTTCCTATATATAACAATTTTCTTATTCTACCACATTGAAGATATTCGATATGTAATAAAATAAATTTACCCCGTTTTCTAATTAAATATTCTTCCATCTCACATATTTTTTCATTCAAACATGAGGAGAAAAGAAAAAAATCATATGAAAAAAAAAAAAAAAAAAAAAAAGAGAAAAGAATAGAATAATAATTTATTTGTAATCAATTTTTATTTCATCTCTACATCAAACTTCATTATTATAATTTATATAGATTAATTACAGTTATCACAATATTCTAGTGATTTATTATTTATACAATAATAGTAATTATTATTATTATTATCTTTCGATGTATTTATTAATTGTGTTTTTAATTGATTTGATTGGGGTCTAACAATAGAAAAATCAATAGAAATTGAATAAAATTTTATGATTTATCAGTTGTGTATATAGAAAAAAAAATATATTCACTATAGAAAGTGGAAATATATCAAAGTTTACAGTCAATGTATTATATTTGTTTGATATACTATATTCTATATATAAATATAGAAAGAGAGCGTGACGAAATTGGTATCTGTCTGGTAGAGGTGAACTATCCTGCTTTTCTCCCTTTCACTCTGTCTGTATCTCGTTATCTCATTTCTACTTTGTGTCTGTTATATTTTTTTCTCTTTATAAAAATTGCACAACATTCATTTTGAGATTGTTCAAATAAATGATTTACTGACATAGTGACTGGATTTATTAAAAATCCAATGATACATTTCTCTTCGTTTTAGTGTATATAATGGTATTAATTAATTTTTTAAACATCAAATATTTTTTGATGAATTTATTTCAAATTAAATTATCTGTGATAATACATGAATTCGATAAAATTTCACTTCATTAATAATTAAATTTCTTTTATTTATATATATGTCATATATTTTTTTAATGTTTAATCAATTGAATTAAGTGAATTTATATATGAATTTAAATTTTGTATATATTTCATTGCGGAAATAATATTTTATTATTATTTTTATTATTATTATGATTATTGCATTGTGTGAAAATAAATTTGAAATGTTTTATGTGTACTTTGACGATTTTCATATTTTGTCAATTTGCCAATAGTGAGAAAAAAAAAAAAAACAAAAATATTTGAAATAAAATAATTTGTTACCTGTCTATCAGAGGCATAAGATGAACGCAATATTTTCAGCGATTTAGTGGTAAAATTGAATTGCCTCTGTACTCCATTGAGCTTTCTAGCTTGGTTGAATACTTTTGTTGGCCTCACGCCAAAAAATATAACCCACCGGCGTCAGTGACATCCCACACTTTTTCCATTTCTTCTGCTCATTCCTTTTTTTTTCACTTGCCTGTATATACAATATAATACTACAACAACGAGTGCAGCTACTACTACCATCACTACTACTACCACTACAAGTACTAGTACTATTGAAAGAATCTCTTAAAGTGCCAACCAATAAATATTGAAACACTTTACTCGGTGTTTTCGTACCACTACGAAAATATTTATACATTCATGTAGGAAAAATTGTATTCTTTATCTCAATATATAATTCATATTTTTATTATATAAATGTACAAAGGAGAAAATAACAAATTATTTTATCAATAATTCACTCAATTTTGTTCATTGTTTGTATGTCAAATACAGTGATAGATTTATAATATGTTTGTATACAGTCAGTTCTTCTTTACTTCACTGTTTTCGATGGAATTTCATTGAATAAAACTTTGAAGAAACGTAAACTTGAAATGAATCCACCACAAAGTTTGTTTCATTGTATATAAAGCTCAGTACTAAATCACAAAACTTTCACAGACTGTAATAGTGATAATTGACTGATACACAATTTACGTAGTGAATGTAATCACTTTGTGTCTATGTGTATATACGTAAATTAAATAAATTGAAACATTAAATAATTACAATTATATTTAATCAATTTTTATATTCACTCACTTATCATTAATCCATGATATCATCAATTCAATTCAACTCAATACACTCAAGAATTTTATCATTTCATTATTATTTATTTTTTATTTTTATATAACATATTCAAAGTTATAATTTTCCAATTGATATTATTCATATTATATTCGAATTATTCAACGTTTCAGATCAATATTTAAATATTCGTCTGAAACATTGCGATATAATTCTCTTAATTGACGTGATAAATTTTATAAAAACTAAATATATTATATAATCCAATCTAAAAATGTCATTATTTTACAGATATCCATTTTCTGTCAAATTTAACATTTGAAACTTGAATTAAATCGACCGGACAGGACAAATCAATAGTACATATAATATTCAATAATAATAATTTATTGGGACAATGAACTCGAATAACTTTCAAGTATTTGATGGACGAATTTTTTTACTTTTTATGAATTTTCAACTTTAGTATACAAATCACGAACAAATGATATATATCGAATATAAACATGGATATGCTTGGATTTCAACTGCTCTTATTTGATACAATAAATTAAATATTTTTCAATATTTTTTTTTTTTTTTTTTTCGATATATTATTTTAAATTATTATTTTTTTTTCCCTGTACAATTTAAATTACCAACAACATTCATATCTCTACCACTATCTCTCCTTTTTTTTTCTCTTTCTCTCAACATTATTTACATGATTATTTGCATAATTATTCTCAGTAAAATGGTGCGAGACTATACGTATTTTCTCGCAAAAACATTAAATAAAAAAAATTTTAAAAATTAAAAAATATCACTTTAATGTTATCAGAACATTTAAAAAATAGTCTTCATAAATAAACATGATAATATATGACATAAACGTAAATTAATTTGATTAAGTAAAATAATTTATCACTGGCAATTGGCCACACGCAAAATACTCACACACACACACATACATAACTTTTACATGATATTTATATATAATTCTGAATATACGAATGTCGTTGCATCATTCACATAATTTCTTCGACACTTAAGATAACGAATAAACACAATAACAAAAAAAAAATAAACATTAAAGAAACAAAATAATAATAATATAAATTTATAGAATAATTTTATTTATTTCTATAAATATCTTTATGTATATTGTATATATATATATATATATCAATTGAGAATTTAATTATTTAATTTCTTCAACGTCAACGTCAATCAGATAGAAAATTCGATAGTGAATTTGATCGTGGTAATGGATTCGATCGTATTCAGATGTATACAACAAAGAGACAAGATAATGAAACAAAGAGAGAGAATTGTGAGCGCGTGGATCGTCAAGGAATATACCTCGACAGAGTTCACATCTCCATCTCTCTTATTCACACAAATACACAGATCTATCTATACATATCACATACACACTCTCACACATATGCACACTTCTATTGTATGAATATAGGTAGGGAAGATGATTTGAATGATGGACGCGTCGTTACAATATGCATAAACCAAACCATGGAAACATGAAAATCCTCTCTCTATGCACACAGATCCACATCACTTGGTTGAATTATTAAATAATCAAAGACTATCTTGGAATTTAATTGCATTAAATATGAGCTAATAAATATTTGTATGTATTCACTATATATCTCGTATATAATACACACATATGCACTGCTAATATTAATAAAACCAGTTTCAACGTAATCATTTCATATAAAGTTTACATATTTAAATGATAAATATTGCTAAATTTAATTGACAAATATATCAATTTATATATATATGGATATTTATTTATAAACATAAAATGCACAAGGAGTAAACGTAGTATATCACATTGGAATATATATGGTGTATGGTCGTGGGTGACGACAGGACAAATCGATGAAACGAATGGGCGGACTCCGGAGACGCTCGTTATCGGAAGTGATAGAAGAGAGTGGTTTGGTTGCTGTGTGGTCGTTGTGTATCTATATAGAACGCACGCTATAAACCATGAGTTGTGAACAAATCAATGTGAGTATTGGACGAGGGTTAAGGAGAAAAGTGAAGATCAAAGCTGAAAAAGAGATATGATTCTTCATCACCAAACGTTTATTTACTTTATCAGTAAATTTTCTTCTTCATTTATACAAAGATAAACTACATCACAAATTTACAATAATTTATTTTATTATAATTATAAATATATTTAATTATTATATTTTTTATCCGTGAAATTGTAGAGTGAAAAGTTTTATTATTATATATTGAATTGTATAAAATATTGTGCTTGATAGTTTTGAAATTTTCTCAACTGCATTTGACAATTTTTTATGTGTCTGTAATAGATATACTTATATACTTATATACTTATATTGTGTGTCACCTCTCGTGACTATACTTAGGAGATCGGGGGGGTGGATGGATGATAGAAAGACTTGAAGAATAAAAAAAAAAAACGACATCTCTATACCGTTTGTAGTGTGTGACACGTCCTAAAACTTTTTCTCTTCTACAACTTTATATTTCTATTACTACTTTTATTACTAATACTACCTCTGCCACAACTAAAACTACTACTTTTACTACTACTGACAAGACGTCATGAAAAATTGAATGTCAAAATCTATATTTCAAATAAGAAATTTATTTTGAATTATGATAAATTTTGTGGTAGTCGGATAATTTAATTTTCGTATTAAAAATACTAAGAAAAAAAAAATATATATATAATTATAAAATTATGAAAAAAATTGTATTATATAATATAATAAAACAAATATTAATTTTTTTGTATACAAAGTTTTTTAATATGATAAATCATAAAATATAAATAAATGAAATAGAGTGAAGGCTGAATGGCAATTATATAGATGAATAAAATTAATTAATTAAATAAATTATGATATTCATTTCATAAAAGTTTTTTTTTTTTTAATGTAAAGTTTATGTATATAGGAAATAAGTTAGTTTATATGTTTCCTTCAAGACTTTACTTCCCTCACTAACACGTGAGAAAATATATAACAAACTCTCAGCTTATATATCCTTTAACTCACGGATTTTACCCAAACCACTTTTTCCCACTATGATTTTATTCCCTTTCTCATTCTCCTATCCCTCTCTTTTGCGCTATCTCTCAAGGTTGGAATATACACACTACTCCCAATGAGAAATTATCATTAAGCCCCGCGGCTCGTGTATAGTTGTTTAGTCTGTGCAGAGACAATTTACGAGTCTCTCTGTGAGTATGGGCGCGGATAAGCAAGTGAGATCGAGAGAGATCGTGAAAGCGAGAAGAATAGATAGAAATGAGCATGGGCTAATCCACCGACAACGAGCGTTCTCTCGTTCGCGGTAAACTCGTGACTTTGGCTCTTCCCTTTGTCACGAATCGAGCTTAATCCTCATGCACGTGGTATAGCAAACTCTATACTACAACTACTACTACTACTACCACCACCACCACCCCCATCCATACACATATGTTCATATAACTATACACATACATAAGCTGTATATGTTACACAATATAAATACATACATATATACACAGATACAATATCATAACATACAGGATTTAGATCCTTAACAAATGTTGAAGAATTTTTTTTGTTCTTTTTTCCCCACTGTTTCCCTTCATATATTTCATTTAATTCCATAAATATTATTCCCACCATTTTTCATTCATATATATATATTTATTTTAATTTTTTTTTTATTTAATTCATATTTTTCTTCGTCTCTTTAAATCTCTTTTTTTCTTTTTTTTTTTTCAACGAAAATTCATACTCGTATTTTTTTTTTTTTTAGTTTTTTTAATTGGAAACGAGTGGTCGTTCGTTTGCTCTGTCGCGACAATGCCAAAATAAAAAATACAAAAAAAAAAAATGAAAAAATTTCCCTCTTCCTCTTTTTCTCGTTCCAGTCGTATATGGATTTTGCGTTCGTGCACGAGGGTCGAGGAGGGTCCTCGCGCGTGTGGACCCCTTTATTGAGTCAAGTTCACGACATACTGTTTTATATATATATATATGTATTTTTGTATGTACGTTCAAAATTTCCAGTAATTTTTCATTTACACACCCCTCGTGTGTACCACGACGTGGCTTTATATACACGCGCGTGCAGGTACGCAAAGTGGATGGAATACGAGTTATAAATAGGGGTTAGGAGAAGTGTAAGAGAGAATTGAGAGAGGGATGGTGATGTAGTAGTAGTAGTAGTAGTAGTAGTAGTAGTAGTATTGGCAGTGGTGATGGTGGTAAGTGAAAGAATACGCGACAAAGTTGAACGCAGTTGATGGCCCAACACCCAAACTACTTTTCTATTCGTTCTGAAGAGTCAATAAGTGTCGAGAGATGATGTATTATTTCGTGCAGTGCGTAATAACGAGACTAAACAAAACGAATCGTGACTAAAAACTTCTTTCATATATATATATATATATATTATAATATTTCAAAACCTTTAAACGAGAAAAAAAAAAATAATATAAAAGTGTGAGTCGTGTGTTATAATCTGTTTGTGAATTTTTATCACGTTCAAACCAAGAAAATATTCACAAAATTTAATTTCTTATTTAACATTAAATTGTCCTACGTGCATAACCAATCACTTTATTATTAATTCTAAATGAAAAAAAAAAAAAAAAAAAAAGAAAAAAAACCGAAAGAGGAAAAAAAATACAAAATTTTCATTATTTATATTTAATAATAATAAATTAATATAATTTAAATCTTCTTCATTTTTTTTTTTTTCAAGTACTTTATTTTATTATTAATGTAACTCAAAACAATAAAAAAAAAATGAAAACAAATTTTGAGTATTGGAATTTTTTTTTTTTTTTTTTTTTTTTTTTTTTTTTTTTTTCATTGTACTCATCATCAATTACTTCTTTACCAAACAGTCTCATCCCTTATATATATATATATATATATTCATCTTGATATTCGTTTCACTTTCCTTTCTTCAACACCACTTGTCATAACCCGATAATTTTCCCGTGCAGCTGTCGCACGACAAATGTCTAAAAGACAGCTTGCAAACTCGTCTGCTTGAGGAAAACTTTGCTGTAACTATTTACTACTAAGTATACAGATATATAAAATACTTCGATGATAAATCCCACCTGTCGTTCAAAAAACACATTTATACCTCTTCATATATACATATATATATCTCATATATCTATATACTAGATACTAAATTTGTAGCAAATAGATTTTATATCATTTCATATTATGATAATTAATAATAATTATAATAATATACGCGAATTTTCCAACTTTCATAATCAACGAAATATCATTACGACTAATATAATATATGTCAGATTGTGTTTCAAAATTTATTCAGTGTACATACACTTATATATACATATTGTCAAGGAGCAATGTCTGCTGTCATCTACCCCTACGAATTTGCAAAAGTTTTAGTATGAAGGGAAAAATAAAATAGAGAAAGATAGAAAGATAAAGAGAGATGAGAAGACACACGTTTGTGCTTGCACTCTCTAAACGTTTAACGCGACAGTTCACGTCAGACTTGATCTACGTTTAGATATTTTTCTCATCAGCAGGATAAAATGCTCCAAGACCAAAGTATTTTGTTAAGGGGTGTGGTAGCCCCTGTATATATAACCCAACTATCAAGAAGGAATAATAAAAAAAAAAAAAGTATGCACTTTGACAGTGATTACACATATATATAAATAAGAATAGAAGAGAGGAAAAAAAAAAAAAAAAAAGGAGATAGCATATTTTTCTTGAAATTTGTCGTGTCTATCTGCCCAAAGGGATCTACCCCTCTGCAGTGCTGTATAATTCTCTACATATATAGTATACTCATCCAATATTCCCTTGTCGCTATTCTCATTTATTATTCGATATATATATATATATATATATATATATATATATATTTGTATATGTGTGTAATAGTATTTATTCAGTGGAACATTTAGATTATGCGTTTATTACCGAATATAAAATAACACATGTGTGGTATTAGGGAAGAGTAAGTTGTTGGATGCACGATATGTAACAATGTCATTATATTTTAACTTACAGTATTACAATCTGAATTTCACAATTGTTCCCGTGGGAAGAGTGAATATAATCCAATGAGATTTGTGAGTTTGACGTAAGGATAAGAGAGAATAAACGGTGAGGATGGAGGGGAACGACGACGACAGATGAAAAATATCTAAGCGATATATGAAGATTTTGACCTGTCTTTTACACTTGCTATACTCTTTTTTTTTTTTGTCTTTATCTTTTTATTTTTTTTGTTTTATTTCTTATATAGACATAAATCTAAATGTTTATTTTTTTCGTGTGATGCAATTGACGGTATATTTTTCAATGTTAATACTTCTTAATTTTCCTTTTATTTTACTTATTTAATTTATTTATTTATTTATTTATTTTTTTTGCTGTTTATTTTACGGTGTGTGAATTCGTTTTATCCGCAATATTTCGAATGGAAATCAATCTGAATAGTCTCTTGTCACACACACACAGTGTAGTGTATGAATACTATTCATAAATTTATTTTTTAACACTTTCATCCTATTTTCTGCCAGAACTGTCGCAATGTTAAATTGTAAAACTTACTCAGTTGTAAAACAATTTATCGTCACTTTACTCCACTCAATTATCATTAAGTAGTTCAGGGAAAAAAAAAAAAAAAAAAAAAAAAAAAGGGAAGAAGAATAAAAAATATCCATTACTAAATTTATTCACTGTGATATTAAATAAGAATTTAAAAAATAAAAAATTATATAATAATTGAAAATATTATTTTATAAATAGAAAGAATGAAGAATGGAAGAATTGAATTTTTATTATTATTTTTTTTTTTTTCACTCGTAATTGTATTCACATAAAATTTGAAAGGTTTTTTTTTTTTTTTTTTTTTACTAACACAACTGCTAGTCACGACGAGTGAAACTATTTTATATAAACACAAACACACATACGTATTTCTTTGTATCAACGCTACATTTTTAATGTGACCTCGTTTGAATTATTTATTAGTGCACAGGCGTGCACTAGCCATTTGTAGTTTGCTTGTTACTAACTGCAATGATTAAAAATTCACGAGGGTGCCTGGCAGCGGCAGTAGCAACAGCAGCCGCCGACGCGCTCTCGTTACTTTTTGAATGTATCGCCCACGTTGCTTTTCTCTCCACATGGGTGTCTACGTATCACTGACATTTTTATATATACACACTTTGTATAGTTTTTATACGGTAGAGTACACACCTGCCCGTCAACAAAACAAAGAACAATTATATATATATATATATATATTTTCGACAAAAAAGCCCAGCGACTTGGAGTAAGCTCAGGGACTTTGACTCTGAGATATGGAGCCCCCAATCGCCCATTCTTATCTCACTTCAATCCAATTGCAATAGCAACTACTCGCTTTTGTTATTTCATTTTATTTTCATTTATTTATTTATTTATTTATTTATTTATTTATTTATTTTTTATACATCGAGACGATTGAAATAATAAAATTTTCGGGAGATAAAATTCTGGCACATCCATTTTCCATCAGACATTTTGAAAGCTTACGCGCTTTCCTTTTTTTTTTTTTTTTTATTATTTGATTCAACAATATTTATATATATCTAGAGTTTTCACATGTTTCAATGCACGTTGATAATATTTTATATGTCATTATTGTTCACACACAGACACAGACGCACACACACACACTCAATGACTGTTACATATCCTACTTTTTGTATATAACTTATTAGAGTACATGTTCGTATATATACACTGTGGATTTATTACTGATTTAATAATGTTTGTGTGCAAGTCTACTAATTATTATTAGCTTTATGTGGTGGAACTTTGCGCAAATGGGGTTGAATTATATTACACACACTCACACCTTGACATTGGAACAACATAATGCAATCCTTTCTCATTGCTGCTTTCTCTCCATTGTCTCACATGAAATACTTCCAGGTATTTATATATATATAGAAAGAGGAAGAGAAAAAAAAAAAAAAGAGAAAGAGAGAAAAAAATAAAAAGAGAATTGAAACTTTTCAATTTGCACTCAACGATGTTACCTAGTGAATAAGAAAAACAATAATTTTCCTTGAGTGTTAAGAAAAGAGTTAAAAAAAAAACTAATAATAATAATAATAATAATAATAATAATAATAATAATAATAATAATAATAATGAAGGAATAGAAATATTTTTACATTGTTCAGATATTTTATATATATATATTATTTTTTTTTCGTTTCTTTTGCATTTAAAACGAATTTTCTCGATTGAATCGTCGAGGGTTAACTCGCACACTCTCATATCCCACCATCACATTAGATATACAGTTCATGAATAAAATCGTAATTTTTCAGATTCTTACGCACTCACCCGCCACCCCCACATATACGTGTATAGGCTGTGATGTATACTGTATACGTGAATAAATATTCAAAAAAAAAAAAAAAAGAAAAAAAAATGAAATGAAATGAGAATGAAAAAAAAAATAAATAAATAAATAAATAAAATAAAAGAGAGGGTCACATATACGAATCAGTTTATTTACACAATTTCACATATGTTCAATTTCATCATTAAATATATATTTTTATTTATTTATATTTATTTTTTATTTTTTTACATTTATAATTATTGATATTTTATATTTTTAATAATTATTTAATGTAATTTTTCGTATTGTCACAATATATTTTTACTCTTTTAATCAAAGGGTAGCATAGTTATATTTATGCTCACTTTTACCCTTTTTCTATGTATAAATATATATATATATATATATATGTGTGCGTGTGTGTGTATTTGCGTGGGTCTGTGGTAACTACCGCATTGATATTAATGTGAGTTTGTTATTACCTTGAATTAATATTAATCTCAGTATAACTTTATTATATTCATGTTTATATTATAACATATCTACGAATTTCCGGTGGTTGAATAATACCGGAAGAAAAGTGATGGTTCACCCTGAAAACAATTTTATCCCTCCTCACGTAGTCAATTCAAACTGCCGGACGATATTCAAAACGATTATCTCCATGGGAAAATATGATATTTTTAACAATTTTTTTTTTTTATAATTTCAATAGCATTGCAATACCCGAAAAGCAAATTTTTTTTCCAATCATTTTTCATTTTTTTTTCTAATTGTTTTCCTCGTTCTTCTCAATGAAAAATTAACAACAACAAAATTTAATAATTGTGTGATTTATATTCGATCCATTCGTTATTTGTCAATAGTTAATATCAGTAAAATTTTTTAGATAATTATTCTATTATATATACATCAAATTTAAATTCATAATCGCGTTGTGATTCAATAAAAATAATAAAAAGTAGAAAATTTTTTTTTTCACATATATAATAGGATTTCTACATGTGAACAATGTAAATCCCGTATTTTTACTTTGAATATATCCCACTTGGTTGCACACAGATGCAGTGAAATCAATTTTTCCCCATGGGTCATGCTCTCTCACTTTGCATAATCCAGGATAGTTGAATTTGAAATTTGAACAAGCACCACCACCACTACCACAGTGGGGTCTACTCATATTACTACTAATACTACTACTATCACCACTACTTCTATTTCTATTTCTTTCTATTTCACAAACTCATGGAAAATATACAGATATGATTTTTATTTGTTTATTTATATTAAATATATTACTATTTATTCGTGATGTTGAAAAAATGCAGATGTAATATAAAATAAAGAATATACACGAGTATATTATTGTATCAATAGAAAAAATTGCAATGACGCAAATCGATTCAGTCTATTGAATTTTTATTTCTATAATACTTGGCGTGTGCAATTTAAATCTTCAATTTCAGTTATTGCAATAAGCTTGTCGCCCTGTTCTCCATGAATACACATATATTATTCAATAAAATTTAGTATGAATATTGAAATTTTCATATCAATTTATATTATTTTATAATATAAAATATAGGTCAACGTTTTACTTCGTTTACACAGACGAATTAATATTTTTAATATTCAATATTAATTTTTTTCTCATTGAATTATATTCAATTTATATAAAAAATTTACTGTAGTTTGATGATTTTTTTTTTCTTCTTTTTTTTTCCTCTTTAAAAATCTTTTGAGAAAGTAATTAATGATTTTACATTGGGTATTGTGTATTTTATTATTTGTGAAAATTTGTTGTTGATGTAAATGATAAAATCTACAACGGAATACTCAAGTCGTAACCCAATAAAGCTCATGAATATTCAAATATTGTGAGATGATGGTCAGACAGTGGAAAATTCTTTGTGTACAGTTGTAAAGATATTATGAATATGCTAAATGTTAAATATGAATGGTAAAATATAATTCATTTCAATTTCAATTTTTTTTTTTTTTCATATTAAAAAACTATAGAAAATTCATGTTTACATATAAACTATAAAATATATATTTATTATTATTATTTAAAATTTACTATTATATCATGGCAATAAATAATAATATTATTTATCTCAAAAATATTAAATATAAAAAGTTATTAACATTAAATTACACGTTGATAATTGTTGATTATAAATTTTATATTTATCTATTTATTTATCTATTCATTATTTATTTTATTTTTTCCGGATACAACAAAAAATACAATCGTCACTGTCGTGACGGTAGACAATAAACTGAAGTAAAAGTACAATTATTATCTTTCCACAGTTATATATGTACTTTTTTTTTTTTTTTTTTTTTTTTTTTTTTCCTTGGGCCGCGTTAATTTTTCTTTTTTTTACTTCTCCACAAGATTGGATTAATATATATATATGCACATTGCAATTCAGTTGAGCTCGCACGCGAGATAATAATTTAACTCGATACGCGCTAAAGAAATTATCCCACATATACTTTATAATTTTTTTTTTCCTTCACCACTACCATTTACTCTACAAATCAAAAAGAAAAAATAAAAATAAAAAAATAACCCTCACATTACCCACGTTGATTAAGATAAATATATATATATATACTTTTATTTTCTATTATTAAAACTTCAAAGCCATCAAATATTCAATTAATACTCTGGTACTTTTGATTACAAATAATTACAATGTTTGCTCGTTTTTTTTTTTTTTCTATTTTTTCTTCTCCTGTTATTATTATTTGCAATCGAAAGATTCATAAAAGTGTGATGAATTTCGAGTTTTGAACTATTTTCAATACTCGTATGAGAGACACCAATCATTGCGCCTTCACTCTACTGAGATTTATTGCGGCGTAGCGGCTTTAGCCGCAGACGTGAGCAATTTACATTCTTAGTCTGCGTGCCATCACGTGTCTCAATGATGAGCCTATATGACGGTGCACTGATCGTACACACCGTAGTGACATTTTCCCCCTTCAGTATGTGTAGAGCTTTGTGGTATGTACTTGTTCGCCCAAAATTACCGGGGATTATGCAATCTCTCGTCTTCGACTGGAGAAATATTTTACATTGACTATACAGATTGAAAGTATTATCAGCTACATTCACGTATATATGTAAATAAAAATGTATATATATACATATATTTACCAAAAATGTTCGTGACTATTCATGAATGATGTGCAACTTTCAAATGCTCATGTCAATTTTCAATTTAGTTTTGACTTTGACGTACTTTTCTAGTGTATATATATATATATATATATATATATATATATGATTCATATTAGAAGAGGAAATGTAAATTATATATAGTATGAGTGAATAAATGATGAAAGGATGATAGAAGTGGATGAGACGCGGTGATGCCTTTGATTTGCATTTTAAGTTGAGACTCACACAAAATTTCCTCCTATTGCCATAGGCATCTTGATTATTCTCACAATTGGCAGAGGCTCAAAAACCACTGGATATTCATTATTTTTTTATATAAAGACAGTGAGAAATTAGGTCGGAATATTAAATGAAGTATTTTCAAGTGTATAGAAGAAATTGTTCAACTTTTATTCATTTATCGTTTGTACACTTGATAAAAATTTTCAAATTATATTTCAATGTACACTCTAGTATAAAAAATCAATCTATCACATTTTTAAATATCAAATGCGTATTGATATATATACCAATGAAATATCTTGAATAAGTGTAGAAATTCGATTTGAAATTTGAAAAAAAAAAAAAAAAAAACAGTGATAAAATATTTGCAAATGTTATTGGATCTTCGTGTATTTTATCACGGTAGATATATAGATATATACACAAGTGATGATTTTATTTCATAAAGAATTATGAACCATCGCGTATGAAAGTTATACATGTGTACATTGGAATCCAATTTTTCTCAATGCAAGGGTGAGTGGAAAAACTCAAGTATAATTTAATTTCTGTTTTAATCTTGAGAAATGTGAGGGTGCAATAGTCCAATTGAATAACAGAATTTGTTCATCATCAAACATAAAATTTCCTAACGAAATGAAAAAAAATATATATATATATATTTTGAAATTTTATTGATTAAATTTTCTCTGAGACAGTACCATATATATACAAAATTGAAGAAATTACACGTGAATTTGACGAGGAAAATAGGAAGAAAAATAAATAGGAAAAATAAGAAGAAGAAGAAAAAAAGGCAGAAGATTATTAAGGATATAACTCCTATATGTCTTCGCTACTATATAAACGTGTGTTTATATATATAAATCAGAGCGGTTGTTGCAACAATTTTTTTTTTCCTTTTTCCATGCTGTTACAACGTCTCCGCCCCCAGGCTGAGGATAGGCGTTGTGGCTGAAAATTGATGGCGTTCATACTTCACCTCTCAGCAAGGACTCATCGTTTCTCACAACCTCTATATACTTTCCGTTTTGGACTCACGTAATCCTGATGTTAAAACACTCAAGACTCTAAATGATCTTGGCTTCTTAACGTTAAAAATGATAATAATCACACACAAGTAAATAATTACAATTGTCATATTTCAATTATAATTATCAAACGAAAAAAAAAAAAACAAAAAAAACAAAAAAATTAATATTATTCATCTAAATTATCACAATTAATATTATTAAATTGTTTAATTAGTAATATCATTATGTGACAATTTTTTTTATATAATTAATTAATTTTTATATAATTATTTATACCCATGATACACAATGGTAAGAATTAAAAAATAATTTTATAGTACACAATGAATCATGAATTTAGTTCTTAAATTTCCAATTGTGTATATACATTGTCGTTGGTTTTCTCTCGTATATACCAGTTACTTGACACCACAATATTAAACGAAACACGTATCTACAGTATTATACAGCCATTACAACGTCACATTGTTGTAAAGTCCACGACGCTGTTGGAGGTTTAATGTGGCGTGAGGCACGCTCCTGTTGTATATATTCAACCATCCACCTTATACCAACTAACATTATATACAAACTATATAACGTTGACTAACAATTCTCACGCGCATATTTTTTCTCTTTTACAATTTATGTTTATTTGTACAATCAATTTTATCACACTTAAATTAATGACATTTTTTACATAATTTAAATTTATTATTATTCACATTTTTTATTTATTTTTTATATCTCATTATTTTCATTTTATTCTATTATTTTTATATATATATATATAATTATTATTTTTTTTTCTTCTTCTTTTTTTCTTATATCACTGATGCATTCAAGAATTAGTGGCTGAAGGGGTAACCATTTGCGAAATAATTTGCAATCACCAGTGGTTTTTTTTTTTATTATTACTATCACTTTTTGATTGTTTTTTTTTTTTTTTTTTTTTTTTTTTCTTCACTTCGTCATTCTGATTCAAGACAAATCGAATAGAAACTCAACCCTCTGTATACAAAGTATACACTCGCCTCTGACCCATTTTGTAAATTCCCACCGTGACAATTTATCCCCTAAGGGGGTGGTAGTGGTGGTGATGGTGGTGGTGGAGTAACTCGTCATAAATTCCGTTGAGTGAGAGTCAACCTCTGTATAGCCACAGGCAACGATATCTAGATACGCAGTAAGATATTGCAAGAGAAGTGTTGGTGGTATATAAAGTGTATAACAGTAACTAAAGAGATAGAGAAGGGGGTTGAATTTTCTCTCGTACGTTGAGAAACCCGCACGAAAATATTTCTCAAGTCGATGAACACGATTTTGTATTATACATTATGCCTTAGGCCATTCGATGATGCTGTTACTACCGCTTTAACGAAGGGGTTCGTATTTATACTTGGCGTCATCCCCCTCATCTATCTCATGCAAAAATCTTCAACATTCCTTATTTTCCCACCATCACAAAATTCACCCACACACCATTTAAACTCTCTACATCTATATATATATATATGTAAAGTTGTTAATTAATATTCAAAACTAATAATTAATCTTTCCCTCTTTTCCTGTTTATTTTTATTTCTACTCTTGAAATTAAAAAAATAAAAAATTTTAAACAAAAATTTTTTTCTCAATCACCACAAGAATTCATCAAATGTCTTGAATATAATCGGTGAAAAATTCTAAAAAAAAATATAACAATTTATTATTATTATTATTTAATGTTTATATAAATTCATCAATTTACATATCTATGAAATTTAATAAAACAAAATGATTATTTGTCTACAAATTTTACATTGATACGGTAAATATTATATTATATACACGTACATGTACAATGCAGTAAAATTCTTTTATGAAAGTTATTAAAACGTATAAACTATTTATATATATGTGTGTATTCAAGTAAATATTTATATTTCAACGTTCAATATTGATCGTATACTTCCTCTTTATTTTATTCCATCGATATCCACCCTATTGACTATTATATGTATGTCCACTGTGCAATTGCACTGGATCCCAAATGCAAATATCTATGTATAGTATCAATGCATATAACATTTCACTATACACTTTCTGGTATATATATATATATATATATATATATATATATATATATTGAATGACAGAATAGCGCATCGTAAATTGGTGGATAATGCTTTCATCGAGGCGAGGTCATGTCCCTCATATGAAATATTTATAGACTTCATATAAATGTCCGTCTGAAAAGGTGACATGAAACATCAAACTGAAAGCCCACCAAAGAGCACCATATCCATAGTCAAGTGTTATATACTCGTATTAATATAATTAGTTTATATATATATATATATATACATAGCATTTATTCAATATTTATTTTTTACATATCCGATATATATCTGTCTATTTTTTTCTCTTTTTTTTTTGTTCTTTTTATTTAAGAAAATTTTAATATCCAATTTCCAACTTGTACAGACAGTTGAAATGATATAGAACAAAAAAAAAATCATTAAAGTGACACATATATATATATATATATATGTTTTTTTTTTAAAATTTTTTTTTTTTATGTTTCATTATTCTTGAACCCACTCCCATCCTCCCATTAATACTACCACTGTCTGTAATATTCATTTTCCGGTGAATAATAAATTCACCCTCCAGAGTTATATTTCACGACTATATAAAGTTCATTTAATTTCATATCAAAGTCATAAACAAAATGCGATGAGAATAAAAGAAATAAGAAAAAAAAAAATATGGGATTTTTTTTCTTTTTTTTTTTTTTCTTTATATTCTCATTGTATAATATAAAATAAAATTGTATAAATATTATTATTACTTTTTTTGTTTAATACAGATATATGTATATTTTATTAAAATCCATAATTTACATCTATTAAATTTATAATATTTTCTATATTTTCTATATTTATCAATAATCTTCATATATTCCAGTGTTTTTTAATAATATTCTCTCCATTTTTTTTTTTTTTGTACTATAAAATATATTAATGATGTAAATTTTCACATGATCTGTATGAGCTTGTACAGGTGAATTAAAAATTAAAAATTTTAAAAAGACAAAAAAATTTTTTAAATGTTACATTTGAACGAGAATAAAGTTCACGATGCAACACAAGATGAGAGCAATGAAGAAACATTCATCTAAAGTTCACAGTCGTAAAATAAGGAAAAAAAAAAAAAAAAGAAAGAGAGAAAGAAAAGGGAGTCAGTGAGATTAGGAGACAGAGTGAAATCTAGAGAGAACCATACGTATATACGCGAACGAAACTTTGATGATTCCATGGTGTATGCGCGGGGTTATTTCATAGCCTCTGGCCAATGGCTGTGTGTTAACTGCCCGTTCTCCTGTCTGTGAAAATTGAATTTTCAGGTAGTTGGGTCGTGTAAGATATTGCTAGTATTACGGTTCAGGTCCCTCACAATATATATATATCACCACTGATCGGATATAAACCAACCAACTGTCTCTCACACCCACTCATATAAATATATACCCACATATATATATATATTTAATTCATCAAAATGATTTGATATGGCTGCAATTGATTTTTGTTTCATCTTTATTAAAATTGAATAGAGTTTTTATCAAAGAGAAAAATTATAAATTATTTATAATAATTATTATTTTATTTATTAATTTTATTTTTTTCCTCATTTTTCTTTGAGGATTATAATTGAAATAGAATTTATATCATATAATATGGTATTATTGGAATATAAAATAGCGAATGATTAATGGATTTTATGATTACAATGAATATACCAAAATATATTAAACTTTACGTAGGAATTAGATATGATACAATCGATCGTTGTTGGATTACACTTTGCTTTAATATAATTTCACTGGCTTCGTTATGTTACTTAATTAACGTTAGAAAGCCGCACGTCAATCAGACTATTTTAACGAGTCTATTGTTCTCTACCATTGTAAGAATAGAGTTTAATATATCCGAGTGATAATACATCAGTGTAGCTGTGTCATCTGCTATTATATCAGTTGAAAAAAAAAAAAAAAACAAAAAAAGTTCTTTGTTCTTTTAGATCTATATGTTAATAATTAACAATTCATTTTGATTTTGCTGTAATAATAATAATTATTGTTTTTATTAATAATTAAAATTTATTAAATTGCTGAATAAAATTAATAAATTGTGTGGATTTTTTTGTTTGTTTGTTTGTTTTGATTAGGTGAAAGTAATGCTGAGAGTGTCATCAGGTGAAGGTGGAAGTTTTTTCAATGCAGACAAGAGAAAAAAACAAGTTACATTGGTTGATCCAACTACCGGTCAATCATCAACTGTTGAGGATCGACGGCCAACAGTTGCAGCACCAAAAATGTTCGCCTTCGATGCTATATTTACTGAAGAAGATTCTCAGGTAATTTTATTAAATTTAATAAGTGTAAATAAATAAATAATATTGAAATACAATTAAAATTGATAATTTCAAAATAAGTGATAAGTGCAAGGAGAATGGTATATATTTGTACGTGCTCTGTCGACAATTTATACGCATACATCTTGAAGATTGAAAACAATGTCGCTGTCAAGTACATATAACTAAACTAATTTTCAGGTCTTCAAAGCCAAAACTTCACATTGTAACAATGCAAGATAAAATCGCTTGAGGCAAGTGTTGCTCTTTGCTTTCTCCATCTGCTCTTCTAACGTTCGACAATTTCAACCGCGACTGTTCCCATATTCTCTCATAATATCCATCTTATTCTCATATATTAATCTCTATACTAACAAAAAATTTTTACTTTACATTATTATTTTTTTATTATTTAAATCTCATAAAAGAAAAAAATGTAAACTTGAAAAATAGTTTCATTGTCATAAATTCATTATTATTAAATATCTCGTGTAAATTTTGCTCTTCTCTTTGCTCTCTATATCTCCATAAATTTTCAACCTCACCCAGAAGCGCGTGTTTGATCTTCAGGAATTCTTCTTCTACTTCTCCTACTTTCTCGTCTTCTATTTTTCAAGAATGCAAGAGAGATAGAGGTCCATGGGACTGCGTTTCAATAGAGAAAATTCCATTGGTGTATATATATATTCAAGGTACGAATATATCGAAAAGTATTTTGGGGGTATTTCCAACGTACTCCTAAGGGACATTATCGAGCGTTGGATTCAAATGAGCCTAGAGCTATACACATTCACCCCGGACTTCCACCACCACCACCACCACCACCACCATTGCTGTATAGTCTTGCATGTCCTCTTGCACCATTATATACATAGCTATCTTCTATATACCTAATATATACTCATATATACATGAGAGAGGATTCTCCAGAGACCAACCGACCATTTCTCTCCAATGCACTGAACTCCTCTCGATCATCTCATTCCACTCTCTGATGTCTCTCGAATGTACACCATATATATACCTGTCCCTCGTGTGTTTGTCTGTTGTACATTCACGAATTCTCTCCAACTCCCTTTGCTCAAATACATTTTGCAATTGTCGAGAAGACCGTAAAGATGAACAATCGATTGATTCACATCAATTTATATCAAACGATATTCCTTAAGTGTACACTTAATTAATTTAAACTTTGACCAAAATTATTTATTCATCATCATCATCATCACCATCACCATCACCATCACCATCACCATCACCATAGACATTATCAATAGGCTTTCCATTATGTATTGAATTATTCTCAAAGACTTGAATTACAATTCAAACTTTATTGCCAAATCGGGAATACAGTCAATAGATATTGAAGATACAATACACAATGTGATTCATTATTGTATTTGAATAGATAATGGAGAATTGGAGTATATATTGTATCAACCGCAAATTTATCCTCAGTCATGAACAATATATATATATATTATATATCTTATACCCACCACATACAATTTAATTGCACCACTTGATACCGATAATCGCTCGTGGTACTTGACGTACAGTTAACTCCGTTTATTCTCTTATCCACCTCTTTTATTCGCTCATTTCAAATAATTGCCAGTAAAATAATAATCACATTCAATTACATCTTTTTCCATCATTTAATTTCATCAAAATCCAATTATCACGAAAAGAGTAATATTAAAATTATCATGATAGATTTTTTTATTTTATCAATATAAATAATTTTCATTAATTCAATTTTACTTTGGATAAAAATTAAAAAATATCGTTTATATTCAGCAATCATTAATTTCAATTAGCATACAGGGTCGTATATATTTAGATAAAGAGAGATAAATACAAATATATATATATATGAACTAACATGTGCCAGTGGGCACTGACAATTCTATTGCCGCAGACTAAACATCGAGACAATATACGTTGTGCGCCGGATAATTCACCATACCCATTACAGTCAATACAAGACAAGGGCTTTATTATTGACTTACGACTAATAGTCGTGGCTGTAGATTATACCATTCCTATATATATTGATTTACTCATTGCCTGCAGGATACAACGACAGAAATTCACCTCTCACTTTCATATCTATCGCTCATTGTCATCCAACTTCTCAGCACAATCCAACGATTTCTCCAATCTATCGCTCATTTACCGCCAAATGTTGATTAAATGGGACATCCACCAATGAGACCAATATTAAATGGTTTCAGACATCAAAATGAATATTTATGTACATATATTATATATACTTGAACATGTGTGTGTATGTAAATAAACTTACTCAATGTGTAATGTACATATTAACATTCTTGGTATTACGTTTGAATTATTCGATAGTTTCATTGATGATGTCATGTATTCTATCTGGATAGTCTCACTCAACCCAACGTTCACTTTCCATCACTCTGGACAATATGTTAGTGGAGAAGATAGGAAGGTCTATCAATAGTGATGCAACTATTTAGTTACAAGACATGACAGGATTTAAGCTGGCATTATGAAGCTCAATGTTTGAGAACAATATTATACACAGTATGATGAGTTTTTATTGCTTTTTTATTTCCTTTACTTGTTTATTTTTTGATATTTCAGATAATCGTGTATCTGAATATTGATTGGGATTATTGAAAATTAAATTTTCATATAAATCCGCATTATTTCTTTGAGAAAATTTCACATTTATATTCAAAATCCTTCCACATCTACAGCATATAAATATATATAAATCATCATCATATATTAACTCTAAATATATATACACATTATTCAATTTACATATTTGCGCGCGGTTGAATTAATATCCTTTGAAGTAATTATCACAGTGAATAATAATAATACTTGATTAATACTGATAAATTCACTTGTTTCAAATTGTGAATATGAAAAAAAGAAAAAATTCGAATTTTTAATTATACAAATAAATTTTTATTTTTTTTTTTTTTTCATATCAATAAAACACATTGATTTTATTTATTTATTTATTCATTATTTTTATTATTATTTCAGATTGTATAAAATTAATGAAATATATGTATATACATGGAATAAAATATTATTTTTATGTGTGTGTGTGTGTGTGTATAAGTGTTGGAGGAGCATTAAAAAAGCTCAACGTGACTCAATTGTGCATACCAACGTCGACAGTGTGGCATTTCGATTGGATTTTTTTTCATCGTTCAACTAAATGATACATATATATATGTAGCACGTTCTCCCGTTGGATTTGGCAAATGCTTTTTTGATCCCAAATCGGTGGGGTAGTGCGAGAACGCGCACTTGGTCCCCAGGCGCCAATGAGACCAATCTCCCGTGTAAATCGCGACATATTTCACGACAGCTCACATGCATATATACATAGATATCTGTATAAAGCATATAGAGGGAGAAAGAGCCAAACACTGTATATATATAATGCGTACAGACATTGGACGAGGGGGATGAAAAGTTTTCAAGTTGTTATCCAAAAGAATTATCGTGATTTCATAGCGGACGAGCTTGAGATTTGTGTGATTTCAAAAAACTACGTGTTTTTTAATAAAATAAAATGCAAAAAAAAAAAAAAAAAAAATTTAGTATTTCCTTTTAAAATATTTATTTATTTATAATTTTTAGTAATAATTATGTATATGATTGAAATTATTTTTGTAATATTTATTTTATTCTTATTTGAACTTATCGTGGGATTTTTTTTTTTTTTTTTTTTGTTTTCTTCAAATCTCAAATATAAATATTATATTTATTAATATATTTATATATGGACAAAAGAGCGTGTATGAGTGTTATGTTGATAGTATAATATATTGTGTCGTTATTTCCTTTAAAGTATTTTTGTTCTTTCATTTTTTTTTTTTCTTTTTTTTTTTTTCTTTCTTTCTTCTCTATCGTACACTTTGAGCGTGCAATGTATACCTGATAAACTCACGCTCGTCCGTTACGTCGCAGCGAATACGCGGCTGTCGATATATATTAAATAAGGAAATTGATCGAGTTTTAGAATTTCATTTCATATACATAAGAATATATCTATATATATATATTGTCATAGAAACGATGCGCACGTTATTACATAGTACCGCCACACACTTTGGATGCTTCACAATATTTTTTACGTAAAGTGATGTATGTCTGTCACCAGAGACCATCAGTATGCAATATTATCATCATCATCCTCATAATCATCATCATATAAAGTATATTATATATGAATATACTTATCTATAGGAAAATGTATTCACGTATTTATTCAAAAGATAGAAAAAAAAAAAAAAAAAAAAAAAAAATTACAATAATCGAATCGACGTGTGTGTATTAATTCATTAATAAAATAAAATAATATTTTTAATCTAATGAAAAATAAAAATTTTCTCACTCTATTTTATTTTATTCTATTTATTTATTTAGTTTTATTTTTTTTTTTATCTCACACATCCAAGCTTTTTATGTCTTTTACACTCTTCAACGATTTCATTTCGCTTCTTAACGTCTTGTCCGATCATCTTCTTTGGTCTTCCAATATCACAATTTTTTACACTTGAATGACTTGCTGTCTTTTCGTTTACTCATCATCCCTGTCTGCTTAACACGATGAAAAATAAAGAAAATACAGAAACAAAAAAGAAATGTAATCGTGAAAATAATGATAGAGATAAAAAGAAAAACAATTCTTAATAATGTCATTACTTAACAACAGAAAAAAGAAAAAAATATGTTTGGCAATAATATTATTTTTCTTTCTGTTTTACTTTTATATACTTTTGCACATATACACACACACATATATATATATATATATATATATATATACATTTTGACTTATAATCATCAACAATACTATATAGAAAACGATGGCAATTCTCTCCCTTCAAACAAAACATTTATATGAAATAGCTACTAAATATCTGTATTCCATTCATGTACGCCAATATTGCGTTACCACGACGTGTCGCGCAGTTCAATCGTCAAACGACTCTATCCTGTACGATAAATAAATATATATAACTCGCAATGTAGAACTGGAACGAAATTCCCACAGTTCCAAGCTCATATCGGTGTTGCTTTTAATTTACACCGAAAGATATTAATGACGTCTTGTCACAACTAATACAAACTTGTCTATTGTGGGATCAGTCAAAAAGATTCACCAATTTTTCATTCCATCTTGCGATGTGATCAGAATTATTTATCAAACAAAAAATAATTCATGATTAAATATTATTTATTATTTAAAGATAATCTTTCTTTTAATCAATTAATTAATTAATTTATTTTTTTTTTTTCTTGCATATTGACACATGTAAATAATAAAACGTTATAATTTTTGACTGAAATATTGTAATTTTTATCGTTGAAATATGCACTGAATAAATGTAAGGATTTATAAAGGATACAAGAGAGAATTGAGTGTCATATATATGTAAACATTTATATTTTAGTCTTATATATACCATATGCTTATACCTTTAGACAAACCCTATATGTTCAGTTATGTCACCCTTGACACGACACTTCTCTCAAAACCCCGCACGTTTCACATTGCCATGTATATACTCGTTGTATACCGTACAATCAAGTGTTTGAGATTATGACAGAGCTTCTGGTCACGTATTTCATTAACCATCACGGCTGCTGTTGATGTTCACTGATGGTGTTGGTGTTGCACTACTTTCTCACATACATATATACTTATACACATTCATACAATGCACAACATGTCAACAGTGACATTTTGATATTTAATTATATTACCGAAATATGTTAATAAATTTGCCATATTCACACCGCAAATTTATCATTCAAAATTATCATTAAAATTATTTTAGTACTATATATATCTCACAATTAAATTTATTATCAATCAAAATTCAACGTCGATAATTTCAAAATGACAATGATTGAATTATCACGTAATGTGGGATAGAATAGATTAATGTTTGTACTTGGAATTTTTTTATTTTTTATTTTTATATTTCAATTATTTATTTATTTATTTATTATTTTTTTTTTTTTTGTTGGTTATCAAAAATCTTTTTACATCTTCTGTTCTATCTCTGTGTGTATATATATATATATATATATATAGTATTGTATGATTGCATTCACTATGACACAGGAAACCCCATAACGCTCTTGGCTTTCATCTCCCATTTCCCATTCCGTCCTTCATATCCTTGTTCATCCGATTTCTCGTCCACCACAAAAGTTCAATCTTGTTTGACTGCGGTATATATATGTGTGTGTGTTTGTGTGTTTGTGTGTGTGAATATCGAAATATTTCTATCTCATATGATTTTTCTCTTTTACTATTGTATAACATTTTTTGATCCGGTAAAATCTGCCGACGCATTGCTCGCAATCGATCGTATTTTCGTGCAGCAGCTAAAGATTTACGAGTAACTCAATGTGTATACATACATATATATAAATGAACGCGACATTTGCGTAAAACGATTCTGACCCTTCGGATATTCTCATTTATCCTCCAACACCCGCTGGTTATCGACGAGATTTACCCAAAAGCCCAAATATAAAATCCTTGAATTCAAACTTCTCTTCACGTTCTTCCTTTTATTCTTCTACCTTGTCTCATTTTTTTTTTTTTCTTCCTTTCTTCTTCTTCTTCTTCTTCTACTTCTTCATATTTTTTCTTTCCTTTTTTTTTTTTTTTTTTGTTTCTCTCGACTTCTTTTACATCCGCGCCCATCGTGATTTCGCTGAGTCAAGGGTGGTAAAAAAAAATTGACTTTATGAGCTATGAATATATAAACTCCATGATGATGTTACTATAAAATACGAAAATCAAATTAATCGACTGGAAATATACTACTTGTCTCAATAGCTTATTTTTGTCTGTTTGTAATGTTACAATTATATTTTATTATTAAATTCAATTATTTCATTTGTTTGTTTTTTTTTTTTTCTTTTTTTTTTTCTATTTTTAGACGGAGATATGCTCAAGTGCACTCACTGATGTTATTCACGCGGTCATCAATGGTACAGACGGTTGTCTCTTCTGTTTTGGTCATGCTGGACTCGGTATATTAAATTGATATTTTAACATAATAATAATTATAAATTGTATAAATTAAATAAAATTATAATTTTGTTATAAGTAGAATAAAGAAAATTACATTTTTCAATAAATGTAGCACACGAAAAATTCAAAATGTGAATTCAAACATTCATTATATACATTCATACGTCCACTTATAGTCTCTTTACTTAGCCGTGCATTAAATTTTTTTTTTTATTTGCATTATATATATATATATATAAAAATACTAAATGGACGTCAGTTGGCTGAGACGATGCGCAACATACAGAATACAATGCCAAAGGAGACACAAAGTTGTTTTACATTTTAAGTAGTGATATTGAGTTTGCATGCAAATGCATGATTATACAAGCGTGATGTAAAGAGTAGGGTAGATGAAGGGAAAAAAAAAAGAAAAAAAAAAAAATCACGGGATAAAACGACGAAATGGAGAGGACCAAAGTGACAAAGCAAAGGTGAAAAGATGCGAACAACAAAGACACGAGTGTAGTGGGGTAACTTGAGGAATAAAAATCAAGTAATGAGGGAGAAAAAAATTAATGGAAGAATTGAAATGAATAAAATATTTCAATAGGATATTTTATACTCGTTAATATATTTTTCTTTCCACTTTTTTTTTTAATGTTTTTATTTTGTTTTGTTTTGTTTTTGTTTTTTTTTTTTTTTTTTTTGTCGTTATTTATTTGAATGTTGTACATGACAATTGTTAATTTTTAACATCATTATTTAATAATTATAATTGTAGAATAATATAAAATCAAATTGGACATTTGTGGATAAATTTGTATTTACGTAGATACTTTACAATAGTTGAGAGTCATTGAAATGTCATTGATGTCGTTGACAACAAATTGTTTGCCATTTTCGCGTTATTGTGTATTGAGTATAATATCAGATACTTTTTGGACATTTTCACATTTTTATAATATTGTTAAATATATATCGTGATAAACAATCACTAACAAATAGTATTTTTATATTTTTATTCAATCATCATTAAAAATAGAATTATTCAACTTTATCATTATCATAATAAATAATAATAAATGTTCATTATTATTTTTTTTTTTTGTTTTTTTTTTCATCAATTCTTATATATAATATTTTTATTTAATTAAATATAATTATTTTCTCATTGACTTTATATAAGCAATTAAAGACAGTTTAAAGTTCCATTTTGTGTTTGTATTCATATAGAAATGTTAGTGTATCCCAACCCCATTCATAAATATATTCAGCAACATAGCGACTGACCGGCTTCATATTTTCATTACTCTTTACAGTACACGGTATTTTCTGTAGCCCTCGCGCAACTTTTCAGCTTTTTCAGTTTTTAATTTTAATATAAACCTTTCTTATATACAACTCTTTTTCTCTGTCTACCATTTGCTTTTTTTTTTTTTTTTTTTTTTCTCTACAAATTAATTAGATTCCCAAAGCAAAGTATATGAAAAGAGAAAGAAAAAAAACTAACAAAAAATAAAAAGATGAGATAAAATAATAAAAAAGTTAGTTGAAATTGCGTTGGAGACGCATTTTCTCAATTTCCACACAGTCTAAGCTATTAAAATTTTACAACGTCATTTCATCAGTTCTTGCCACTCTTCCTGTCTCTCCCTATATTTCTCTTCCTTTTAATATTAATTATAATTATATTATTGAAATTATTACGTATTATAATTTTATTTTTATTTATAACTAATGTTAAGTGTAAAATAATATTATAACGATTTGTTAAAAAAAATATAGAATAAAGATAAAAGAGAAAAAAATGTTGAATTAATATCTACATAAAATTTCAGGTAAATCACATACGATGCTTGGAACTCCTGAGGCTGGACACAATCTCGGTGCTATTCCTTGTGCTATTACGTGGCTATTTCGTGGGATTTCAGAGCAACGACAGAGAACAGGAGCGAGATTTAGCGTGAGAGTTAGTTGTGTTGAACTAACAACTGGCCAACAGCAATTAAAAGATCTTCTCGCTGCATATGCAAATGGTAAATTCATAATTATATACAATTAATTAATTTAATTTATACATTATAAAATTCAATAAATCAATTGTACTGAAAATGTTCAAGTGCACATACTCAAAGTCACTTTAATCAACTCAACACGAATAATTGGCATGAGAAAACAAAAGTTTCTATAGCCAAAACACTGGTTAAACACAGTTAGTGCTTACCACAATTAATTTCGTGCCTTGAATAATACAGACTGGCATAATCGTTTAGAGTAATTAGAACCAGGTGGAGATTAGTACCACTGGAGTATGCTCTCAAGCTATGGTGCTTTGCTTTATACAACAGTCGAAAACAAATTGTGAGATATAGAAAATGATGAGATAGAAAGTGAAATAGCAAATTTATGTATTTAAATGTCGAAAAATTCAAGAATTATTCATTTATAATAACTTTATGATTGCCAATTAATATTTGATCTTGAAATTCACTAATCATTATTTTCATTTATTCTCATATTATTTTTCTTTACCTCATTTATTTATTTATTTATTTATTTATTTATTTTTTTTGTAGTTTATTCTTTTCATTTGCGTCAACCGAAATACATTCCACTAAAATGATTACAACAAAATTGAATTTGAAATTTCTCCCATGTGCAGCTCTCACTTAATACTCCCAAATCCTTTCCGAGTCCATACTCTCTCTCTTTCTCTCTCGCCAGCACACAAACACACACATACACACACACGCGCGCGCACACAGAGAATGCAAATTTTCCTTTTCACTAAATTCTAAATCCCATCTCAATGTGTACTATCATCCGTATTCAAACAATTCATTTCCATTTCTTCAGAAAATTTCGTAGTTGTACATATAAATTTATATATTCACATGTATACATGTGTTTATGAATTTAAAAAAAAAAATGAAGAATTACATAAACAAACAAAAAATTTGTTTACAACAAAAAATAATTTATAATAAATTTTAACATTTTTTTATGTTACGATAATTGGCATTTGCACAATGATGCGAGTGTATGGATATTAAATTTGTTGAAGGGGAATGAAACCGTTTAAGGATATAGTGATGAGTTTCTGGAAAGACAGAGAAGGAATGCAAGGAAAATGGGAGTAGGGGGGGTAATAACGATAACGGAAAAAGTTTCGGGCATTTTGTCGTCCGTGAACGAGCTCTTTATTCAAGTCACTGGCTAGCAATATCGCTAGGAGAATAAAAGAGGGACAAAGAGAAAGGAAGTCAAAACTAATTAAAGCCACGTCGTAATTAATTTTCCAGCTTATTAAATAATTAACTGCTATCCTGAGAATCGTAACCGCGCGCGCGCGCGCGCGTACGTGCACCTCATGGCCTTTCATTTCATATCTTTCATTTTACATTCTACAAACAGTATAAGAGTTGAAAAATAGAATTTAAAAAAAAAACGACAAATTATTTTTAACCTCACAATAATTATCCTCGTGCGGTTTCTGCTCACAGTTGAAGATGAAAAGAAAAGAAAAGAAGAAAAAAAAACCGTTGAAATTATTTTATTATATCAAAGTAAATATTGATTGGTTTAATAATGTTCACAGAGGATTTAAAATGAGGACAATTAAAAAAAAAAAAATCCATCACGATGAAATAGAAATAGAGCGTTCAGTACATATCAGTCAATACATATTTTAACAATTTTCATTTTTATTCTTGCCCATTTTTTTTTTCCCATCGTATGAAAAAAAAAAAAAAAAAAAAAAAAAAAAAAATGAGAAGATAAAGTCAAAGGAAATTGCAAACACCAAGAGAAATGAAAAGAGGAAGAGGCATCATTTCGTAAATTGCTGAGTTTTCAACATTCACGTGGAAAATGAAACGTAAAGGATGAAGCAAAAAAAAATTTGTGTTTGTGTGTCGAGAACAAAAAAAAATAAAAAATAAAAAGTTGAAAAAAAATAAAAAATGGAATAGAAAAATATGAGATAAAAAAAAAATCGACAATGTATTTTCTGCAAATGCAGATGTTAGTTTTTCTTTCTTGTTTTTTTCATTTTTTTTTTTTTTTCATTTCAAGTTGATGAAAATAATAATAATAATAATAATAATAATAATAATAATAAAATTGAAAAATATATGATATAAAATATATGTAATATTTACGGTAAAATTATAAAAATAATTATTTGTTTAATTTTTATGTGATATATAACTGAAACAAAAAATTGTATCTACAGTACTACTGAACTAAATAACTTATTCTGAAGAAAACTATAAGATGAAACTCAGTTTATTTACGATGATACTTTTCTTTAATTGTTGTTGCGTACAATAGTAGACTCAAGAGGGTTCCACATAAAAGTTGTATGAAATACAGAAGAAATGACGGTAGATACAGGATTGTAGTATTCCGTCTGAGAGGCTTAAGTGGTTGGAGGTGAGGAAAATAAAAAAATAATAAAATGCTCCATAAAATAACGTGCACTAGAATAGAATAAAAAAAAAAAAAAAAAAAAAAAAAAAAAAAAAAAAAAAAAAAAAAAAAACAACGAAGGGGATGATGATGATGATGAAGATGAAAATGAAAATAATCAAAATAACAGGAGAGAGTAGAATATTTGAAAAAAAAAAAAAAAGGAAATTACTTAAATAAAAAGGATGACATTAGACGACACTTTCAATTTTAATTTAATGGTTAAATAAACTCATTCATCCTACTCATACTCTATCACTCTTCTTGTTGTATATATAATGAATATATACACATATATACTTATATATATGAACATGCATATAACATCAACTTACAGTGGCGCTCCTATTTTACGTGAAAATTCATACATATGGGACGACACATGAAATATCACGTAGAAAAGGAAGAAATATGTTATTCTGAGTTCGTGTACTTGAAGGTTCTCCCATGACATATCACATTAAATTTATATATTATTAAAGAAAAAAAAAAAACAAAAAAAAAAAAAACAGGAAAAAGCAGGAAGAAGTAATAATAAAACAAAAAATAAACTGGACACGGTCACGAATATATAGAATCAAGATGGAACAGATTTTTTTTACTGCCTGATCAAATGCAGGGGTAAATTTTCCACCGAATAATCGTCCATTCTTTTTTTTCCCATACTCTATACATCGCTACTGCGGCATTCGAAACGCGTATAACTGCGATTTACTCACGTCCCACGCACCCTCATGGATACAAGAAAAATATCCATACACAGATACATATTCTTATATATAAACCTCATTTTATGAAGATAGGAAATTTTGGGGATTAGGCAAAGTTTTAACTTTTCAAAATCGTGTCATCAGAATAATCCTGAAAAAAAAAAAAAAAAAAACAAAAAACAACAACACAATAAATTTATATCGAATATTTAGTTGAATTTTATTTAAAATTAAAAAAAATTTTGTGTATATATTTACATTGAGACACTTGTATGAGTGTTTGAATGCAATGCAAAATAACGATGTGTCGTATGATGTTTAAAAGTAGGAAATGAAAAAAAAAAAATAAATAAAAAAAAAGCATCATCGATTACACGTCTCTACGTACTGTATGTATATACTAAAGATTCATTTTTATTTTCCCACTGGCACGTATATACATATACATATATACATATATATATATATATATATATATATATATACTCTGGCAGCTTGCAGCTTGCGCTCAAGTGGCACACATGCTTCAGCAATATTACTTCCTCTGGGTTTCCTTTTATGGATATTGCCAAGTAGATATATAGCGTACGACAGTGGCAGTTTCTAGTTTTACTCATAGCAAACACGAACAAATGCCAAAGATGTCTTCACAGGAATGTTAAAACCATCTCGGAATATTTAGATACGCACACTTATACACACATACACACACTGATACACACTGACACACTCTTCATGCATCTAATATTTGACTACATAACTGTAAACGTTCATCAAAAATATGTCCCCCTCATGTTTTGGAATTTTATGTTCCAAGATAAACGTGGCAAATTCGCACATTGCATCTTGATTAAATATACATATATATAAATTTATGTATATGTATGTAGATAGTTACTTTGTTTAGTGAAGCACATAATTAAAAGACTTAATAACAAAATATATCAGGTGTGGCTTTTTCAACATAAAAGTTTAATTGGCAATTTATAAAACGCGTCTAGATAAACATAGCGGTTCAGTCGTAAAATTCTGTTGGACGACAGTGGCACTCATATGTATATGTACTCATATATTTATAATTTATAAAGGTGCTAGCCTTGATAACAATGTACATAAAAATATATTTATATATTTATATACTTTAATAATTTTTTAATAATCATGTATAAAAAATTTTATTTGAAAAAAAAATTTCAACGCTCACAGTTATGAATGATAAATTGTTGGATGATGATATTTTTTTTTTTGAATATTTTTATTTTTTTTTGTAATAATACGTGTGTAATTTGAATTTAATGACAGTAAAATACAATTGATAAATATTTTATTTATAATTTTGAATTTTGAAATTATATATTATGCATATTTATTTACATGTATTTATAATATATGTATTTATATGTATTTAAATAATTACACGAGCTACCAGACAATTACGTTTTTACTGTGATCACTATTTACAACCGAGTATATAACGCGCAACGAAACATTCACGCTGATTATATTCCACTACACGGCACAAAACGCCCTCAGGGATAGTTGCATGTATTTCTATGTGTCCTGTATTTATATGATATAAATATATGTATAAGACACAGGCGTCCCCATGTGATATCTTTTCATGACCATCACCGACATTTTATGACTGCCGTATTTTAAGTCCAAGGCATCAAAGATACGAGGGCACGTCCAACTCGATTTACGAGTTCTCGTCATGGAGTCCTGCTTTCAGTAGCGAGATATATATTTTCTTATGAGTTTTTGCCACATATAAACACGTGGATATGAGTATTAAAAAAAAAAAAAAAAAAAGAAAAAAAAATGAATCACCATAAAAAATTATATTGATCGATTGAACACTTATTAAATTATTGTTTTTTTTCATTTTTCCTGTTTTCTTTTAATTTTTTAAACAAATTATTGTCATTATTATTATTTTTTTTTTTTTATTTATTCATTACAGATTCTGAGCAATCGCCAGCAGTATATTTACGTGATGATCCACTGTTTGGTACACTGCAGTTGCAACAACACAGTGAACTTCGTGCACCAACTGCTGAACGTGCAGCATTTTATCTTGACGCAGCAGTTGCTGGACGCCAACGTGAAGATAGTGATGCGCACATGTTGTATACACTCCATGTATATCAGTACAGTGTTGCTGGCAAAGGTGGTGGTACGTGTCCATAATATTACAAATGAAATATAATTATTATTGATAATATTAATTTAATATTTATTTTGTTTTATCAATGATACAGTGGCCGGTGGACGAAGCAGATTGCACTTGATGGATCTCGGAAATTCGGATCGTGGTAAATCAGCAGGTGGGATTCCACTGTCGGGTCTTGGAAATATTTTACTGGCAATATTCAATGGTCAAAAACATTTACCGTATAAAGAACATAAATTGACCCAATTACTTAAAGAATGTCTTGGATCATTAACATGTCATGCGGCAATGATTGCTCATGTATCACCAAATGCTCAACATTACAGTGAAACATTAACAACTGTTCAATTAGCGTCACGTATTCATCGTATGCGTCGTCGGAAAATTAAATTTGTGAGTGGTGGAATTCAGGGTAATGGAAGCGGTGGTAGTTCCGGTGAGGAGGCAGCGAGACCAAATAGCGAGTGTGATCCAAGCTCAAGTGATCTGTCAGCGGACACAGTGATTTATGTTGGTCCGGGGGCAGATGATGCGACAGACGGTGAACATCCACCGGTCTATTTGCCAAGCTTAAATTCCGGTGATAATCGTTGTGCAATGGGACGTGCTTTGCGCGGTTCTGTTGCTGAGAGACCATGTAAAATCCCAGAGGAACGCAGTCCAGCGCATAAAACAGCATCAACCAAAGCTGTTAAAGCATTGACACAAACAGCATCTAAACAAACATCACCAGCTCACAGTATAACAACGCCAAAAGCATCGCCTGCACGAAAAGCATCATTATCAAAACAATCGAGCACGAAAATTAATGATTCACCAACGAATAATAGTAAAATTCCAGTTGCCACAACGAGCGCTACTGGATCCGATGAACAATGGATTGATGGCCCGAGAATCTCACGATCAAAAGTCGCTGAAGCGCGTCATTTATTAAAAGATTCACATCATAAACGTGAAACATGGATTGATGGACCAATGCAACTCACAAGTGCGCCATTATTACATTCACAACAGCACTCGAGTGGTTATGGATTTATGGATAATCATAAGAAAATAATGATTAGAAAATGGGTTGAAAATCAATCATCGCAAATACAACGTGCCAAGCATATTGGTGCATCGCGTGGAGAATCAAAGTCAGGACAGTCTTCCGGTATATTCAGAGAAATGACAAATTTCAAGCAGTGCGATGACAATGAAGATGATACGTCTTTGTCAACGGTTGGTAGTGATAGTTTAAGGGCAACAGATGTTGAAGATATAACTGAAAAATTGGGGGTTAAATTAAATTTACTGAATGTTAAATCGAACACTGATTCTGGTTTGGATCTAACTGCGAGTCCAATTTTAGATGATAGCATTGATAAATTACGTGGATTAGATACACACGATGAGGAGGATGATGATGAAGAAATTGTCGTACCACCACCATTGCCATTAATTGAACCGTTGAGCAATGGTGTTAGTCGAGAAGTGTCTATGGAGAGTCTCAATTTATCACATAAAGATATTGTATTAACGTCCAGACATTCATTATCATCGGAAGATGAAATATTAGAAATTGTTGAAGTTGAAGATTTCGAGCCAGTACCCATGCAAGATTCTTGCTTACAAGTAACTGAGGAAGACATTGCATTTTGTATGGGTGAAAATCCATTACCAGAAAGTGATCAAGAAGAACATCCTTTAAGAATACTCAGTCAAGAAAATCTGACAATTGTCTCAACATTTACCGGTGAGTTTTATGCAATTATGAATATTATTATTTATCTTTTTTTTTTATTATTCTTTTACTTTTTTTGAAACCGTTACTAAAAGATGAAAAAGTATTATCATTGAGAAAAATATCAATATAACTTGGTAAATGAGTTTTATGAGTTTTATCCAAAGTCTTTGAAATAAATTGTAGTTATATTTTTTTACGAGAAAAATTTTTCCTCGAATTTTCTTCTTATTTTTTCAATTTTTTAATTTTTTTTTTTTTTTTTTTTTCCTTCCTATTACCAATAAAAATGTATTAAGGATGATATATGTTATATTTCAGACTCGATGTCAGTGATGTCAGATAGTGAACGTTACAAGCCACAATTTTCAACATCAATAGGTACTGGAGTATTACCCCGGCCTTACTTTGACCACGAGGACTTTCTTGAACAGGAAACTCGACACAAGTTTGACCAATTGGCTCGTCTTCATGAACTATATCAGAGTAAACTTGCACTAGCCAATGTTTCAAATTCAGCAACGTATCAAAGAGAGAATTCATCAACCATTAGTGGTCGCGATATTTCCTGTGAGTTTATTTTTCACATTTCAGTTTTTATATCAGATTAAATAAAAAATAAAAAAAATTTAACATCAAATTAATTCAGTAGTTTTTATTAGATGATTAAATATGTTTATTTTACTGTAAAGAGTTGAGAATTTCACACAGTACAGTGATCATCATACGAATGTTTAAAATTAAATAGGGTAGTTGCAGCGTGAGTGTAAGAATATGCCGTGGCACGATATAGCGGTGTTATGCAAATGAGTTTAACTATAAAAGCACAGTATATATATATATAGCGTTTGATCCGGGTGTTCACAGTCACGACACAACTGCATTCGCATATTGATTTTCAATCTTTCCAAAACATTAATTTCTATTTTTCGCTTATGCTTAAACATATAAATTCACAATATATATTATATACGCAAAATAATAAATTCAATTTCTGTTATTATTTTTTCAATGATTTTTCAGCTGCAAATGTCTTCCGTCCACCGTCACGATGCCAATCACTTTCACTGTCCGATGTTTTATTCAATGACAATGCGAGTAATCACGGTAGTATTTATAGTGAACCGGCATATATACCAGGAAAAAGTGAACAAGAAAAAATATGTGATAATTGCCGTCAAAGCATGTCACGCCCGGCAACAGCATCGTATTGGTATCCAAGTAGTGTTGCCCATTTAGCAAGTCCACGAAGATATTGTGGTAAATTAGGTGAATGCAATATTTCTAGTCTTCGACATCCTGACGGTGCATCAAATCCTAATCTTAAAGAAGAAATTGAAAGAATACCCGGCAATGGCGCATCTGGCTCGGATCCTGAGGAGGAATATATTGAGGCTAAAAAATTATTTACCACAGCTGAAAGAACGACGGAAAGATCTGAAAGAACAGTCACGGGAAAATCAGATGTTGAGGAAGAAACTAAAGTGCCAGGTTTGTCTTTAATTAATATTAATAAAAATGTGTATTGCTGCTTTACCTGTATTTTTCAATTAATTATTACTAATGTATTATTATTATTTTATTATTGCAGTTACCGTTCCTCTTCAATTGTCAATTCCGTCCTCATTGCCGTCCTCTGGACGAATGCAACGCAAAATCCTCAGTCTGGGTTCATCACTTGGATTAAACCGCGAGAGTTACGATTCTGGTGCTGATTCAACGCCGCGAGCGGCTAAACTTTCACCAGCGACATTATCAAGGCATCGCGCCGAAAGTTCAGGATATGATAGTGTTGTACGAGATAGCGAGATAAGCAGTATTGCCAGTGACTCGTCACGACAAACTAGTGCACTTCAAGAACATCAAGGTAAAATAAAAATTATTCAAAATTATAATGTTGATATCTTTCTGTCGCATCCAATCCACATTTTACATCTATTGTCCTCATTTTTTTTTTTTTTTTTTCCATTTCATAATACATTTAATAATGAGAAATAAAATCAAAAAGAAGATATAAATGAATACTTGAAAAGCGAAATATATTTGACTCCAATTAAAATGAATTTGATTGAAATGGAGAAAATAAAATTTAAATTCTTTCCCACCGACACGATGATTCTTCCCAGGTGGTGCATTTGGAGTTCTAACGTCAACGTTGTGCGGCTGTTTCAGCGGTGGGACAACTGGTAGAGTGCGGGCACCAGGTACAACCGGAAATTCCCGTGGTGATTCTCGCATACACAGGCGAGGACGTGGAAATCATGGAACGACGCGGTCTTCTACGCTCGGAACCACATGGCACGTTGTCCAAGATAAACAACCTGCGTCTGCGCCAACGTCTTCTTAAAATCGAATTGCGAAACGCTAAAAAAAGATTATTGGTACCGGACGATCGATGGAGTTATGACTGTGAGTACAGTAAATTATATTATTAATCAAACAGATTTTTCATACAGATATATTATTTATTGATAATTATTTTTATTTCTATCATTTAATAGTACACGTTGAGGACAGCATGGATTGGCGAGATCCATCATTCATTGAAGCACTAGAAGTTGAGACATTTATATTGCAAAAACGAGTTGAGGCATGCAAGAGTCATGTTATTCTTGTTACATGTTTTGATTCATATCCACGTCTAGAGCGACACAATAGTGCATCAAAAAATCTAACGATCTCTTAACATAGACTGGGATCAGTACAATCAACAATGTGCTGATCGCAATATTCATCAATTGTGTGACAAATTCATTCGAAAATTCTAGGATTTATAAAGTGTTGGGAAAAGAATAATAAATAATTAATAATGAAGAGAAAATAATAATAAATGGATAAATAAAACAAAAATGTCTAATGTGGAAATGAAATTATTAGTGGAATATTAACATTTTGATAATTCATTCATAACAATATTTAATAATATAACAGTCGATACTGCCATGATTTCATTGAGTTTTTATGTTATTTTTTTCTTTTTCTGATGAATTTTTTATCTGTGTAAAATCGGATTAAACGAGAGACTGATAATTATCTTCACACAAACCAAATATACACGAGTTTTCCAATAAAGACTGTTGGCTATTGCCAAATTATTATTCCACACACAAAAAGGATAAAGTAAAAAAAATATTCAAAATGCTGTGCGTTTATTACATAAAAATTCATTTTTATGTGATTGGGATTATTAAAAGAACAAAGTCAATTTTTTTTTTTCCAATATAATAGGACAGGTTGTGCTAAAAAAAAAAAATTTCCAAACTGGAATTTTTTAAACGTATATACACGTAATGAAAAAAAAAAAAAAAAAAAAAATTAATAATAATAATAATAATAATAATAATAATAAAGACTGATGCGTTAATGTCTTCGACCATCAATAAATAAAAACAAAAATACCAAACGTTATTTAAAGTGACATGCAAAAAAATGATATTTCGGGATAGATTGCGCGATACGTTAAATAATTGCCAAATAAATAAATAAAAAAAATAAAAAAAAAAAAAAGAAATAAATGAATCCATTACACAATTAAGAATAAAATTCAACAAAAGAAAAATAATAAATAAAGGAAATGCCATAAAAATATATATATACATGTATTACTGCACACGCGTACATTCAAGTTATTATCGTAGCTTTAATTGTTAATCGCAATTACCACACATCGTAGGGCTCTGTAATACACTGTAGACATGTTGCGAAGCAATTTCATAAACTCTATTGAAACATTTTTAATCATAAAAAAAAAAAAAAAAAAAAAACAATTATTGAATAAGCAGTCAAAATGGTGAGTTGAAAAAAATTAATTAATAAATTCAGAGTCCTACGAATGTCCACTAAAATAATGATAAATAAACAAAAAAAAAGAGTTTAATATTAAATAAAACAGATATAACTCTTGACTCTCCAATTTGGCTGCAATCGAATTAATAGATAGTTGATCACTCTGCCTAAATTTCACTCTTCATTCTACTTGAAGATTTTCACCTGTGAATCTAAAGAAAAAAAATATTGAATCCTGTGTCACCAACTTCATTTCCCAATAAATAAAAAATAAAAAATATTAAACAAAAATATACTTTTCCTTCCGCAACTATTAGTGACTTAACTAATTTGTATATGTATTGTAAAAAAAAAAAAAAAAAAAAATGAAAAAAAAAAGGAAAAGATAACATTTTTTAAAGAAAAATGTTGAAATACCGAATTTACGAGCACTGCCCATAATTTTTAACTGACAACTCGGACGGTTAATAATCGTGATAAATATTAGTAGATTCCGCGATAGTGGATAAACAAATAAATAAAAGAAAGATGGAATAATAACAAATAAAAATAAAGATATATATCTTCAACATCCCACTAAATCATCTTTGTATTATAATTCTTGTATTATATTTATATTTTATATGTACAAATTAGCAATGTAATTTCTTGTAATAAAGAACAATCTAGAATGTAAACGATCTTTAATAATATTCATATATATATAATTTTTTTTCTCTATTGAAAGTAATTTAACTTGATGAATCTACATACAATAAATTATTCCACCATATAATCTTTAAAATCATGAGATAATTATACGATTAATTTAAATTTAACAGTGATTGGCTTTTACGATAACTCAATTATATATATCCATCAATGAAAACCCACAGTAATGCCATACGACAAACGAGAACAATTCCATCATGCAAAATATAGGGAGCGCATATAAAATTGTTCCAAGAGACAGACAATTGTTCTAAAAGCTACGACGCAATAGTTATTTCATACTGAATGTGTGCAATTGTAGGTCCACCTCCGGTTCTTTACACCATTCATGTCACGTTTATTTCACAATATTTCCGTTCCCCACGCGCCGATACTCCCCAACTATTCAATGCCTATCTCATTATATTCTAATTCCATGAATGAGATGAAAAAAAAAAGAAAAAAAAAAATTGTTTTAAACGAAAAAAAAAAAATAATAATAATAGTATTAATAATTATGCACCCTCATCAAGAAATTCATACTCTCGTTGAGAATACTTGGAAATTTCTTAATCAGCAATTATCTTGTTAGAGACAATTCCATTTTTTTCGGTAATACAGAGAGTCTGGTCTGATTAGAGAGCAACGCGTCAGCATTTGTTCACACTCGGTCTACGTCATCATCACGAATATTTGGAGCATCAGTACAAAAGCGGACAGTAAATACATATCTATTTCATGTACATAGAGGTCTCGCTAAAAAGCACACGACCATGCAATGATGTTTGAGGGAAGCCCGAGATTAAACCTACCACGAAGAGTTTACCAAAGAAAAGTAGGGTGGGAGAACGTACAGTAGTATCCCGCATGACTATTCGCTTGGACTCCTCACGAATTTATCGCTCAGTCACACTCAACTGAGAGAATATTCCCAGACCAAGCCTAGAGTCCAAGACGATTAAGAGAGAAAAAAGAACAGAGGAGATAGGAAAAGAGAGGGAAAGAAAGAGATATAGACGTGGGGTTGATCAAGAGTGATTGTGTACGATCAGTCGTGTTGAGACACTCGCACGAGAATGGCACGTCGGGTTATATTTGTGGTCCTTTTTGTGGTTCCCACAATTTTCGCGATATCAGAAGATAATTTATATCCGTATAATGAGGCTAATTCACAATATCTTCAAACTGATTCCAATGATCAAATAATACCAGCTGAGGTGCACCTGAAAACCCCAATTGCATTTTACGATAAGATATACAATAACATTTATGTGAGTAATAAAATTATTTATATTTTGTTATTTTACTTTTTTTATTTAATTTTTTTTTTGCTTACTTAAATTTTTTAGTCATTTATTCATTTATTCATTTATTTATTTATTTATTTATTTATTTATTTATTTATTTATTTATTGATTTATTTATTCATTTTTTTTTTCTTCAACAAATTATTTATATATATTTTTCTCTTTACTCATAATATTAATTTACCAATTAACATTAATTTTTGCTCGCACGTGTGATGTCATGGGAATAATAGAATAAATTTTAATCGGACGTCATTAATTTGACTGACACAAATTCATTTTAAACGTGATAAAGTTTCGTATAAGCTCAATTATAATTGATTTTTTATCATTCAACCCGCATCCCCTTTGTGTAAACTATTAAATATTTAATTCCATATACATATATATATAATATAAAAATATATTATTGAATAAATGAATAAATAATTGTAATTTTATATTGATTTAACAATAAATATAAATTCATTGTTGATTTTCATTCAACACCATGATCTCACGTAATTCCACGAAGAAATTACTTACTAAAAATTATGATTTTTAAATAATACAACGTCAATGTTCATAAATAAATAAAACAAATACAATTTCAATACAACTATATGACAATTGTATGTAAACACAATCTTTATTTGCATTTTTACACCCATTGCGCTTTATCGAATAAACTATTGATGAATTTTATCAGTTGACAACATCAAATAATTTATCGTACAACAAAATACTAATAAAAATAATAATAAATAAATATTAAATAGAAATGACTCATATAAACATTCAACAACTCAATCCGGAATCTTTGTAAAAAAAAAATATATATTTATGTAGAGAATAATTGTTTAGATAATAATAATACAAAATTGATATAAAAATTCAAGATCAAATACGATTAAAATCAATACATGTGAATTTATTATTCTATTATTAACTCTTATATATGAATATATATATTGTTAGCTAATGTTAGTTAGTATAGAATAATATACGTTTTCTCACATTAATTTATCTGTATTGTCGACATTACAAAATCTGAAAGAAAAAAAAAAAAAACAAAAAAAAAATGAATAAACAAATGAAAATAATGATAAATTATTTAAATAATGGAATGATATCAATTGAATTGTTTATAGATGTGGTAATATAATTAGGGTATACCATTTAAATGACATCACTTTGTATTTTGGATTGGATCAAGGGCTGAAATACTTGATGGATTTCGTATAGTTAAGAAAGTTCAACCTACACGACAATTATCTTGACATTCCAGGTCATTGTTGGATGACATTTTCAGTCATTCAAAATGATTGTACTAGATTACACGATTGCGTTAACAATTTTATCACTGAGAATCACTTCTATCATTCATCATAATACTCACATGACATTGTCAATTAATAAAAAATAATAATTATTATTTTATAAATATTATTATTAACAAGATCGATTAAATATTAATTTATTAATTAATAATATTAGTTTTTTAATTTTCACTTTTTTTTTTTTTCTCTTGTTTAACAATCCCCACAGTCACGTGTATTGCGTTCCATTATGGCGCTAAATGATCTCTGACCCTTTGATAGCCTCGACAAACCGATAGCCACCGGGTCTTTCTATTTATTTCAATTTTAAACTATAAAATATACATAAACACAAGTATTAAAGTCAATTTACTTTGTACAATTGTGGATAGTGATCGATAGCCGGAAATTAAAGGGAGAAGAAGAAAAAATAATAGTGTCAAGTACATCAATGAAAAAATAAAGAAAAAAATCTAAATAATGTTTGACGTTACAAATTAAATTCAATCATGATATCTATGGGTATATTATCATGTGTTTTGTCATCATAGAATAATTATATATTTAGAGCATGAATTTAATGAATAGTATACGTTGTGGAGTTTAATCCAATCGTCACCTCTATCATTAACCCTTGATTCAGAACAATCTAGGTCAATATTTGGAATGTCATGTGTGTAGATTCAATGATGAAGTAATAAATAAAACTAGAATAATAATTATTTCGAAATAATTCAAAATTCTAATGATAATTATTTATTTTTCATATTATTATTTTTTTATTTTTAATATTTTCCCATATCTATCGTATAAATTGAAATGGATAAAATGAAAAAATATTGATGCTTGTTAACGCAAATGAATAAATGGCCAAAAGAAGTGGTCACACGGTGGGCACATTTTACTTGAGCTAATTAATAAAATGACGTCTAGTCTTAATATATACAAGCAGACAATGTCTTACTATACGTGACTTTTTTTTCTTTCTTTCTTTCTTTCTTTTTTAAACCCACAAATTGTATATATTTATCTGGGAATGTATGAAATATAAACACGCGACACGACATTATGGGTGAATGACTTCATTGCGGTAATAACAATTTACGTGAATGTCTAGTCGAGAATAATATACATTGTACACTCACTTCACAATTAATTAATGCATTTTTTGCGTCATTATTACATTTTACTACTCTAGAATTTAATCTAAATGCCCGATAATGTGTCGTTAAACAGATCCCCCAACAATTTTTAACCCCAATCTATATTTAATATATTTTATACTTTTATACTTACATGATAATTTATTATATTTATTATATTCATTTATTTATTTATTTATTTATTTGTAGATTAATGGAAATGGTGTTCTATCGTTTATCCGATCGATGAGACGATTCTTCAATATTGCGTTTCCATTGGATGATCCAGTAATTGCGCCGCTATACACTCACGTAGACACAAAGGGCTCAGGAACGATTTTCTACGGTGAAACCGACAGTCCCGAAATCCTGTCACGCGCGGGTGGAATGGTTCGTGCTGCATTCAAGAATGCTTCAGATTTCATGCCTACCCACGTATTTCTAGCAACTTGGGTTGACGTAGGCTACTTCAATGAGAAGAGTGACAAGGTATAGCGCCAAAAGATCTTATAAAAACCCCGACATTAAATCCTTAGTTAAGAATCATTGCGTCTGACAATTTATCTCTATTCACATAGATCAATACATACCAAGTGGCTATTTCATCCAACGGCACGCATTCATTTGTTGAATTTCTATATCCAACTGGTGGTATCCAATGGATTCAAGGTGAATCACATCCAAATGGATTGCCAGATGCCAGAGCACAAGCCGGATTTATGAGCGATGGAATAATGTATACATTAAAGGGTTCAGGAACTGATCAAATACAAAATATTGACAAGTATGTGGTAAAAAAAAATAATAAAATTCATGTATCCAATGTTTGAATTGTCAATTAAATTATTTCATTTCATCAATATTGACAGATGGTCGAATATAAATAAACCTGGTCAATGGATATTTCATGTTGGACCAATTGCGGAAGGTAGAAACATTAATCCACCTGACAACATCGAAAGTATGTCCAATTAAATATATTGAAAAAAAAAAAAAAAAAAAAATTTCATGCTCATATTTACAATTGTCGTTTGACTTTTTCTCTTTTATTCTTTCTTTCTTTTTCTGCTTTCTTTTTTTTTTTTTATCAATTGGATATCATAAGATTTCAAAATTATTTCTGTTTGTCATCTCTAACCGACTTGTTAACGTGCCACTCGCGCGTCAAGCGATTAACAATTTATTTACAGATAATAATCAACAAATTGATCAAACGTGCATGACTGGTGCAACGACATGTCATTCAAAAGCAACATGTGTTGATTATGAGTATGGTTATTGCTGCAATTGTAAATCTGGATATTTTGGAAATGGAAAATCCTGTCAACCAATTGGTATTTATTTATTTAGTCATTAAATTATTTTACACTTTTATAAATTTCATAAATTACATAAATTATATAAAAATAAATATATACTTGTTGATAATTCTATAAACAAAAAAACAAAAAAATTTTCAGATTTACCACTTCGAGTAATTGGACGAATTTCTGGAAAAATAAACGGAGAAGAATTTTCAGCGCGAGATCTTCAATGCTACGTACAAACTAAAGATGGAAGAACTTATACCGCTTTATCGCGTGTGCCAGAAAGTATTGGCCAAAGTTTTCAATTATTAAGTACATTGGGCGGTGTTATTGGATGGCTATTTGCTAAACCAATTGCCAATACTAAAAATGGATATCAATTAACTGGTGGATTATTTAATCATACAAGTGAAATTATATTTGGACAAAGTGGCGATAGAATTATTATAAAAAGTACATATATGGGTCTTGATGTATTTGGTCAACTTAAAATGGAGGCAAATATTCAAGGTAATATACCAATATTGCCAGATGATGCCAAAGTTATTTATGATGATCATGATGAACTGTATACACAAAGTCAAAGGGGTAATATCAGATCACACAGTAGCCGCAGCTATAAACTCAATGGCGACCCAACTGAATATCCATTTACACTTGATCAATCAATTATGTATCATGATTGTCCTTATGATCCAATAACAGTCGCTGATGAAACGACAAGATTGAAATTCTCACGTGGCTTAACCACATATGAAAGCCGAGAGGGTATTTTACGTTTTGCTATGAATACAAAAATGGCACCGCTACAAGAGGAAGATCCGTGTATACAGGGACGTGAAGTTTGTGGTGAACACAGCTCTTGTGTCGTTGATCGTGATGATTTTCGATGTATTTGCAATACTGGATATCAACAATTGTATGAAGAAGATGGAACTTCAAATTGCGTTGACATCAATGAATGTTTAGCTGGTTATCATGTATGCTCACCAGATGCTCAATGCATCAATAATGAGGGTGGACACACGTGTGAATGCCGACCGGGTTTCATTGGAGACGGTAGAATTTGCGATAGTAAGAATTTAATTCTACGTTATCTTATTTTTTTTATATTTATCTCTTGTTTAAATTGTTTTATAATATAATGAAATAATATTTTTATTATTATTAATAATCATTTTTTTCATTTATCAGGAGCAGATACGTGCGAGGATATACGTTGCGGTGAATTTGAAAATTGTGAAATGATAAATGAAAAACCAGTATGTACATGTGCACCTGGATACGTTAATAATGGTCATGGTTTGCCATGTTATCCGTTGGACGGTAAAAATTCATCAATTCAATTTAATACAATAAATAATTATCAATAAATAGCAATAAATAATATATATTAATTATTAAATAATTATAGATCCTTGTAATTTGGCGAATAATTGTTCACCACAAGGTGTCTGTACATACAATATTGATAAACAAGCACACATTTGTGTATGTCTTCCTGGATTTGTTGGTAATGCAGAAATGAATACTTTTATAATTTATTCAATTTACATTATGATTATCATAATATATGAATAAAATTGTAATTTTTCAGGAAACGGATATACGTGTACATTAAAATCTGAAGTTGTCGGTAATACTGATGAGCCACCCACTCCACAATGTGATGTTGATATGTGTTGGTGTCGACCTGGATGGGAACTCCGCGATAATGTTTGCGTACGACCGGATAGAGATGAACATGAGAGCAAATCCCATAAACACCAAAGTCACCGTGAGTAAATTAATTTGATATAATAAATATTATTATTTTCAATATTCAATAGGAAATTCACAAAAATGTCAGTCAAATCAAATTTTTATTCTCAATGGTAAAAGAATGAAATTATATAATAATTATATATTACATAAAGTAATTTATAAATGACGCTTATATAACTTTAAGTTGGCAATGGAATCATTAAGATTATCAAATTTATAGAAGAAAAAAAAAAAACAATAATAATAATAATAACTAATGTATTATTGTATGAGTAATGATGATGATGATGATGATATTGTTCTCTTGTAAATTATCCAAGCAAACTATATTATTTTATTAAATAACAATTTGTTTGATTACTAACATACATAAGAATTGCATCGTATGCGTATTTTAGTATTTGCACAACCACTTCCCGAATGCTTGAAGGACAACAATACTTGCATTTGTCCTTGGGGATATGATTATGAAAGTTTGGACGACACGTGTGTTCCACAGCCAGGATATAAGCACGAGACGATGGGTCCCACAGGATCCCAATGTACGCATGAAATGCTAAATCTAATATTCCATCCAATTATTTAACTCTCTATCCTCTATCCTTGAAAAAATCATTGCATGATCTACACGTATTTCTACAATATTAATTCATTTCATGTTTTTACTATTAGTTTTTTATTTATTAAATCATAAAATTAAATTTTCACTGTAAATATTAATTCAATCATTTATTTCATCAGTGCTGAGAATGAATAATTTATTTTATCATCGTAATTGCACTTTTGATCATGTACAGTATCTTGCAATGTGGTGAACACATGTCATGCATACGCTCAATGTGTATATGTAAGAGACCGTGAGGATTACGAGTGCCAGTGCTATCCAGGCTACGAAGGTGATGGAATTGAATGTATCAAAACAGGTAAAATTGCATCAAAAAAAATATATTATCATTATTAATAATAATAATAATATGATAAAAAATTTCTGTTTAATTTAATAATAAAATTTTTTTTTTAATATTTTCAATCTTTTTTTATAAGACACAAAATTCGAACTGAAAAAAAAAAAACAAAAAAAAAGGTACGTCAATAATATTACATAATAAAATTTTCAACTACAGATGTCTCGTGTATGGACGTTGATATCTGTGATCCAAATGCATCGTGTCGTACAGATGAGCCAATCGCCAAATGTGTTTGCAATCCAGGTTTTGAAGGCGATGGAACAACATGCAATCCTATTGGTGCTGAATTTCATTAATTTTTTCTCTTATTTTTCTTATTTCCATTGTCTATCTCAATTTAATAAGTCAATAATTTAATTTCATATCTGGATAAAAAAAAAAATTATTAATAATAATAGCAAATAAGTCTACATCTAAAAAAAAAAAAGGAGAATCAAAAATTAAATAATAAATAACTTTTTTTTTTTATTCATATTTAGACGAGTGCAGTGATCATTCGGAGTGTAATGTAAATGAAAGATGTTCATATAATCCATCTAAATCACGTTATGAATGTACATGCAATCCAGGATTTAATATGGTCGATGAACAATGTGTAGAAGCCGATTGTTCAACCAATCCTTCTCAATGCCATGTTAATGGTCAATGTGTTGTACATGGCGATAGGCATGAATGCGTATGTATTGAAGGATTTCATGGAGATGGAATACATCAGTGTGTTGAGAGTCACATTGGTTGTAATGTCTTGAATAATTGTGGTACGAATGCAGTTTGCGGCTACAATCAAACTTCAGCCAATTATGGATGTGTCTGCTTACCAGTGAGTATTGAAAATAATTGTTTCTCCCTTTTCTCTCATCCTATAATGTTAAAAATGTAATAATTAATTTTTCAGGGCTATTACGGCGATGGATACCACTGTCTTACTCAAACTTCGTGTCGGCAAGATCCAGATTTATGTTCTGCAGATGCCACTTGCATTTCAGTTGGTAGCAGTGACTTTGCTTGCGTATGTAATGAAGGTTTTACCGGTGACGGATTGAAATGTACCACATCTAGACACGCAGCAAATTTCTTATTGGTAAATCAAGGCACAGCAACATTGAGAATTCCATACTTTCCAACTGCTGCTTATCCTGGAGTACCAATACATTTAAAATACGATCAGATGGCAATTGCAATTGATATTGATTGTACCGATGGTAGAGCATATTCTAGTGATATTACTGGAAATAAAATAGCAAAATTATCATACAATGGATCGATTGCTGAAACATTTATTACTGATGTAAGCAGCGCCGAGGGAATTTCAATTGATTGGGTATCACGAAATATTTTCTGGACAGATTCTGGCAAAGGTACCGTTGAAGTTGCAAATTTAAATACGAAAAAACGAAAAGTTCTTGTCAATGATGGTCTTGTCAATCCACGTGGAATTGCTGTTCATCCTTATCGCGGGTTTGTATTTAATAATTATTATATTATTATACATATAGTAATAAATTAATTAAACAGTTTAAGAAATAGATAATTTATATGTTTATTTGTAGAAAAATATTTTGGTCCGATTGGAATCGAGTTATGCCAAAATTAGAATGGGCTAATGAAGATGGAACAGGACGCGAAATTTTTTTGCAGGGCGATGCCGTTAAATTACCGAATTCATTGAGTATTGATTGGGCAATGGATGAATTATGTTGGTCTGATGCTGGAACATTTACAATCAGTATGAAATTGATTAATCAAACTCTTGACAAATGAATTATAAATTATTCCACAATTTCATTTAATTTCAATCTTATAAATTTATTTTTACAGGTTGTACACCAATTGATAACAGAGTTGTTCGAATAATTGCTAAAAATCTTGCTTATCCATTTGGATTAGCAATTTCTGAGGAAAATTATTATTGGACCGATTGGAAAACGTAAATTAATATTCAATATTTCTTAATTTATCAATAAAAATTCATGTAAATTTATTTGAATTTTTCAGACATAAAATCGAAGCTATATCGAAGACTACAGGTGAAATGCAAAAATCTTTATCAATTCCTCCAGGTGGTAGTGGAAAATTATACGGCATCGTTGCTGTTCCTGAATCATGTCCCAGAGGTTTGTTAATAAATATAAAAATCAATGATCAATTCTCAAAACTCCTTTTTTTTTTCAATTATTATTATTTATTTGTAATTTTCCATTAGTTTCAAATGTTTGTCAATATGAGAATGGCCGATGCCATAAAGATCAATTGTGCTTGCCGGACGGTCAAGGTGGAAGAACGTGCGCTTGTGCCGACAATAACACTGGACCTTGCACCGAATCACGATATTCATCGTAGTCTATTGAACAAAGTGTAAAATTAACTTGCTCTTATCTTTTTTTTCAATTATCCATAACCCACATAATGTGCAAAATTTATTTCACCAATTTGATATAATAATTAACATCACATTGTAAATTCAACTATATATGCCGTGCGTATTTATAATAATAATCATTTTATAAAAACAATTAATTATAATTGTAACTAATTCCATCGAGAATTTTTATGACAAACTTTTTTTTTTTTTTTTTTTTTTTCGTATTTATAGAACAGCCATAAAATATTAATTATTGTAGTTATTGTATGCTATTTAATAATAATTACAAAATCCCAATTATAATGAATTAGGATTATATTTATAATTATATCATTTATTAGATGGTGATGATGGTACTAAACCATCACGTTCCATCTGTTGTCTCAATATGAATTTTTGAATTTTCCCACTGGTAGTTTTTGGAAATTCTTTAACAAAAATTATATATCGTGGAATTTTAAAGTGCGCTATTTTTCCTTTCGCATATTCTTTCATATCATCAACAGTGACATTTGAATTTTCACGTAATCGAAAACCAGCACAAATTTCTTCACCATACACATCATCATGAACACCAAATACACTAACTTCAAGTATATCTGGATGATTTTCATAAAAACACTCGATTTCCTGTATGAAAAAATCCAATTAGTAAAATCAATTTTATTTATTATTAGTAATCAATCAATTACCTTTGGGGAAATATTTTCTCCACCACGAATAATTATATCCTTCAATCTTCCAACAATTTCACCATATCCATTGGCATACAATATAAATTTATCGCCCATTTTCAACCATCCATCATCAGTTATTGTTTTCGAAGTATTTTCTGGATCATTCCAATAACCCTTCATAACAATATAACCACGTAGCCACAATTCACCTGGTGTTCCCAGAGGAACTGGTTGCCCTTTCTCATCCACAACCTCAACAAAAATTAAAAAATATATATATTTATTTACAGCACAAAACCATACATAATATTCTATTCTATATTTATTTACCATAGCTTCGACATGATTGTGAAGGCGGCCAACTTTGTCTTTAGCTATTGCGGCATCCTCCCCTGGAATCGATTGAAAAGCCATTGCTGTCGCTTCAGTCGAACCATAAGCTACCTTAAACAATAAAATCATATAATCATAGAATAAATCATTGAAAAAAAAATAATTAATAAATAAATAAATAAATAAATACATGAGTAAATTACAAAAATAATGGAGTATAGAGATATAATGATGTCAAATTATTATCATTCATAACTAACCACCACTGTATCGGTGAACGTTTTGTTTATTCTGTCCTTTAAAGTTGGTGAAGTATACGCACCACCGGTAAAAACATATTGTGAAGACTTTATTGGTAATTTGAGTCGCTCCTGAAGATCCAACATATTTATCTAAAATAAATAGTCGGATTAAATTATAAAATCATTATAAATGATTTTTTTTTTTTTTTAACTGTAACTCGTAGACAAGAGAACAAAATAATTTCTCACCCACATCGTTGGTGTTCCACTTATCAATGTACATTTTTCTCGTGCTAATGCCTCTAATGAATTCTTCGGATTGAATGACGGTCCTTCAAGTACCATTGAAATACCACCGCACAAAGTAAGCATACAACCGGACATCATTCCAAATGCATGAAAGAGCGGGACATTCAAACATAATTTATGAGTACCATCATCTACTATTCCCAAGCGATCAAGAATCTACAAAAATTCATTTATATAAATATTTATTTATGATAATATTTATTATTATTATTTTTTTCTTTTTTCTATTTGAATATTTATATAAAATTGATATTTATATTTGCTACTTACTTGATGTCCATTATTCACAAATGATTTGTGCGATAACACGGGTGCTTTAGGACGACCAGTTGTCCCAGATGTAAATTGAATATTGCACGCGTCATTTGGCGTAATTTCATTTTGAGTCGCACCGATAGCCTCAACCTCAACTCTATTTGCCAATGATTCTACATCCTTGAAACGACGTGTACCTCTATAAACAATAATTAAATCAAATTCTTGGAAAGATATAAAAAAACTTTATATTCATATACATTTATATATATATTTTTTTTTCAATTTTTATATAATCCCCACGATAATTCTAATAGTTCATCATAATATATAAAATTTATATTACGTATCGTTATAAATTTCAATTTTATTTTCGTATTTATTGATTAATTTTTGTATTTATTATGATTCCTTACACCACATGATTGTCAGACCACAGAATAATATTTTCGAGTAATGGAAATTTTGCTTTAGTATTGAGCAACATACTCCCATAATCCTGTCGTCGAAATTTTTCAGGAGCTATAATGGCTTTCATACCAACTTTTTCCATACAATAATTCAACTCGTCCTGTTGAAAAGCCGGATTAATTGGTACTGTAATAAGTCCAGCACGCTCAATAGCAAGAAATGAAAGAAACCATTCGACATCATTTGGTCCCCAAACACCAACACGATTGCCCCGCTTTAGACCCAATTTTTTTAATCCCGCAGCCAATTTATCCGCACGATTGATAGTTTCGAAAAAAGTCATACGGATATTTTGATGATTTGATATAACACATTCACGATTTGGCCACGTTTTAATAGCATCACCAATTAATTGACCAATTGTTATATCAACTATAGGCAGTGATCCAGAATAAAAACGATACGATAATTCTGGATCAATGGCTGTACTATATCGCAATCTTTTGATTAAATATTTTTTAGCTAATTCTAATTGATTTATATGAAACACATGTCGTTTCATTTGATATTTTATAGTACCAAACATAATTATAAAATATTTAAATTAAATTACTTAAATTAAAATCAATAAAACCCACGTTAATTTTTTTGTATGAAAAATATTATTAGAATGACTGAAGTATACCACACTCGCGTTAATATAACTGAAGTAGCATAAATAAATATAAGTAAATTAAGAGTCGTTGAAAAAAAAAAAAAAAAAAAAAAGAGAGAGAGAAGTAGGGATTGTGATAATGTCCATGAATAAAAAAAAAATATAATATAATAATAACATATAATTTTATCTGTTAAAAAAAATGCGCAATAATACATATATAAGTATGAATTAATTTCAAAGCAAATATAAATTGCCAATCCATCTATTCTTATCATCAAAATAAGAAATAACTAAGTCAGTATTATTATGCAAGTGATTTTGAAAAATAAATGCATATGAAATAAATGACATTTATATGTTTTAAATTGTAAATGAATGTTATAAAAAAAAAAAAAAAAAAGAAAGAAAGAAAGAAAAAAAAATAAATACAATAATTATATAAAATTTCAATACAAATATAAGATTTTTACATAAAAATGATTTCTTTTTTTTTTTTTTTCCCACTCACTTGACATAGAAAACTTTCAATGAGGACGAATCATGACCTCGAATTATCTGCACTGTTAGTGAAAGGATTAGATCACATATATCACAGTTGGAATGAATATAAACATGTTTTGTTGATTGCCGTGACATAATACGGTAACTTGACCGTGACAATCTATCGTAAATAAATAGATAATTATAATTATAAATTATCAAAGGGTTTTTTAATTGAAACTTATTTGATTACATTTAGGGATTTTATGGTATTGGTATTGGTTTAAGTGACATACTCTTTCGGTAAAATTTTTATCATTAACTTTATATTCACACAAATATTCTTCTATATCAATGAAAATTATGGATCACCCTGAAGAGAATAAATACATAGAATATATTTCACACCTGAATATGGTAAATATATTCGCATGAACTCTCAACCAAATCACCGGCAGATATGTGCATAGATAGGAATGACTATACGGAGTCATCGACCTCTTGCTCACAACTTCCCCTATTTGAGGAATGCGGTCAATTTTTTGATGAATATATAATTTTAAAATATCGTAGCAATCACATCAATATTCTAGTCCTACGTATGACAAATAAATTCTAGGGCCTGAAATAACGTTTTGCAAACATTTAATATGAATTAAAATTGATATAAAAAAAAAAAAGTAAATAAAATTAATTATTAATTTCACATTTTTTTTTTTTTTCTTTTTCTTCAACATTGAATTGTGAGTTTTCATAAAAATATATATAAACTCACTGATATTAGCTATTAACCCAATTAAAAATAATCACAGAAACATATAAGCAAATACTACTATATAATCGATTAATAAATCAATTTGATGAGATTCGATAAATTTACTTCTACTGATAATTGACTGGATAATTAATCAATTTGATAAAGTTATTTCTACTGATGAATGATTGAATGATAAATCAATTTGATCAAATTTATGATTATAAAAAAATATTGGATAATTGAAGGTGCATCTGAGAGTCATACACATTAAAATAATTGAAGTTTAAAAATTATACATTTCCACCTATTAACCTCATGACCTTCCTTTGATAACAAATAAATAAATATATATATATATATATAGTATATTTTACCAAGTTGAATAAAGGTTACATTAGTTACGGTCAAATATTGCATACACGCAATACTCATGAATCAACAAAGTTGTTTCTTGAAGCAAATATGACACTAAGACACACCATCAATTTCTTTAAATATTTTTAAAATTATATTTTTATTACATTTTATTTTTTACTGTTGAAAATACTAATCTTTCCTTTACTATTTTATTATTTTCCAACCTATAATTCACGAAGATAAGATAATAAATATGATAAGAAAAAAAAAAATATATATATATATATATATATATATATATATATATATTTATAAATATAATATTCAAGGCAAATGTCAGTTAGAAATCAACGAATATAAAAGTTTGACGGATTAGCACTCAGGATATCAGTTCATTTGTAAATCACGAAACGAAACTACTTGATTAACAGTTATTTATGTCTTTATTCAGAGTTGTAAAGACAAACGGAGACAGTTTTGGCGAAGTGTCTCAGTTTATTTGCTGCATTGCAGGGAACTCCTCATGTATTCATACCACATCAATTCAAATTATTAACAAATATAATTTATACAATCAGATATAATAATAATAATAATAATAATAATAAACACTTGTTTTTTTATTTTTTGTTTTATTAATTGTCAATGCCAGATACATTATCAATTCTCTAAATTTTATTCTACTCAAAATGATGTTATTACCTTCACAAAAAAAAAAAAAGTATCATGCATTTATATGAATTATATAAAATTTTTGAAAAAATTCATTAAAGTATAGGTGTCTATGAACTTATGATAACAATAAACCAAAAAAAAATAAGGATAAAATCAGTTTACGTAAAGATGTTTGATCCATGAAAAAATATATATATTGAAGAGTTGCAATTGTTTGTATGGTATAGAGAGACTCGAGTTTATCCCCGTGGTGGCGTGTTCACCACCCTGAACCGGAAGTCGCGTGTCGACGTGGCCAACTGGTACACCACCCCTCTCAACTATTCACCACCACTTTTAACATGTCTTAGAGATCGTATATAATCCTGCCACTAACTTCACTTAATATACATATGTATATTAAACTAAAGGCAAATGTCTTTGTACTGGTAGCAGTATATTCTAACGAACCTCGGCAGCGCCGACTGTGATTGGTCGTTCATACCAACCCCAACGAGGTCCCAAAGCCACGACCCTTCTCTCTTCTATTGTATACTGTCTTCAGACTCGTGAGGATATTCGGCGCGTATACATACAAAATTTTTTGGATATTGTATCGTAAAACACGTTTGAATTATTTTTATTATAAATATTTTTGTCTATTTTTTTCTTTTTTTTTTTTTTTCCTTTTCAATTTCATTTATTTTTAATTAACTAGAATTCAATAGATTGTGATAATGTCTAATATTCATTGATGATGATGATGATGATGATGATTGAGTGTGTCAATTGTAATTATTCAAGTTGAATCAGTTCTTGTGATATACGAGTGTGGATAAAATGATTGGACATCATGTGAAATTTATCAGTGCATTGTATTTAATGAGAATAAAACGAAAAAATAAAATTTATAAATTTATAAATAGTCACGATTGGAGTAAGATTATTGTACTTGCTGGTCACCAATTTAAAATACAATTTTATTCACCATGATTATTATAAACATCAATAGAAATCAATTAAAAAATTGTAGATTATATAAATACAGCCAAATTAGTTGAAAAAAAAAAAATTTATATATATATATATATATATACATATGTATATATTTTTGCATGAGAAAAAATTTTTTGTTAGTCCAGTATCTTCTTTTTTACAACATAATCATGATAAAATATCATGATAATAAATTCATACATAATGAAACATCACATAAAATAAGATGAGCAGTAATATTAAAAAAACTGGGGGTGGGAAGGACGATAAGAAAAATCCATCGAGCAAAGAGGATAGTCCTAGTGGAAAAGATGATACTGGCTCATCGTCGACCGGTAGCAATGGTTTGCCAAGTGCTGAACCATCGCAGCCTGGAAGTAAACCAGGATCGGCTGGAGCAACAGCGAGAGAGGGTGCCCAACGACTTCTGGGTCTTGCGATTCGAAGTGAATGGGCCCCTGTCGACCAATTGCTCAAAACTTTAGAGAAGACGATGCAAAGTGTGACCGATGACAGTACTCCAGCGCCCCTTGCTGGTCTTATGGATCCAGTTAGTAATTTAATATTAATAAAATTTATTTTTCAATTGATTTGTAAATCATCAATGTTTCAAATTGCTTAATTATATTTTCTATTTTTATAATAGGCAACTGGTATGACACCACTGATGTACGCAGTTAAAGACAACAGAACAGCATTGATAGATCGATTAATAGAACTTGGCGCTGATGTTTGTGCTCGCAACAATGTAAGATTTTTATTTTGTATTTTATTCTCATTTATGATATTTTATCATTTAAAATTTTGACAAAAATTAATTCAATGTCATATGGAATTCAAACATATCTGGGTACAAATGTTTGATTAAATAACCAATGCAAAAATTATTTAGCAAAGTGATAGGTGTGCACAAACCCTCAATTATTTATTTTAAATTCATGCTAAGTAAAGTCACACGAGAATATCGGGGTGCGATGGCGTCCACTATGACGGATTAAACACAACTGTTAAGGGATTGCGTGAAGGAGAGCCAAGGCCAAGGTACTATGTAAGCGAGCTTGAAAAGAAAGTAGGCCAGTCACAGTCAGTAGACCAGGAGACTCTAAAGAGAAAAACGATTTAATAATGAGAATAAAAAAAAAAAAAAAAAAAAAAAGAAAAGAAAAGAAAACTAGAAAAAAAATAGCTCGATTCAGTATAAAGATTAATATAGTCTGCGCAATAAACAACAAAAGAAATAACTTTAATTCAACATAATCATGATAAAACATAAAATTCTTTTGTTGAATTAAGATTGATGGCAAAAATTCCATGGATTAAAAATGACTAAGACTCACGCCGCAAGAATTGTGTTTATTTTTTTTTGTTTTGTTTTTGTTTTCTTTTTTTTTTTTCTTCTTCTTTTTTTTTTTCACATTGTAAAATCTATATGCACTGTATAACAAAGGTGCACGCACACAGATATTATCGACCGTATACTTTAGTCTGCCGCACCTCCGCCATGGCCCCGATATGATTTTCAAATTGCATGCTAATAAACTGTGATTGAAACGGTAGCCATACGTCAATCAATTTTCTGCTTTTTTCTCCTATTATTTTTTTTTTTTTTTTTTTTTTTTTTTTTTTTCTTCTAGAAAATAATATTGGGCTTGGTAATGCATTAGATTAATTACCAAACGTTAATTATCTATATACAGAGCAGATGATTCATCAAATGCATATTCACCATCCGATTATCAATATTTATTTTTTACTTTTAAAATTTTTATTTTTTATAAATTTCATTTTATGGGTTATTTATTTATTTATTTATTTATTTTTTTTTTTTTCAGGACAACTACAATGCCCTTCATATTGCTGCAATGTATTCTAGAGAAGATGTCGTTAAATTGCTTTTAGCTAAGAGAGGAGTAGATCCTTATGCTGCAGGTGGTGTAAGTGACTACAATAAATATTTTATCGATTGACATTTTTTCATCATCATCATCATCATTATTATCACATTTTCCTCTAATGTTTAACTTATTTATTAATCATGAAAAAACAAAACAAAAAAAAAATAGCCAAAACACCAGACCGCAATTCATCTGGTGGCATCACGACAAACTGGTACAGCCACATCAATTCTTCGAGCACTTCTCAATGCTGCCGGACGGGACATTAGACTTATTGTTGATGGTGTACGTATATTATTTTTTTCATTAATGTGATGAAAATTTGATACAAAACTTTTTTTTGTTTGTTTGATAAATCAAATGATTGCAATTGAATTTGATATTTGCATTGAAATATAATCTTCAAAAACTGGCGTCATTGAATAAATGCAGCTTCAAATAATTCAAAACTTTATAATATATGTAAAAGACAATTCATGTGTTTGGGACGGGCGTTATATTTTGTCGGTTGTGTCGATGCAAGCCCATAGTTGCATTGTGTTTGCGTGACATGATGCCGCGGTATCGCCGCCTGGCACTACCGCTCTTTCTATTCATTCTCTTTCTATATTCTCATACCTTCCATAACTCTTCTTATCCTTATTTCAACTCAATCATTTGTATTACCTTTTATTTTTATTTCTTTTTTTTTTTTTTTTTTTTTTTTCAATGACATTTTTTTCTCAAAAAAAAAAAATTCCCAACAATTTTAACTGATATATCTTATTCTCATATTTGGGAATATGAAGATAAAATTATAAGTTATGAATTTATATAGAAATTATTTAAATATTTAATCTTCATCACACCACGAAATAATTCATATAATATTTGATATCAGTATTTCGTGCAATAAGAATTTCAGTTTTCAACTGGAACTCGGTGGATGCACGTGAATCTGTGCCATGTCTGACTTTTATATCTATCCATGATTTATTTTCTTGAAAATTTATTATTGAACGATCAATAAATAATAATATCTATAATGTTACCGGAAATATCAAGAGATTACGAAAATTTCGTGCAGAAAAATCGAGTGCGTGTTAGCGCTGGTAAAAATTGGAAAAATATGCTGAAATCTTTGTCAGATGCTCGTGTATGAGATAAATAATTACTCGGATAAAACTATTCAATAAATAATAAAATAGAAAAAATAATGTTTGATTAATTTTTTGTTTTGTTTTTGTTTTTGTTTTTTTTTTTTATATATAATTAGCGGGGAAAAATTCCGTTACTTTTGGCAGTTGAGGCAGGAAATCAATCAATGTGTCGTGAACTATTATCACAACAAGCACCAGAACAACTACGAGCAACAACACCAGCTGGTGATACAGCATTACATTTTGCTGCTCGAAGACGAGACGTTGATATGGTGAGAATTCTGGTTGATTATGGAGCCCAAGTTGACATGCAAAATGTAAGTACAGTTAGCTAAAAAAAAAATATATATATATATATATGTATTTCCATCGCCATAATTAAAATATATTATAAATTCTATAAATAAAAATAATTTATGTTATAAAAATTCATGATAAAAATTCAAATGCCTATTTCATTAATACACTGGGGCGTAACTTCTGCATGCGTAATATATTAATACAAATCGTCGCAATGCGTCAGTGGTACGAATGCAAACTTGTTTTTTATTTTTATTTTTAATATTACTCAGTCATTCAGGAAATTTGTGGTGGACAGGTAGTTTATAATTTTTTCTTTCCAATTTATTACGTATATCCGCAATGAGCCTAATGGTATTAAATAAATATCCAATATTTATCTGTAAAAATATAATAAAAATAAATAATATTTATATGAAATAAATAACATGTCATTATCATCAGGGTGAAGGTCAAACGCCTTTGCATATTGCAAGTGCAGAGGGTGATGAAACGTTGGTTAAATATTTCTATGGAGTGCGTGCATCAGCATCAATAGCAGATCATCAAGATCGTACACCAATGCATTTAGCAGCGGAAAATGGGCATGCAAGTGTCATTGATTTATTAGCCGAAAAATTTCGTGCTAGTATATTCGAGAGGACAAAAGACGGTTCAACATTGATGCATATTGCATCGCTAAATGGCCATTCTGAATGTGCAAATATGCTATTCAAAAAAGGTGTTTATCTTCATATGCCAAATAAACGTGGTGCAAGATCAATTCATACTGCAGCTAAATATGGACACGTGGGAATTATCAGTACATTATTACAACGTGGTGAAAAAGTTGATGCAACAACAAATGATAATTATACGGCTCTACATATCGCAGTTGAGAGTGCTAAACCAGCGGTGGTGGAAACACTTTTGGGATACGGAGCTGAAGTTCATGTGCGCGGTGGAAGAATGCGTGAAACACCATTGCATATTGCCGCACGCGTTCCCGATGGTGATCGTTGTGCTTTAATGCTTTTAAAATCTGGTGCTGGACCAAATTTAGCGACAGATGATGGACAAACACCCGTCCATGTTGCCGCAAGTTATGGAAATTTGACGACACTCCGTTTACTTCTGGAAGACGGAGGTGATCCCATGTTTAAATCCAAAGTATGATATTTATTAAAATCAATAATTTAACACAATTAATCAATACAAATAATTATACAAATATTTTTAAATGACAGAATGGAGAAACACCACTACATTTGGCGTGTCGTGGATGTAAATCAGCAGTTGCACGTCATTTAATTGAATTCGTAAAAGAAAAACGGGGTGCAGAAGTTGCAACATCATATGTAAATAGTTTAACGAATGAGGGTGCAAGTGCACTTCATTATGCCGCACAAATTGATCCAAAAGACGTCATGGAACTAGGCGATGATCGTGCAGTGGTACGTGCTCTACTTGAAAGTGGCGCAGATGTTTCACTTCAAACACGACAAGCTCAAGAATCAGCATTTCATTATTGTGCTATTGCCGGAAACAATGAAGTACTGTCCGAAATGATAAGTTACATGTCAGCAACAGAAGTTCAAAAAGCATTGAATAGACAGAGCGCAGTTGGCTGGACGCCGCTGCTGATAGCTGCTCATCGTGGACATATGGAGATAGTGACAAATCTCTTGGCGAATCATGCTAGGGTTGATGTGTTTGATCTTGAAGGTAGGTCGGCATTACACCTGGCTGCTGAGCACGGCTATCTCCAAGTCTGCGATGCTCTGCTTGCCAGCAAGGCATTCATCAACTCAAAATCGCGTGTTGGAAGAACGGCACTTCATTTAGCTGCAATGAATGGCTATACGCATTTGGTGCGATTTCTCGTACAGGATCACAGTGCGGCTATTGATGTATTGACATTACGAAAGCAAACACCATTACATTTAGCAGCGGGATCAGGTCAATTAGAAGTTTGTCGATTATTATTAGAGCTTGGTGCCAGTATTGATGCTACCGATGATCAAGGACAAAAGCCCATACATGCTGCTGCAATGAATAACTATGCTGAAGTTGCACAACTATTTCTTCAACGTCATCCAAGTCTCGTGATGGCATGCACGAAAGATGGAAATACGTGCGCACATATTGCCGCGATGCAGGGAAGTGTTCGGGTTATTGAGGAATTAATGAAATTCGATAGGCAAGGTGTTATTTCAGCAAGAAATAAATTAACCGAGGCAACACCACTTCAATTAGCCGCTGAAGGTGGACATGCTGAGGTTGTACGGGCATTAGTGAGGGCTGGCGCATCGTGTGCTGATGAAAATCGTGCAGGTTTTACTGCTGTACATTTAGCAGCAAAACATGGACATGGACAAGTTTTGGAAGTTATGCGTTCATCACAATCATTAAGAATATCCAGTAAAAAACTTGGGGTCACGGCACTTCATGTTGCTGCATATTTTGGTCAAGCTGGTAAGTCAAATAATTAATTAAATATCTTAAACCATAAAGTTATAAATATAATATAAAAATACAATCCCCTATTAATTTCTATATAATTCGAATGATTGATATTTTAATTCAATATCAATTGTTTCTATGATTATCTTATAAATGAAAATCTTTTTTCTCAAGGTATCTATCTATGTATATATTATATATATATATATATATATTTTTTTTTTTACTTTAATCTTAACCACTATGAAAAATCCGTGATAATTGTAAAATTGACGTTATAAAAATTTAGGTTGTACAAGCTTTTTATTTTCAATTGTTCAAGTTTGTAAAATAACTGAACACAAAACATTTTTACACGAGATGCAATGCTCAAACGCGTTAAAAAAATTGGAAAAAAAAAAATAATAATAATAATAACACTGATTTGTCCAAATCACGATTCAGCAGAGGATTATAATTATAAAAGTCGATCACATTTGGGGACAATCATGTATTTTATCCAATGATTGTAATCAAAAAATTTTAGTCACGATATTGAAATAATCGATTCGCTGACCGCTATATACGGTAATATTTTATTTGAATTTTTGATTTATAATTTATTATAATGTACAAAGTAAAATTAATGTTCAAACGAAATAAATTTTGGAGGGAAAATCTGATTCAATAAAACACGAATGTTGTCCATTGCGTGACTATGCAGCTGAGAGAGTCCTTAACGCTATGTGTTATGGCTTGTTATGTAAAAAAAAAAATTAAAACAAAAAAAAAAACGCATGAATCACGCGAGCTCAAATGTTTGTATTTTTTTTTTTTTTTTTTTTTTCATCCTGTCTAAGTATTGAAGAAAATAAAAAAGTCAACAATAAAACAATGAGACAGCCTTATATGTTCTGTGTAAAAAAAAAAAAAAAAAAAAAAAAAAATTTATATATACATGACATCAATGTCATACAAATGGTACGAAGACTGGTACCACAATACCAATAATATACAACTAATTTTCTCTTCATTCAAACAATCGATTCACTTCAATGTTTCAAATATATCATCGTAAATTTTCATCTATTCATTATGCAAATAAATTCACTAACCCAAGTTCATTGGTGAAACGTGTGCACAATGATTACGCTATTGTTTTAAAAAAGAAAAAAATAATAATAATAATAATAAAATTTAATGTACATACGTATATAAATGTTTGTAAAATATAAGGTCACAAGTTGATAATACAGAAACGACTTTAGGTGAGCTTGCGATACATTAATGCGATTAGAGAACCTTGCCACAAGGTCTTGGTGTTATTTGCACGTAAAGTACTTAAGCTCGAGAATATTTTATTCTTATACATCACAATAATTACTTTTTGTGACCATAATGTTTCAATATAACTTGATATTACAGTTAAAAAAACACGATGTACAACTAGATAGTTCCATTTGGAAATAATATATCATGCACTCACTTATACAATAATTAAAATTGAACAAAAATATTGTGATATGTATTCTCCTTAGTTCTATGAACAATTTCAAGGGTTATAAAACCAAAAAAAATATATATACATATTACTTAATAATTGCAGATACGGTTCGTGAATTATTAACCCACGTCCCAGGAACAGTAAAATCTGATCCACCCACTGGTGCGTCACTAGTCGGTGAATTAGGTTCAGAATCCGGTATGACACCACTACATCTCGCTGCTTACTCTGGAAATGAAAATGTCGTTCGATTGTTATTAAATTCAGCGGGAGTGCAGGTATTTATTTATCATACGTACAAAAATAAAATGAAATATTGATCATTGATGATTATTATTATTTTTATTATTAGGTTGATGCATCAACAACGGAAAATGGATTTAATCCATTGCACTTAGCATGCTTCGGTGGTCATATCACAGTAGTGGGTCTTTTATTAAGTAGATCCGCGGAATTGTTACACAGCGCTGATCGTTATGGAAAAACTGGGTTACATATTGCCGCAACACATGGTCATTATCAAATGGTCGAAGTTCTCCTGGGTCAGGGTGCAGAAATCAATGCAACTGATAAAAATGGATGGACACCACTGCATTGTGCTGCAAGGGCAGGATACCTAGAGGTGGTAAAACTATTAGTGGAGAGTGGTGCTTCACCCAAAAGTGAAACTAATCTTGGCAGTGCACCAATTTGGTTTGCTGCGTCTGAAGGTCACAATGATGTACTCAAATATCTTATGGAAAAGGAGCATGACACTTATGCATTGATGGAAGATCGACGAGTGAGTATATCTCGATGAGATAAAAAAGTTTTTCATTAACACTAGAACTACCAAGGGGAATCGAAATGATTTGTTTGACATTTTTTTAAATTAAAATTTTTTTTTTTATTTATATAAAATATAAAAAATATATATAAAATTTAAAATTTTTTAATTTAAAAAAATGTCAAACAAGTCATTTTGACCCCCTTGGTAATTCTAGTGTTGAATAATTATTTTAATTAAGTATGTTGGATAAAATTTTAATTATTTTCAATCACAATTTTTTTTTTTTCGTAAAAAATACCGTGTCAATACTCATGTTGATATTGAATTAAATCTTAATTATTTTTGTTTTTGTTTTTTTTTTTTTTTTTTGTTATTTTTTTATAGTTTGTCTACAACATGATGGTATGCAGCAAAAGTAACAACAATAAACCGATTGAAGAGTTTGTCCTGGTATCACCTGCTCCTGTGGATACTGCAGCAAAACTATCTAACATCTATATAAAATTATCGGAGAAGGAGAAGGAACGTGCAAAAGATTTAATTGCTGCGGGGAAACAGTGCGAAGCAATGGCAACAGAATTATTGGCATTGGCAGCTGGTGCTGATTCAGCTGGACGAATTTTAACGTCAATGGATCGACGGAATGTGGAGTTTCTCGATGTTTTAATTGAAAATGAACAAAAAGAGGTGATAGCTCATACAGTGGTGCAACGTTATCTTCAAGAATTGTGGCGTGGAAGTTTAAATTGGAATGCGTTTCGTACAATTCTATTATTTATAACATTTCTCGTGTGTCCACCAGTTTGGATTGTATTTGCCTTACCATTGGGACACAAATATAATAATGTGCCCATTATAAAATTCATGTCGTACCTGACTTCACACGTTTATCTAATGTTGTTTCTATTACTGGTGGGCATTACACCAATATATCCTGTTATGAGATTAAGTCTGATACCATATTGGTATGAATGGTGTTTACTAGTAATGTTATCAGGATTATTACTTTTTGAATTAACTAATCCAAGTGATAAAAGTGGACTTGGTTGGATAAAATTAGCAGTGTTACTATTCGGTATACTTGGTGTTGCATTTCATCTTGTGGCATGGAAAATTTTTGATATACATTATTGGCCAACTTTACTTTATCTACGTAATCAACTGTTTGCCCTCGCATTTTTATTGGCTTGCGTTCAAATACTTGACTTTTTGTCATTTCATCATTTATTTGGACCGTGGGCAATCATCATTGGAAATTTAATGAAGGACTTGGCAAGATTCCTTGCTGTTCTTGCTATTTTTGTATTTGGATTCTCCATGCATTTTGTGGCACTCAATCAGGCATTTAAAAATGGTGATCAACCGAGGAACAAGAGAAATGCATTTGCGGATGGTAAGTTGGACACTTTTCCATTTTACAATAAATCATTAATTTCAAATCACTACTTACTACTTCAGGTCAATCAAGTTATTTATTTAATTATAATTTCTCAATTAATAAGAGATGGATTATTTTTAATTGTAATCCAATGAGATTGACCAAAAGTAGTAAAAATCTCAACTTTCACATCATCATAATATAATATTTAATATAAGTGATTTAAATATAATTCGAATTCAGATTCAATCGTTTAGATAAATACAATCGAAGTTTTAAATAAACTAGATTATTCATTAATAAATGTATTGTGATTTTGATAAAATTATTAGGAGGTAATATTCAATTAAATTATAATAATAGATTTTTTGGACAATGATACGGAGTGGATAGAACCACCAGCGGTGGTACCCCATCATCGTTATGGACGCTACAAGAAAAAAAATGAATGTTGTGATGAAAGCGCCCGAGATAGTAAGTCTTGACGACACCGAAGTTAAAAACAAAAGTTAAAAAAAAAAATAAATAAAATATATTAAATATTAATATCAATTACCCTTGAATGTGCAGTATACATTTAACCCAATTATCGGTGTCGTCATCCGTTCTTCAATCCATTTTTGTACGTGCATTAACGCGTGTGTTTTGTTGCCTGTTGAGATTGTTGCCTGATATTCATGATAAAGTTGAATTTGAGAAATGAAAAATATTATATATACGATCACGTTTGGTTCATTTTTTATTCTTTTTTTTTTTTTTTTTTCATTTTTACTATTTATCCACAGTGTTGGTGTAAGCGATAATACAAATGCGTTTTTTACCACGCATCTTGTCAATTATTTTCATTTATATAATTAATTAATTTTTTTTTTTATGTTTTTTTTTTCAATTATTGTCTCGCTATTATCAACTATATATTACATACATATATATAGAGTGTGTAATTATTTATTGGCATATTTATCTCTCGTGAAAGGTATCGTCCAAATTTTTTGCCCAGAGCACGTTTACACGAGTTGAATCAATTTCATTATTTGTATTTTATATTCACGATACCATTGCGTGTTATATATATATTTGTATAAAAAAAAAAAAAAACAAAGCAAAAAAAAAAAAAAACAAAAAACTTTTTGCGCCAGATTTTTTTGCCTGGCCATACCGGCAAATATTCCGCCATATAATCATCAAATTTGCATGTGTATGTCTCGACGTTTTTATGCCAGAAAAACGTTACACCAAGTTATATATTTGCAACAGTGACATTTTTTTTCACTGTGTGCACGTGGACATTCATCACTGTTAATTCTAAGTCTGAAAAATAATTAAAAATTAAATATAATAAAAACAGTGAAAACAATATTCAATATTAATTAAAGTTTATAAAATTAATATGAAGAATATTTAACAATATTGGCGAAACAAAAAATAAAAACAAAAAAAAAATCATCAAGATTATGAAATGCGACAATAAATAATCGCCTGATTGTTTGTTAATTGCTTTATGTTATTTATGACAATGAGCCTTGCAAACAATTTGTTGATTCTAATTATGAATGCATCATAAATTAATAAATTAAATAATAATATTGAAATAAATAAAATAAGTGTCAGTGTATGCACAATATTCCAACAATCATGTATATATATATATATATATAATATATTATATATACATATATATATGAAGTGATTAAATGATTATAATTATATATAGATCTATCAATACAGATCAGTGAATATTGGTAATGGAAAAAAAAAATATATATATAATAATAATATCAATAATAATAAAGAAAATAAAAACATTTTATAAATACTAATAAGAATTCACCACTGAGAGAATGAATGCTCGTGCCTGAATACATATACATATTCTGCGTGGCATGTTGACACAAAATATTGTTTGTGAAATAAATGATAAATAATTAATATAAAAATATCGACAATCAAGTCAACAACGGACACAACAGCAAGTCCGAGAGCATGACAGCTAAAATTTTAATGAAAATAAAACGCATGAGCATGTTCGTATACACGTAGCAAGTCTCTGCTTATAGCCACCAAAATATATTGACAATAAAAAATTTAAAAAAAAAAAAAAAAAATGAATAAATAAATAAATAAATAAATACAGCAATGCCAAAACAAAAATCAGTTGAATCCGAATTACAGTAAAGATGAATCCAATACTCGCTTTTGAGTATCTCTTCTTCGCTGTCTTTGGTCACACAACTCACAGTGAACTTAAGGTCGAGACAGCACAACCAGAATGGACTTCGGTCCTATTCAAACTTGCATTTGGCGTTTACATGTTGGTCTCCGTAGTCGTGTTAATTAATTTACTCATTGCCATGATGAGTGATACTTATCAACGTATTCAAGCACAATCAGATATTGAATGGAAATATGGATTAAGTAAACTTATACGTAATATGCACAGGTAAGCTGTAAATTATATGAATATCATCTCTGTATGTGTGTGTGTGTGCTTGTTGACATATGATTAATTATATTCAGATGTTAATTGCATTTAATATAAAGTCAATTTATTTATTATCAAATTCAATATCAATATTAATTATAAATATTTATGTTTTTATTTGTAGATAAATATTTTTTTAATTTCACAGAACGACAACAGCACCATCGCCATTGAATCTAATGACAACATGGATAGTTTATTTAATAAAAGTTTGTAAACAGAGACGAGTGAAGAGAAAAAGACCATCATTAGTACATATGATGGGACTACAACACACTGGACACTTATCACCAAGATCAAAAATGGGTGCCAAGTGGTTATCAAAAGTTAAAAGGGGTCAAATACGTCCTAAAGATAGTGTTACACTATCCGTGGCACATTTAAGTCCACTCGGTAGTCAATTATCATTTAATACAGCATTGAGAATTGAAAGTGTTGTTGATTGGGATACAATCAGTAAAAAATATTTAAAATTAACTGGCAATGAACCGGAAAAGGAACCCGAAAAAAATGATAAAGATGATGAAAGTGATAATAATGAAGACAATGGACCCAATAATGCTTCAAATGCTTCCGTGGTCCCTGCGTCTGCACCAACACCACCAATATAAAATTTTTAAAATCATATTTTATCACCAATTAATTTATTAAAACGCACAATAATTGCGTTATATTAATTGATAAGATATATAATAATAATAATAATAATAATAATAAATATGTATTTGGTTTTTTTCCATTTATGAAAAGTTAAACGTAGGATTTTGGTACTAGTGTGTTATAAAAAATTCTTTATGATAAAGAATAAAAATATGTATTGACATGAAATAAAGATTGTTGGCCAATATAATGGTCATTAATCTTTTTATCATTGTGTGTGTAAATAATAATTGCAGCAATCATTGATGGAATTGACGACGTAGTGGGTAATTTTTTTTTGTTTTCGTTCGTTTTATTCATAGTATATAAGTTAGTTAGAGAAAAGAAAAAAAATAATAATAATAATAAATAAATAAATAAAAAACAATTATCATAATATGCGCATGTAAAAGTGCGAGTGCGTGCATGTATAAAATGCAAATACACTGCAATAACACCAATTTATATTTTGCGTGCGATATAATCAATGATATTATTAATAAACAAATGAATTGAATATATATCAATGCAGTTTGAAACACCGATGATTATGAGAAAAAAAAAAAATAATAATAATAAATAGGAGAAAAAAAATTTCTCTTTTTGTGAAAATAATCATTTGAAAAATAGTTTGTAGTTAAATATTTTTATTTATATACATATATATATATATATTTTTTTTTTTTTAACGCATGCGGATGGTGCAGCATGGCACCTTGAACAAAAGAAAAGAAAAAATAATAATAAATAAATACATAAAATAATTTTTTTTTTTTTTTATCGCATGTCATTGTACAATTGTATTTTATTTTATAAACAATTTGTTTGGACATTTATTTACAGTGAAGATGAATCCAATACAAGCGGTTGAGCTTCTATTCTTCGCAATTTTTGGTCAAACAACTCATGAAAACTTCAAAATACAGCGAAAAGAACAACCAGAATGGACAACAGTACTGTTCAAACTGGCATTTGGAATTTATATGTTGGTGTCGGTGGTGGTGCTAATTAATCTACTTATTGCCATGATGAGTGACACCTATCAAAGGATACAAGCACAATCTGACATTGAGTGGAAATATGGATTGAGCAAATTAATTAGAAATATGCACAGGTACAATATAATTCATATATTTATCAATGATTTTTTTTTTTTCTTATAATCATATCTTATATTATTCAATATCAAATTTCATATTTAAAAAACTAATTATCAGTAAAATTATATACATAAAAAAAAAAAAAAAATCATGATCATCAAATTATTGTATTGATAATAAATAAAATGATATTTATATTAGGACAACGACAGCACCAGCGCCACTCAATCTTGTCACAACGTGGCTCTCATATTTCTTTAAAATATGTAAAAAACGTGGAATGAAGAAACAACGACCATCCTTAATGCATTTAATGGGCCTACACAGATCAGGAAGAATGTCGCCACGTTCGAAAATGGGTGCAAAGTGGTTATCAAAAGTGAAAAAAACTCAAGTAGCACACAACGACAGTGTAACTTTATCTGCGGCACATTTAAGTCCACTTGGCAGTCAATTGTCATTTAGCAATGCATTGAGAATAGATACTGTCGTTGAATGGGATTCCGTGAGACGAAAATATCGAGAACTTTTTGGTGGTGAAGCTGAAAAAATTGATGAAGTTAAAGATACAATTGATGGAATTGAACAACCATCAAATAATGAAGATCCAACAAATGCGGCTGTTATACTTACAAATGAATTAAATTAATATTTTTCATTGTTTTTCATAAAAAACAAAAACAAAAAAAAAACAAAAAAAAACAATATTAATAATAATAATAATAATAACAAGAAATATAATTCACTTCTATAGTCATTTGTTTGTAAGATAAAATTTTAAAATATAACAATCTCTATTTATTAAATAAACATTTAGATTATTATTAAATTGTTGTGTTGAATTTTTTTTATTCATGATATAAACTCTACACCTGTGCTAATTTATTTTTATTTACAAATAATATTCACAGATAATCACAAATGGAAGAAACACGAGTCTATCACTTAATCTTCGGTGTCATCTATGTGGGTAATGGTTAGTCCCAAACATATAATTTTGTTTGAGAAAATAGTAGTCTTTAGTAATTTAGATTTTGAAAAAAAAAAATATAAGTTTTAATTTAGATATGCACGTATATTGAAATGACAGAATTAAAAAAAAACAAAAAAAAAAAGTATAACGTTTGGACAATTAATTGCAGAAATATTTTTGTTATACTAATAAACAAAAACAAAAACAATAAAAATATTGCGTTTATTATTACTATTTATAATTATATCATTACATCTCGATATATCGACCACAAATAAATCCTCATAAAGAGATACGGTATATTTCATCATCATATAAATCATAATTTTCTTTTAATATAATATATATATATATATACTTTTAAAATATATATCAAAATATATTCAAGTTATTCATACATATGTCATGCCTACTTATTTGCTCTAAATTATATTCATAAGTTTAAGTGGCATGTAACCCGATGCTTGTGACATTAATATCATATTAATATTCCTATAAATAAATCCATAGGACTATTCCAAGTTATTTTAGAATTTAGATGATTTTGCAATGTATGCGTTTATAATATTAGCCAAATTAGTTTTCACAAAATTATATCTATGTAATAATAGCAATTTAAATAATACATATTAATTATTAAATAAAAGAATAAAAAAACTTCTTTTTTTTTATATATTGCAGTTTATGCCAATCCAGCTGAAATCACGGAAACTCTTTTCTTTGCAATATTTGGACAAAAGGACACTGATGATTTTACCATATCACTACTACGACGATTACAACCAAGTTGGACAATATATTTATTCAAGGTTTAAAATTTATCAATGTTTACAATATAAATTATTCAACGTTTTATATATATGTATGTGTGGATGCGTGTGTGTTAATAAAATTTACTATCAATATTTCAGGTATCATTTTCAGCTTATATGCTTGTATCAGTTATTGTTCTAATTACCTTACTTATTGCCATGATGAGTGATACATATCAAAGAATCGTAGCACAAAGTGACATTGAATGGAAATATGGCCTCAGTAAACTTATTCGTAGCATGCAAAAGTGAGTGATCATCTTTTTTTTTTTTTATCTGTAAATAATTATATTACATAACCTACGTTACATGATTGCTGAGATAATTTTGCGAAAAATTTCAATAAGTCAATAAGTCGCTGGTGTTTCTCTCTTATTTATATTACTGATATTGTATTATTTATTCTAAATTTTATATATTATTTTACAGACAAAAAACCGCACCATCTCCATTGAATTTAATCACTTCATGGATTATATATATATTGAAATCATGCAAAAAACGTCGAAATAAAAAAAAGAAATTGAGTGTTATGCGAGGTTTTACCAGACATCGAATATCCACTGTGAGTATAAAATAAATTTGTCTTTTATCTTCATGAAGAAAATTATAAAATATATATATTTTTTTTTTTTCAAATCAGGGTAAACTCAGTGGATTTTCTCGTTTACGTCAAAGTCCTTCAACGGATAATGAACATCCCAGTCGAACTTTAAAAAGTATCAATGATATTGTTGATTGGCGTATTGTGAGCAATAAATATCGAATGCGTTTTGGTGATCTCGTAGAGAAACCATCTGGCAGTGAACCATTGAATAATGAAAATATTTAATCAATTATAATATTTTATTTATTTATTATTAAACACAGCGCAAAATGGATGTAACAAATAATTTTTGTAATGCTGCTTTATGAAGTCAGCTTTTTATTGTATGATAAAATATATATTTATTATTTATACTGCTAATAATTCTCTGACTATTCTACAATCACAATATATATCTAAATATTATTAATATTATTTTTTTTTTCATTTATATCTTGAAATATCATTATTTTATTTGAAGGACAATCAAACAACTAATAATGAAAAATACTAGTTTTACTTTTACAATCGTGAAAAATAAATAGAACTGAGATTGATAATAATTATTTCTAATCTAATTGCTATGATCATTATTATTTTTTTATTTTTTTCTTAATAAGCTTTACCATATGGTGACTTGGAATTTGTCTTTAAATAATATATTCCACGTGCCATTGGATCAACATTTTCACCCATAATTGTCACTGAATCACCCATACACTTTCCATTTTCATAATCATTCCATGTATCACATTGAACAGCAACAAATTCATTTTGATAAATTATTGAATCTATCATGAAAATATATGATCTAGAATGACTACATCCCACTAAAAAATAAATCATAAAATATTCATCATAGATTTATTAGTGAATGAATTTTTGAATAAGAATATATATAAATAGCGAATTACATGATTGAATTGTTGGACATCCAGGCTGTGGAGATGATCCACCATTTGGATAAAAATCAATGTGACCAATGGCCTGACTAAAACCCGCACTTCCAGCACACGTATGAATGATATCCACGAATAATGCGTCAGTTGGATCTAATCTGTCCTTTGGTCCTTTAATAAATGGCATTTCAAATAACGGCCCAGCCGGATCCATACCAGTGATTCTGCCAATTTTACTAGAAACTGATGCACCAGAAAATCCAGCAATATGAGCACCCAAACTGTGTCCTAATATATGAACATCGTTCAATAATAAATTGGTGGTGGTATTTAAAAAGTGTAAAAGTTCACCGACATATATTCCTATCTGTGGAGTACATTCAATTATTATTAATCATTTAATTTTTATATATGATTCAAGTACAAACCGGACGAGTTAATTTCGCAGCAATAGTATATTCATTAACTGACAATGGATACCAATCAACAGTGATGATGTTATAATTTCCAATCATAAAATAGTTTTTACGAAAATTTGATACCCAAGAATTGGTTGATCTATCCTTCCAACCATGTATAATTACTTTTGTTGTATGATTAGGATTGAATGGGGATGAATTCATATTATTTATATCACCAGTTTTCAAAATATAAGCGTGATTAGGATTGGATGACGTAAACAAATTGAATATTACAAATTTATCAGGTGAAAAATGTGTTGGAATTTTCAAACTATCAATTGAGAGGATACTTGATAAAGGATTAAATGTATTGGAAAATAATTTCTCAGGTGCTAAAGAATCAGTATGGAAAATAGGCAAATTTTGTATTGACATATTTCCCGTGCATTTCATCAATCCTGATAATCAAAAAAAATAAATAAATAAATAAAATAATATATCAAGTATTTTTAATTAATTTCAATACCCAAAGTGAATAATTATTATGAACATAAATAGAATAATTTTTTTCTTCCTTACCAATAATAAACGACAATAATAACATTCTCAATTCCATTGTACTCGTTGAATATCTAAATGTACAATATATCAAATCTTTATAAAAATACATATTGTTCTTTGTGCATGCAATGCAAATAAATAAACAGGACGTAACAAATGTACGCAATTGAAAATAAAAAATTTATCATTGAAGAAACTTTATTGGATTTATTATTGCACGACATGATAATATTATTATTATTATCAAAGTATTGACATAACGAAAACTACGTATATATAAAATCATGTATATTTATTTTCTTTTTTTTTTTTTTTCTAAAAAAAATGTGATTTGTAAAACTTTGAATCTATCATTTTTCATGGTTCACCATATGGTGCGAAATCCCGTGTCTTTAAATAATATCTTCCACCAGATTTATATTGAATTTTGTCACCCATAATTACCTGATCGTTATTTGAGCATTGTCCACTTTGATGATCATCAAAGTTGCATTACACTTAGTTGTACATTTACAACTTCTTTACAACACCGACGTATATACAAATACTGAATGAATGAATAAAGAAATGGCAACATTCGAAATAGATATTTTATTATTCAAAAAAACAAATTCACTAACCTTCAACTAAATATTATTGATAACGTTATTTATATTTTCATTATCAATATGTTGAAGGAGAGAAAAAAAAAAAAAAAAAAAAAAAAAAAAAGTGTAAGCGAAATTAAAAATAATACTTTGATTATTATTTAATAAATAATCAATCAACCAGTGTAACAAAAAAAAAGAATAATATTTTGAGATGGATATGAAAATAGAAAGTATACATATATTCATTTAAAGCTTGGTTTTTGAAGATAAACAACTTCTTTTCCATATCTCTCATGAGTTGCTATATTAATTCCCATGACAAATGCCTCTTGACGAATCATTCTCATAACTTCAGAACGTAAACCCTCTGGCAGTGGTTGACGCAAAATATTTTCATTATTTTTAAAATCTTCACAGAATTCTATTGCCAATTTTTTATACTCTGCATCGCGATCATGATCATTTGAATTATTCAATCCCAAACATTTTCCCCACATCTGTTTCTCAATTGTAGAATATTTTTCATGAAAATCATTGGCTATTTTCATTTGTTTAATTAAATCTTTATCTCTTGGGCTAATTTTCAGACCCAACTCTAGCTGCTCCAGTGCTTGCACATATTCACCCATTTGTGTCAATGCCTTTCCATAATTAAAATAAGTTTTAGCTGTTTTATTAACAACATTATGGCATGAAATGCAAGCTTGACGTGGCATATTCTCTTTATTATAGCATATCGCAAGATTTTGATATGCTCGCGATAATAATCGTTTCATTTCTGCTTCTTCTTCGTCATTATCAAGATGGGCATCTTCAAGGTAATTAGCAGCACGTTTATAATCTCTTATTGCACGTCGATATTGTCTATGTTTGAAATTATCTGCCCCAGTTGAAAATAGATGATTGACATATTTTTTTACATGAGCAAATACATGTCGGTTTTCCTCATCCAAATTTTCAATGTCATCAGTTATACCGTTATCAAGGTAATCAATTAAATGAACAATAAACATTACTTCTGCATTAGGTGGTACCAATGGTAAACATCCAAGTTTACCATACGCATAGTCAGAATGAATCCAAAATATCGATACTTCATGTTTTTTCATACTTTGAATTGCAATATCTAATCCATAAATAATATTTCCTAGATTCAAACGAAATCTATCGGGTGTACCACGTAAATGTGATGAATCGTATGGTTCATCTTGACCTTCAAAATATCCAGAATATTTTATTGTTACTAGTGATTCTTGTGACACTACTTCTCCAACACCAGTTTGTCTGATCAATTTTTTCACCTATCCACACGTACAAAACAAAATAAAAATACAAAAAAAAAGAAATAATAATAATATATAAAAATAAATAAATAAATAAATAAATAAATAAATAAAAAAAAAAAAGTTATTTATATTTCAAATAATATGTGCTCAATTTATAATTAAATTGTTTCATCAGTGGAATTTTGCTATACCTTTCCATTTGAAGTTAGATTCACCATTTTATCTTTAATTTTCTCAAAATGAAATCCAAGTGATATTGGTATTTCATTATTACAATCCGGTGATTCATCTTCATCATCAGAAATCTCCAAATTCATAAATTTAACAAGTTCATCATCAGTTACTTGAACATTCGGATTAAATTTATAACGATCATCTTCACCATCATCTTTGAATTCTTCACCGAAATCAAAAGTTATTCCATCATCAGCCATCAATTCTCTAAAAATATAAAACTTCAAATTATTTCAATATAATTTCAAACTAGAAAATAAAAAATTCAAAAATAATAATTAACCTTTTAAAATATGAAAATAAAAATATTTCAACTTACTTAAGGGTAAAACCCGCTAGAGGATCCATACACTTAGTCATAATTAATTTATCCGTTCTTTAACTGAATTTTGAACTATTTATAATATTAAATTTTATAATTATTCTCGTTCGTTTTCTTTATTCAAATCTAGAACTTGCTTATTCAGGAGTGAAATATCGTTAGGAGATGTGCGTTTCGGGCTACAATGATAAACACGGCATAAATCCATATAAACAAACAAAAAACAATGGAAGTTGTAATTTGAGAAAAGGAGGCAAACCTGGACCGGCCCGATATCTAACCCACGTGAGTTAATAATTGACATATTTCATACTTGATGGCGCCACATATTTAATATTGATTTCGCGGGTAATTCAATTGAAACTATTCCATGACATCTTCACAATTATTCTAATTGATAATTATTGATACTAGCCACAGTCACGCAACGTTCATTTCTACGGCAATTCATTTTTATTTATTACATAAATTAATTATCGAATATAATTTTAAAAGAATTTATTGAAATTCATTAATAATATGACGTATGATATCTAAAATATATGTACAACTACCATATCGTTTATCAAGGCATTTTAAATCCAATTTACATCACATCTATTACTGTGTCAATTATATATTCGATTGTTAAAGACAATATAGAATATAATGTAATGAGAAACCTATTCCATCACACCAGCCTTAAATTTAATCCTATTTGAGCGGTTCATAGGTATCTCTTGGTTATAAAAAAAAAAACAATATCAATTCATCACTTCAGCTCTGTATCTTGCCTATATCAAATCGACAAATCATTCATCATGGATATCATTGGTCAGTACTTGTATTATTATATTATTTAAATAATTATTAGTAACAAAATAATTGAATATATTTAATCTATAAATGTTTTTGTAGAAATATCAAATGCGGGATCACCTAATTTGGCATATCATGGACTAAGTGAACATATTAATTTTGATGCATTGCCTGATCCTACGGAATTGTATACCCTTGAAGATTTGATTGGTGAAGGAACATATGGCGAAGTTTATTCAGCACGTGACAATAAAACTGATGAACATGTTGCAATTAAAATATTAGAAAATATCGCAGACAATATTGATGAAATCAATGAAGAATATTTAGTTTTGAGAGACTTAGGTGCTCATCCAAATATTCCATTTTTCTACGGTCTCTTTTTGAAACGTGCCGATCCAACTCAAGAAGTTGATCAATTGTGGTTTGTTATGGAGGTAAATTTTTCTATCATTAGATGAAAAAAAAAAAAAAAAAAAATGGAAAAATATCCCCACAATTATTATTTGTACTATATATTCATTTATTTATTTATTTATTTCAACAGCTTTGTACTGGTGGTTCTGTGACTGATCTAGTGCAAGGATTAAAAAAACGTGGAAGCCGTTTAACTGATAACCAAATCGCTTATATAATAAGAGAAACCGTAGAGGCACTAATTTATATGCATGAAAATTATTGCATGCATCGTGATGTAAAAGGTCACAATATTTTATTAACTGAAGAGGGTAATATAAAATTAGTTGATTTTGGCGTATCATCGCATTTATCAATGACATTAGCACGAAAAAATACATCGGTTGGTACACCGTATTGGATGGCACCCGAGGTAATTGCATGCGAACAACAATTAGACTCATCTTATGATTGTCGGTGTGACGTTTGGTCAGTAGGAATAACAACAATTGAATTGGCTGAAGGCGATCCACCATTGTCTGAATTACATCCTATGCGTGCACTTTTTCAAATTCCCAGAAACCCACCGCCGTGTTTAAAAAATCCTGATAGACATTCGCCACAAATGTCGGATTTTATTGCTGAATGTCTCGTTAAAGATTTGGAACATCGGCCATTTGCAACGGAATTAAGGGAACATCCATTGTTGAATGATGTTGAAAAATTTTTTCCTGCAGTTAAAAATGAATTGTGTCAAGAAATTCAACGACAACGTACGGAGGGTCAAATCAGGCGTCAACCAGAAATAACAACTAAACATGGACAATTAAAAATTGATCGTAAAGCACAATCTAAAAAAATATATTTTGATGATTTAGCAGCGTTGAATTCATTTACTGAAGATATAATTGTGAAACAATTGCAATATCGTTATGAGGAATCACAAATTTATACATATATTGGTGATATCTTAGTTGCTATCAATCCATTTCAAAATTTAGGTCTTTATACGGGAATAGAACAACGACGATACAGAGGTCAAGCACGATCAGACAATCCACCACATATATTTGCTGTAGCAGACGCTGCCTATCAAGCTCTCCTACATCAAAGGCAAAATCAAACAATAATTATTAGTGGTGAATCGGGTGCAGGTAAAACTGAAAGTGCCAATTTATTATTGAAACAATTAGTTTATCTAAGTAAAGCACCAAATCGCAATCTTGAAGAACAAATTTTACAAATAAATCCTATTATGGAGGCGTTTGGTAATGCAGCAACTGGTATTAATGCAAATTCATCAAGATTCGGAAAATACTTGGATTTAACAATGACCAAAGGTGGTAAAGTAACGGGTGCACGAATTGCCGTTTATCTATTGGAACAATCACGTGTCGTTGCACAAGCTACAGGCGAACGTAATTTTCATATATTTTATTATATGTTTGATGGTCTAAATGCTGATAACCATTTGAATGAATTTCATTTGGATTATTCACGACGTAATTGTCATCGCTATTTAACTGATAACAGTTATCACTTGTCAAAAACACATATCAATAAATTTCATCAAATTAAAAAAGGTTTCAAGCTTGTTGGCTTTCAAGACAATGAAGTTGATACTATTTATGCTGTATTAGCAGCTATACTACATCTGGGCGATATTGAATTTGTAGAGGTTGCAAGTGAGGACAATACTGATAATAAAAGTGTAGTAATGGATGAAACACCATTAGAAAAAGTCTCATTACTTCTTGGAATTGAAAAAACTGATTTAATGGAGGCACTCACATCATTATCAGTTGTTACACGAGGCGAAATTATTACACGAAATAATACAGCAGCAGAAGCAGTGGCTGTGCGCGATGCAATGGCAAAAGGTCTTTATGGGCGTTTATTCGATTGGATCGTCAATCAAATAAATTTGCTTTTGAATTTCAATCGATCAATCCACCATGAACCATTAGCTATTGGTTTACTTGATATATTTGGCTTTGAAAATTTTCCAAAAAATTCGTTTGAACAGCTGTGCATTAATATTGCTAATGAACAAATTCAATATTATTTCAATCAACATATATTCACTTGGGAACAACAAGAATACATAGCAGAAGGTATACCTGTTGATCTCGTTGAGTTTTCTGATAATAGACCAGTACTTGATATGTTATTAAGTAAACCAATGGGTCTTCTTGCATTATTGGATGAAGAAAGTCGATTTCCTGGCTCCAGTGATAAATCATTAATTGAAAAATTTCACAATAATATTAAATCGAAATTTTATCTTCGTCCAAAATCAGACGATTTATGTTTTGCAATTCACCATTTTGCTGGACGTGTTATTTATCAAGCGGATGGATTTTTAAACAAAAATCGTAATTTTTTGCCACCTGAGATAATACAATTACTACGTCAATCACAATCGGACATGGTACGATTTTTATTTCAATGTCCAATAACAAAAACGGGAAATTTATATTCAGCAATACATGAGACAAATATGCGTGGTACTAAAATATTAAATTCAACACAAAATACAAGAGAAAAATATTCAAGTCGTAATTTAGCGTCACAATCACGCGTTCAACAAACTGCATCAACATATTTTCGCTATTCATTGATGGATTTACTTCAAAAAATGGTAACAGGTCTACCACAATTTGTCAGATGTATTAAACCAAATGAATCATCAAATTCAAAATATTTCGATACTGATAAAGTGATAAAACAATTGCGTTATACTGGTGTACTTGAAACAATTCGAATACGGCAATATGGATTTTCACACCGAATACCATTCGATGATTTTCTAAAACGTTATTGTTTTTTAGCATTCAGTTATGATGAATATGTCGAAGCGAATCGCGATAACTGTCGATTATTATTAATTCGATTAAAAATGGATGGTTGGGCATTGGGAAAAACAAAAGTATTTTTGAAATATTATCACGTAGAATTTTTGTCAAAACTTTATGAAGGACAATTGAAAAAAATTATTATGGTCCAAGCCTATATTCGACGTTGGTTGGCTAGAATTCATTATAGAAAACAAAAATGGCAACTTGCATGTTCAGTTGTAACACTTCAACGTCATATACGTGGATGGCTATCACGTAGAGCAGCTAAGCGTAAATCAATATCAGAAATTCCCATGGATGATACACCTACGTCTTTTGATACTGCACGAAATCACGCAAAAATAATTGAAGCATTCAAATCTCAACGTTCATTGTCCACAGAGATATCGAAAATTATTGAGGAAAGTGTTAATAAAGAAACCCCTCAAGTAAACTCTAAAGATAAATTTAATGAAGATACTGCTGCTGTTATAATTCAAAGTCGTGAGTATTTCAATAAATCAATAATTGTATTTCATAACTATGGATAAATTAGCTAATTGTTATAAGTGTAGATTTTCGTGGGTATACTATTCGCAAACGTTATGGATATCAACTTGAAGAAACTTTGAAAGCCATTTTAAATCAATATAACAATAAACAAGAAGCTCGCGAGGCTCTAATACGCGAGGGATTACCTAAAGAGGATGCTGTGTTTATTATTCACCGTTGGTATAAGCGCCAAGTGAGTGTAAAGAAAAAATATGAGCCAATGCATTCGAAAATAAGACAAGCTGATCTCATACAATTTTCACAAAATGTATGCGCGTATTCACTTTATTGAGACTGTTTATTTAAAAATATGGACCTTAAATTTTTTTTTTCGGTCTATTTAGGTGCACATGAAAAATCAGGAAGTTCATAAAAATCTACGACGTAACAAACCAGGAATCAGATTAACAGATATTGCTGATCCACCATCAGATTATGTTAGACCAGAGGGTTTCAAAATGGCACAAACAATATTACAATATCGCTCTGGGTGTCAATTAGATGATGACGATGCTGTTAAATATTATCGAAATTTGAAAGAAGAAATGAGCAGGTAAATTTTTATAATTATTTTTCATCACTTTTTTTAATTAGTTTATTTAGTTTAATTAGTGATTTTTTATTATTTCGAGAAAATATACTAAAATTTTTTCAATGTTTCGATACCTTTAATGCTCGTATCGTAAGTGGTTCGGACTTTGACGACGATGAAGTTGGTTGGGACTTACCATTGATACAGCTGGAAAATGACCTTCACCCAACGTCGAGGTTTGCATAAAAAAACATTTATATCAATACTATCATAAACACAATGATATAAATATTCTTATTTATTTTTTATTTGTAAAGCCATCGAATACACGGCCAAGTGTTGGAGGTGAGATCAGAACAACAAGATCGATTGAATGCTCAAGGCAATTATGCAATAGCACCAGAACAGCATCTCTCCGACATTTGGTACAAAGCCTTGCGACACCCCAACGTAACATCAGAAAACGAAAATTCCGAACAATCGATAAGGTTAGCAAAAAATTATCCATACAATATGCCGAATTCTAACTTATACTCTATATTCGAAATTATTTTCATTAATATTCAATTTAATTTTTACACGCCATTGTTCAGAGGAATAATGAAAAATTTTCAGGTCAGATCCGCATTTTAAATAGTGTTCATGATAATTTATATGTTCTTATTTTTTTCTTCTTCATGTTTTCATATAAATATTATTGCTTTCAGTACAACGATTCATAAATTGTTCAACACAACTTGCATATCGACACAGTCATCTCGTCGAATAGTGGATAGTCCACAAATTATTCGTATATCAACACTCCAATCGATATATGGATCGTCGAGTTCGTGATTATGTACGACAGTGTAATGAAAAGAAAAATATCCAAAGATAACAGTTTTCATACAACACTGCCAAAAAATTTGTATTACCATTGCATACACATTTATTTAATTAATTATGCGGAATTATTATTGAGTTAGATTAGAAACCACATTCCATTTGAATTTGTGCTATTCGCATAAAATAAAAAATAATTAAATAAAAAAAAAATATCAATACGAGTTTGTTTGTAAAAATGAATTAAAAAGAAATCGTTCTCACAAAGTCTTCGATAAAATTTTACCTTCTGCTTTTGACAATTGATTCTTAGCAGATACATCTTCACTGTATAATCTTTATTATTATTTTTTTAAGTCTTCCTCCTTCAAGCCGTTCTCTCAATTATATGAACACCACTATCTGTATGTACGGGTGATGACAATTCACCAACTTTTAACGCAAACGCCGCTTGTTCAAAAGGTTTCTGCATTGCTCCACGACCAAACGGTCCTAAATCTCCACCACGTTTTGCCGAACTGCAATCGCTGTATTTAGAAGCAATCTCTGAAAACGTTGATTTCCCAGAAACAATTTGCTCACGATAAGCTAAATATAAAAATTTATATAATTATTGATTACACGTGTCATCCTCATGTAAAATTTGTGAAATAAAATTTTCACTTACATTTTACAAGATCTAACGCATCCTCCTTCGATCGTGTTATATTCTGCTCCCTCCATGAAGATGGTCGTCGTGATCCTGCATGTTTCACTAAAATATGAGAGCATTGTACTTCCTCGGGGCTATCACCATTGTCACATGGCTGTGCTGGTTTATTTGGTACATCCCATTGGCTCTCTTTAGTATATATATTTAAATAATAATGCTGACCTAGTGACAAAAATCCATTATTTCTTATAATAAACTAATACACATATTAATGTTTAACTGTCATTAATTTAATTTACATAATCACATTTATATTTTTTTTCTTAACAATAATTGAAACTTATTTATTTCTCGATCATGTTAAAACACTTGATAATTTCTGTTTTTTGTTTTTTTATTTTTTTCAATTCGAGGATATAATTTGAATTAATAAATAAAAATAAATCATAACGCATAGATATGTAAATTTATAAGTAGAAAAATATGACATACCGGTGGATCTGCTGAGACGCTTCTCCCAACCCTTCGGTAATTCTTCGTTCGCCATATTATTAATATCTCAACTTTTTATTCATGAAACAATTTAAATGTCTAATCAAATGATAAATTATAATTCATAGCAAATGTTGAAAATAAGTTATCAGTGTACTGGACGTTTTAAGGTTCAATCAATACTTACTACAAAAGTCAGGTTGAATCGGCTTTCGTTTGGAGCTTCAAGCTGTATTTACAATGGAACAATCTGTGAATATCATTCGTTATGAGTGGTTTGCGCAGCCGTTACCGCTGCTGCTGCTCCTATGATTGCATGATATATTTACATGTTAAGAGGTTATGTAAGTATAGACATTTTTTATTGTTTTCGTCCCCAGATGGCAAATATGTAGCAATCATTTATGTTTAAAATTTAAATTAATTTCAATATAAATAATCTAATATAAATACTTGATATTTCATATAATCTTGTTCAACGGTAAAAATTCTTTTTTTCATCACCCATAAGATTTAATAATTCGAGTCATATTTTTGTTTTCTCCACTATCCACAATTCATCCATAAAATAAAATATATTTTTGTTTTCAAAATTTTTAAGATATTGTGACAACACTAATTTTATTACCAACTGCACCAATCAGGAGATCCGAAGATTTACACTATGACATGAAATTTTATGTCAAATGTAAAATTATAATTTTATCTTATCATTGTAAGTTTTATTTTGCATTGTGATTCGTGGTTAATCTTACTATTTTGAGGATCAATTAATTTCGCAAATACATTACGTATTTGAGATTATTACATATCATTGTTAGTAAATTTTTTCTTATTTCATTTTTGTGTTTTTAAGAAATTTACAAATACTATCAATTACTTCAACAGTTTGAATACTTATTCATAATTTCAAATCATGGAATAAAAAATTTATATTGTTTTTTTTTTTTCAGATAAGGAATTTCGATGATTTTAACTGTTATGGGAGCTGCTTACATGACCTCTTAATGAACATCGCTGAAATGAATGGAGTGGAAAAAAAAAAAAGAATAAAATGAATGGAACGTGGAGATATAGCGGCAAGAAGTTAGTAGTATAATTTCAACTGTACTATCGTTGCAATAATATAATATATATAGTGTGAAATAAATAATTTAATATTTTATCGTGTATATAAAAGTTGAAACCACTGTATTTTCATCACTATAAGTCTGTGTTTTGTGTATTGCATCAATGTGTACACATTATAACGTGAATTTTTTATAAATTTGATGCATCCCATGTGAAACAATTTTGTTTTAAAAGAATGTTATAATGAATGATACAATACTCAATATAAAGTAAGTTTATATTTAAAATATGCAATTGATTAATTTTTTTTTATTTTTTATTTAATAAATTCATTTTTTCAAATATCTATGTATAATCTTGATAAAATGATAATATGAGAGCATATGTTTCATTTAAGGTTAAATAATAATCATTTTATCAGAATTAATTGTTATCATTTTATGTAAATACTTTTATTCATTTTGCAGCGAGTTGAATGATGAATTTTATGGATAAATGGATGGATTTATCACATAATCAACTTGTTAAATATAAAATAAAATTTATAAAAATATAATTTTTATCAAGAATTGATAAACAATAAGTGGTGGTGAGAATTAAAAAATTTTTATTTATTTTTTATTTGTATCGAATGTTGGACAACAAAGATACAAAAATGAGCGGGATTATACCAGAAATGGAACAAATTATCAGTCAACTCGAGCGTGGTACAGTAGTAACAAAATTTTTTCAACGTAAAAAACCTGAAAAAAAGACACTAATGATACGCCGTGAAACGCGACAAGTTGTATGGTCAAAAAGTGCCACCCATAGATCATTTGATGGTTCAGTTGAAATACGTGAAATAAAAGATGTAATAATGGGAAAGAATTCACGTGAATTTGAAAAATGGCCAGAAGATTCAAAAAAAATTGAAAGTTTACGATGTTTCATTATTTATTATGGCTCAGAATTTCGTTTGAAAACACTATCAGCATCAGCTTTTAGTGAAAAAGAATGTGAATTGTGGGTAAAAGGTTTACGTTATTTGGTGCAGGACACCATAAAAGCACCATATCCATTGCAAGTTGAGCGTTGGTTGAGAAAAGAATTTTATTTTATGGAAAATAATCGTGAAATGGTTACATTAAAAGATATAAAGAGTTTTATGCCACGGGCAAGTTGCAAAATATCAACAAATAAATTGCGTGAAGTATTTCAAGAAGTTGATACACGCAATAGGTCTGAATTAGGATTTGATGATTTTGTTCTGTTATATCATAAGTTGTTAGTTGATTATAATTCATTTCCTGATTGGATTAAGCTTCTGAGATATTCATCATCGGGAAAAATGTATAGTTTGCAAGATTTTAGAAATTTTTTAATTCACGAGCAGTTTGACAGTTTCGGAGATAATTTACAAGATGTATCACGTTTTATGACCGAATGTTTACAAGATCCACAACGTGATGTACAAGATCCATATTTTACGTGTTTAGAATTTATTAATTTTTTATTTTCCAAACAAAATGACATTTGGGATGATAAATATAATCGAGTTGTTCAAGATATGAGTAGACCATTGTCGCACTATTGGATTGCTTCATCTCACAATACGTAAGTTGTTTATTATATAGTAATAGTAATAATAATCATTTTCATAAATTATTCATAATGAAAATTATTGCAGATATTTAATGGGCGATCAAATTAGTAGTGAAAGTAGTTGCCAAGCGTACATTCGTGCTTTGCGTGCTGGATGTAGATGCATTGAATTAGATTGTTGGGACGGTCCTGATGGTATGCCATTTATTTTTCATGGTCACACATTAACGACAAAAATCAAATTCTTAGATGTTATTAAAACTATTAAAGAGCACGCATTTGTAACATCCGAGTAAGTAATAAATATATTTTCTATTTGAAAATTAATCAATATTTTGTATTCCGTGTAAAATAGACTACAAACTTATTTAAATTGCACATTACTCTTTAGATATCCAGTTATTATTTCAATTGAGGACAATTGTACATTACCACAACAACGAAAAATGGCTGCTACAATGCAAGAAGTATTTGGTGATTCATTATTAATGCAACCAATTGAAAAAAATGAAACGTGTTTACCATCACCGTATGCATTAAGAGGAAAAATTATCTTGAAGCACAAAAAATTACCCGATGGCGTTGATGAAAGTACATTTATTGCGCGTAGCAATCAAAATACACACGAAATGGATTTAAGAAATACTGTAAAAAATGGCATTTTACATTTGGAAGATTTATCAGATCGAGAGTGGTATCCACATTTTTTTATATTAACCACACAAAATTTATTTTATACTGATACTTTTTCGCAAGGTCAAGAAATTGAACTTGAAGAGGATGATGAATCAGCGACAAATCGTCAATTGGAAGGAGTTCCAAATGATGAATTACATTTTGGTGAAAAATGGTTTCATGGAGAATTAGCGAGAGGACGTGAAGAGGCTGAAGAATTATTACGACGACATTCACATTTAGGTGATGGAACATTTTTAGTTCGTCAATGTGTGACATTTGTTGGTGATTATTGTTTATCATTCTGGCGAAAAGATAAAGTGAATCATTGTCGAATTAAATTAAAACAATCAAAGGGACAAACAAAATATTACCTCATAGAAGTCAATTGTTTTGATAGTTTATACAGTTTAATAACGTATTATCGGCATAATCAATTACGTACTCAAGAATTTGTGATTACATTACGTGAACCAGTTCCGCAACCATGTAAACACGAGGAAAAAGAATGGTGGCACACCGAATGCACTCGCAGTATTGCTGAAGATATATTGAAACGTGTACCTACCAATGGTGCATTTTTAGTTAGGCCCAGTGAAAAAGAAAATAATACATATGCAATATCATTTCGTGCTGAGAATAAAATAAAACATTGTCGAATCAAATTGGAAGGACGATTATATACTGTTGGTTCTATACAATTTGAAAGCCTTGTTGAATTAGTTAGTTATTATGAACGACATCCACTCTATAAAAAAATTCGTTTGTGTCATCCAATTGGTCGTGATGTTCAAGCACTGGCATTAGAAGAGGGTGATGGATCAGTTTACGGTATTCCAGGTTACATGGATCCAGCAGCATTTATTTCCAAAGTCACAGTTAAAGCTATTTATGATTATAAAGCTCGACGTGAAGATGAACTAACATTAGTGAAACATGCCATTATTACTAATGTACATAAACAAGACGGTGGATGGTGGCGTGGTGATTATGGAGGTAAAAAGCAGCATTGGTTTCCGGCCAATTATGTTGAAGAAATTGACAATCCAGAAAATCAGCTTGATCAACCTGATTCACTTATGTTAGGTCATTTACAAAAAGGCTCATTAGATATTACAGGTGCTGTTGTTGAAATAGCTCTCGCCGATCGTCCCGGTTTAGAATGGAGTATAAAAATCCAAAATCCAAATATGTGTACAGTTTTTGAAGCTGCTACATCATCAAAAGAAATCGCACTTGAGTGGATGGCAATAATCAAAGAAACTGCACAACATGCAAATGTACGAGAAAGTCAACACAAAGAAATTGAACGTGCTTGGAGAATAGCTAAAGAAATGTCGAATCTTATTATTTATTGTCGTTCAGTTGCATTCGATATAGAACGAATTCACCGTAAACATTTTGTATTTAATGAAATGAGCAGCTTTCCCGAAACAAAAGCTGAGAAATTAATATGTCAACAGGAGCATGGATTTTTTGTTAAATATCACCAAATACAATTTAGTCGAGTTTATCCCAAAGGACAACGTATTGATTCATCAAATTATAATCCTGTACCATTGTGGAATGCCGGTTGTCAAATGGTAGCTCTAAATTATCAAACTGGTGATAAATCAATGCAAATAAATCATGCTAAATTTCGTGAAAATGGCAGCTGCGGTTATGTTCTAAAACCTGATTGTATGTTTGAAGATAATTATAATGCATATGATAAAAATGTATCACGTGGTGTTGAATCATATCGAGTTAGATTGAAAATAATTGGTGCAAGACATTTACACAAAAGTGGAAGAGGCACAGCAAGTCCGTATGTTGAGGTAGAAATAATTGGAGCAGACTATGACAATGGTGTGAAATTAACCACTCGAACAATATCAGACAATGGCTTTAATCCTATATGGAATGAATTTTGCGAATTCGATATTGCCAATCCGAGTTTTGCTTTAATTAGATTTTTAGTGCAAGATGAGGATGTTTTTGGCGATTGCAATTTTATTGGACAAGCAACTTATCCCGTGCGATGTTTACGAATGGGCTACAGAAGTGTACCATTAAAGAATCCATTCAGCGAGGATCTTGAACTCGCATCACTTCTAGTACATATCACTATTACAAAATTGAATATAAATTAATTATTCACACAAATGAATATTGTAATTAAAATTAAATAGAAATGATCTGATTTTTAATATATAACAATCAATTAAATATTCAAATACATTTGCCTTGTTGCGTCAATTAAGAAAAAAAAAAACTATTTTTCCAGTTATCGTGGCCTACTTTAGAGAAATGTTATTTTTATGTCAAATTTATGTATCATGTATACATATATATAAATATATATTATTGATTAGTCTGCAATACAATAAATTAATTCAATCAATGTCCATTAAATTTTTGTATTATTACCAATTGATATAGATATTAAGATAAAGAAAGTGAATAAAAAAAGTTACACTTTAAAAATTATTTTCCCACGGCTGTGTACACTTTATTGCGAATACAAACTCAATTTTATTGACTCGGGCTCTGACAAAATTAATTATGTAGTAAAATATACAAAATCTTCTAAGCGGTTTTTGCACGAATGGCAGCACGTTTGCCAGTAACAGCCTGAAATTGAACAAAAATTTTTTTGTAAATATAAAAATATAAATCGTATGATTTGTAATAATAGTCAACATTAATAATGATATCAAGACAATTACCTGGAAGCCTAATTTGATACTAGCTACAGAACATCGTGAACCACATGTTTCACATTGTAAGAAAAAAAGTCTCGTATCTTTCTGTAGAATAGTGTCCGGTGATCGACATGTATGACACGTTACGTATTCTTTTATGTATCGTCTTAATACATTTTCGATTTGCTTTTGTTGAAATCGTCCTTTAATAATCAGTTGACTATTACCGTCTACTGAACCACTGGTACCCAATTCAGCCAATAAAAAGTCTAACAAATGTTTTGGCTGTCTGTGCAATGTTCTGCAAATCTACAATGTAAAATGAAATATTTTTTAATTTTATAAATCAATAAAAAAAAATATATATATATATATATATAAAATTAATTACCTCGGAAAAATTGGCGAACGATGTTTTCTTCGTACCAATACGTACAACTTGAGGTGGGCGCATGACGAATTTTTGCTTTTTTCCAGCAACCATATCTGGATTTTTTTCTCTCATGATGTTGAATACTCTAAGTAACAGCTCATCATATGTATAATCTCGATCTGAGCCTACCCAGAGGCTAGTATCCTCCACTGAAATCAAAGCAATTTAATTATTTTTCAATAATTTGTAAAATAATAAAATAGTATGCAACTGCGTAACAGTGATAAAGTGTCATTGTTTTTTACATTGTTTATATAAGTGTCATGTGATAAAGTGAAAGCATCTGCTGAAACGTCAATGAGTTTAAATCATAAATATATATGTATACATCGTGTCCCAGAACCACTAGTCCAATTTCAATGTATTTCTTATGCATTTTGGACTATCGATTCTGGGACAGTGTGTATGTATATATATATATAATTTTAACCAGCAAAATTAACTCTTACCATATTCTGCACTTCGCTCAGAATTAGTGCAGCATGTTAACACAATAATGTTCGACGTAAATATCTGCGAGTAATACTACGATAATTTTCAATATATACAAATTTAATACATACCATTTTCTTTATCATCACTCTCTCTGCGTTCTTCTTCAGCCACCAATTCATCAAGATCCTTCTTTTTCTTTTTCTTCTTTTTCGTTTTTGAAAAGTCCATGTCAAGATCGAAATTATCATCGGCCGCAATTTCTTCAGTTCTCGATTCTGTTGCATCCTGCAAACATAAAATTCACACCACCATGTCGAGATAACGTTCAAGTGAATAATTATTCAAATATAGTAATGACAAACCTCTTTTTTGTTATCGGGCAAAACATTTTCAACTTCATCTAGATTGAATGCCTTCTTCTTTTTCTTTTTTTTCTTTCCGAAATTTTCTATATCCAAATTTTCATCATCTTCTGGAGCAAGCTGTTCCGGTTCTTGGTTTTCTTTATCACCAAACCCTTCAGTGGCTTCATTGCCACTACCACCACCTTCAAGTGCTGCATCTAAATCAAACGTAGTCTTCTTCTTCTTCTTTTTCTTTTTCAGAGTGGGATCAAATATCTGAGAATAATTGAATATATGTCATTGAGACCATGTGAATTTATGGCGTCCGGCATTTTAAGTATCATGTGTGTCAGTCAACAGGGTGTGTTGATGGAAAAATAGTATTGCAGATATTATCTTAACGATTTATTATAAATAATCAGAGCTTAATGATATGTACATACCGAGTCTTCTTCTGCCATTTTTAATAGCAAGAATTTATTTAATAATTAAGTTGAATTATTTCGTTATATACTAAATTTCATGCATAGATTCGACCACGAGTCGATTGCATCAGATTCGTGAGGTCCTCACGCTCATGTACGCGAAAAATGGTCATTTACATGTTCATCATTTATATACATATATGTAACAAAAAAATTTTGTCGCTTCATGAAAACAATTTTATACTCCTACATCCTCACTGTTGGCTATATTCCATTGGTTACAAACGCGCTATAGTGCGCACGCATGTCAAATTGCGTAACCACCACATTAGATTTTTCATCATAAGCGCCATAAATTCAATTGCGGTTCAATACTGAAACATATTAAAAAAAGTCAACATGGCGACACTGATTGACAACTACGAGCAACAATATGCTGTTTTGACAGCTGATATCACGGCAAAAATAAGTCGGATAACAATTATAAATGGCGGTAAGAAATTTAACAATAATGATGATTAGATTATATATTTTTAATTAATATTTTTATGACAAAAATATTTCGAATATGATATACAGAGACAATAATTATTATTTTATGCAGTTATTTAATCACGATATTTCCTCAGAAAAGTAGTCAATACTCATATTATAAATGGAATTTTTTGATCTACAGGTGAAAAACGCGTATTTATCCAGGATGTTGATCGACAACTGGAAGAGGCACAAGAGTTGGTAATACAATTTATTGATTTACTTTCTTATTGGCGACATTTTTATGTGACTATTTTTTGTTTATTTGAAAAAATTAAATGGAATACTATTACTTTTTGTCTTTGATCTTTATTAATGTTCATTGATTTTATACATTTTTTTTTTTTTTCTAGTTGGAACAGATGGAATTGGAAGTACGTGGGACATCGGGTGGACAACGTGAACGTTTACGTGGCCGTGTTGAAAGTCATCGAGTCGAATTGAAACGCTTAACACAGGAGTTTAATGTAGCAAAAAAACCGAAAGACGAAATTATTGATTTGTGTGTGGATGACTCATGGGATAATAATATTGTCACAGAGGATCAACGTCAACGATTATTAAATACATCTGAGAGAATCGATAGGACTGGTAGAACATTGCAAAATGGTTACAGAATGGTATTGGAGACTGAAGAAATTGGATCTCAAGTATTGAAAGATCTTCATGACCAACGTGAAACAATTCAACGTAGCCGTGGCAGAGTAAGTATATGAATAAAAAAATTGTAATTTTATTTTTATAAGCGTGAAAATTTATCGAGAAAATTGTGAATGGAATTTTTTCCAGTTAAGAGAAACTGATGCTGAACTTGGTAGAGGCTCTCGATTATTATCAGGAATGATATTTCGTTCTATACAACAGAGACTTATACTCGCAGTTGTAGTTTTGGTACTCATGATTGTTGCATGCTTTGTAATTTATTATAGCTTTACATCAAAAAGTTAAAGGAAAAATATGATGCCTAATTGAATAATGAGATAAAAAAGAAATTAATTACCAAAGCGCCTCTCCGTGAAGTGCCCATATATAAATGTGTTTATATACATCAATGCATATATGTATAAAAATCAATTGATTATTATTGTAAAATTAATTTATCATAGTATTTATTTATTGTTTGTTGTTATGACAATGTTAATATAACGGAATGTACATTCCATATAAGAGAAAGAAAAAAATGACAAATGGCTAATAATCGAGAGATAAATGTCATAAACGATGAAATTGTGGAATTAAAAATAACTTGTAAATAAATGATAAATTATTCATGAATAATTCGAAATATCAAACTCATAATTCGATTCTTCTGAACAATAACTCAATTTTATTTATAATTTATGATAGTAATAATTATAATAAATTTATTCATTTTTTTTTTATCACTGTAACTAATTATTTATTATTAATATATAATTTTTTTTAATTATGTGCGGTATGAGTGATATACACAAATATATATTTCTATATATATTTATAAGAATGATAAAATAGAACAAGAAAAGGGGGAAGTAATATCATAACGTGGCGATAAATGATATTTTGGCTTTAAAAAAAATTATATTTCTTTATATTTAATCGATTGAAATTTTAAAATTACGAGAGTATTCAAATAATATCTGTTGTTGCAGAAATTTTCTATTGTCAATTAATAAGGCTATTTTTATATATTTTATTTTGAAACGTTTGCACTTTATCAATCCAAATTTTGATAAAGATCCTCCAATTGTGGTTTAAAATATGCTTTGAGCTGTGGTCGTTTTGTTTTTAATGTTGGTGTCAATAAGCCATTTTGTACAGAAAATGGATCGGGATGTAAATAAATATCCTTTACCTAAAGCATAAGTTGAAATTTAACAAAAACAAAAATAACCACGAGATTTTTTATACAATAATTTAACAATGTATTCACTTGTTCAAATGAACGTAGACCAGCTTCTTTACCCCATGCAATCATATCATCGAGAATAAGCCTTTTGACTTCTGGATTTGCACAAAGAACACTCAATGTCCCGGGTATTCGATTTTCTAATGCCCAACATTTAACAACATCAACATCAGGCACGACAATTGCCACAACACACGATTTTAATGATTCTCCATGTACAAATACTTGATGTACATATTGACTTCTTATATAAATATTCTCAATTTTTTCTGGAACAATATATTCCCCTTGTGACAATTTAAAGATATGTTTTTTCCTATCAATTATTTTCAAAGTTCCATTCTAGAAAAATGAAAAAAAAAAAAAAAAATTAATCAATTTATTTCATCATAAATATTCATCTATTACGATGAAAAAATTATATTAATAGAAAAAAAAAAGATATATATATATATATATTTATATATTTACTGGATTCCACATTCCAATATCACCAGTATGATGCCACCCATGTTCATCAATAACTTCAGCTGTTTTTTCTGGATTTTTGTAATAACCATAAAAAACATTTGTGCCCTTGACACACACTTCTCCTTGATTATTTGAAGCGTAATACTCCATCTCCGGCACATCAACTAATTTTACACAACAACATGCCACAGGCGGTCCCACGTGCTCTGGCACGTAGTCACCCTTTAAGAGATACAAATATATATGTATCAACTATAATTTGTCTTACACGTCATATTCACGAAACATTTCTGAACTCATGATACGTGACCAAACAAAAATATTTATTAGTCATACTTTCAGTGGTGATATGAACAATGTAATATATATAAATTTTGATATTTTATATTTAAATTTACCTGGATAGTGAGTGTAATTGGTGCACAACATTCCGTTTGACCATAGCCTTCAACAATAAGACAACCCAATGTACATCGTGCAAATGTCAAAACATTACCAGCCAGGGGAGCTGAACCAACAACCATTAATCTCAATTTGCCACCCATCGATTCTTGAATTTTTTTAAACATTATTTTATCCCATATACTATTATTTCTGATAATGCATTTCTTTATTTCAGCCTCTTTTGCTCTCATTCCCATATTAAATAGCATTCGTTTGAAAAATGAACTTTGAAGTTCTGCTACCACCTTTAGACAAATATCAAATATTTACAAATTGAATATAAATAGATATAATGAAGAAATGTATATAAATGAAAATATTTTTGGGTAGTATGGTGGGAGGGCAAAAATTTTTATTTATAGCGACGCGTGTTTAAACGATCAGTGATGACCTCGCGTACTTTTAAACGTCGCCCCGCTGTCCATCAATTCTTAAGATATATACACACTTATATTTGAATAATTATAAACTTTAAAGATTAGAGTTATAAACAAAATTAGTATATATGATTGAATAAATTACCTTGTCATAAAGACGATTTAAGAGACGTGGAACAGCAGGCATTACAGTTGGTTTTAACGCCTTCATATCATCCGGCAATGTTTTAATATCGCCACTATAAAAACCCACTGATCCACCAACAATATACATTCCATTTTCGCAGCAACGTTCGAGCATGTGTGCGAGTGGTAAAAAACTAATCATCACATCGTTTGAATTTGGTTTATGGTCACCAAGCTGTAATAATACAGCACAAACGCCCGCCATTACATTTTGATGACTTAACATTACGCCTTTTGGATTTCCAGTGGTGCCTGATGTGTAGCATATTGTGCATAAATCTGTGGGTTTTGGTGGTAAATCCGGATGATTTTTTTGCGCGCCAATACGTTCAACATCTTCAAATCGTATTAATTCAATTCCACGATTTTTTGCACGTTGATTTGTTACCGATCGCGTTGGTTTTATTACAATCAACTTCCTCAGGCATCTAAAAAGCCAAAAATAATTTATTTCAATTGAATAATTTTATTATTTATTATTATTATTATTATTTTATTCTAAACATTTCAACATACCTTGGTGCTTTGTCAAGGAGAAGATTACATTTTTTATCATCCTCACAAATAACGAGATTTATATCAGCTTGATTTATTATATAGGCACATGCATCAGGTCCAAGTGTATCGTAAAGCGGAACAACAACCAATGAATATGTATAACACGCTTGTTCACTTAATATCCATTCAGGACAATTTTGACTGTAAAGACCAATTAATGTCTGTGGTCCCGATACTTGACCCCATGTTAGTAAACCTGATCCAAAATTTTTCGCCCTCAACAATGTTTCATTGTAATTTAACCATTGATAAGGTTTATTCGGTCCATCCCTCCATCCAAGGCACTGCCCATTATCTATAAAAAAAAAAAAAAATATTTAATAAACCATTTCATTCATTTGTTTCAAGGTTAAAATAAAATAAAAAAATATGTGTATATGTATATGTATTTTTTGTTTATTTTTTTTTTGTTTTTCATTATAATGAGCTCAGTCAGTTGACACTTTGAAACGCGGAAGGAGAAACACTTCAGGGTTGTTATAAGCATTTTAGTTGCCAACTTTTGTTCAAGCAACATTAATTTTAAGCCATTGCCGCCTTAAGTCAGTTTGTTTCATGGCAATAAATTAATAGTAAATTCACACGATAGTAAAATATAATAATTTCATTCTTATAAAATCATCACGTTAACTAAAAATAAATAAATAGATTAATAAGTATATGTAAATGAAAGTAAAAAATATATAAATATGAAATAAAAATGTTAAAAATATTGATTTATGCTGATGTTTTACTAATGGAAGCAGGCAATATCTGCAGCTGTTATCAAATAAATACAAGAACACAAGAGTTATATGTCAAAAAAACACACACTCACGTTAAATACAGAATAGATTTTGAGATGAAAATTATTTAATTCACTAGAAATTCATTATTAAACTCATAACTTACTGGATTCTTTGGCTCCTTTACGAAATGAGTCGTACAACGTTCTCACATCATCATGAATGTAACTCACAAACTTTCCCTCTTTGCTTTCATTGTAGAATTTTGATACTCTAATATATTCAGCACCCTATAAATAATAATAATAATAATAATAAAGACAATTGAAATAAGAAAGAAATTAAATATAATAAATGAAAATAAATTATTAACATAAGATTTTTTTCTTGTTATTAGCTTTTATCAAGTATCCTTTAACTGTATGTTATATAATCATTTACTCTACGTCTCCTCTCTCCCGCGCTCTATTTATCACGGCACTAATTGTAATTCTCTTGATCAAAAAAATATTCATATTCGATTTTACATACATTAATTCAAACAAAAAAATAATATGAAAATAAAAAAAAAAAATAATAATTATTCAAAAATATAAATGAACCTTTATAGAATCAGACTGATCATTAGAGTCGATAGGCAGGCAAATATTTGGTTGAAAGCCGCCGCAGCCCGGCATCTCCGTTGCACCAAAAATTGTCCAACACAAATTTTATATAAAATGACACTACCACCGTTCTCGTTTAACGAAATCACATTAAACAATATTACAAACAAACAAACAAACAAAAAAACAAAAAAAAAAAAAGTCAAAATAACTATCCAATGCCACTGCGCGTCCACCCGCGCAATTCTCTAAATCTCTTTCGCCCTTCAATAAATAATAACAAAATGTACCACGTATCCTAAAGTATTTTTAAAAATTCGAAAATTCAAAAAAAAAAAATAATAATAAATAAATAAAAAAAAAAATTGGTGGAACTCAATGATAATAATAAAATATGTAAGAATGAAAAAACTTATTGAACAATCTTCATCAATTGACGATTCACTATGTATACGTGCGCGCCCCAGGCGCAAACTGAAAGACGCGCAACGAATTTTACTCTGAAATCTTCTAGTAGTAAAATATATGGTTGGCTCACATCAAACATTTTTTTCTTCTCGATTCGTTCTTCGTATGTGAGCTCGTGACGTGTAACGTCACATCATCACAAGAGTAGTATTGCACGAGAAGTCGTATTAAAACCTTCTATTCAATATATATGCACACGACCAAATACCACGAGGTGTATAATCTTGTCATTCTCAGTCACTCACACGCTCAATCGCAAGATTTAAATATAGTTACCCACAATGTATGTGTTCTGCATATGCATGTATATTCGTCTGCATTTTAAGTTGGATTACTTGTTTGGGATTACGCCAAGGATGTTGATAAACACACAGAGCGATAGATAGTTCAAACATCTCTATTGATATGACACCATTGTAAATAATAATATTAATAATCGATACTAATGTAATAATTGTGATGAACACTATGGGAGTGCTATAATTAATTTGTTACTTAACCCCTGTTCTTTGTTCTCGAATTTACCGGTAATAATCTTGATTGACGATCCAATGGCATCAATGGTGTTGCGGCAATTGGTTTTGTCGCATAATAAGCCGCAATACCAGTGAAAACTAATGCACCAGCACCACCAATATATGTCAAATAATCATCCAAATATGCCTGAAACACTTCAACAAATATTATTAATAATAATAATAAATAGATATGAATTATTCCAATATCATGAGAAATGATATATAAATAAAACATTATTGCATTGCAGTTTTATTGATATGTTGAATTTTAATTTTAATTGGATAATTATGTATGTACAATGAAAAGAATTTTTCACATTATTGTAATTTATCAAATAATTAAATCAATAAATGAAATAATGAAAAATTGTTTGTACTTACTTTTTGTGTATTTGATATGCTAGTTAATAATTAATTTAACATAAATTTTATATTATTGTTGACAATCAATTATTTTGATAATAATTATTGGATATAATTTTATACATATGTACATGTATTGTTGATACTCGTATTTTTATTTTTATTCTATCACTTTTTCCGTACACCCCGCACAAAAAATTAAACATATATTAATATTGGAAGACTTAGTAGGAATAATTATAAAACCATCACAACATAATATAGTCATGCGTTATTTTTCCTATTTCCTTTCATCTTTATTCACTCATTTTTAACATTCAATATGGTAAATTACTGCATTAAATTCTCCCATCCCATTATCTAAGCTCGAAGGGTTGTCTTTCATACTGCAGTAATTTTACAACGTCACTGCATTGAAGAAAAATTGATCCACTCATCCCCAGACAACAAATTGAACCGCCATAGCAGTAGGTAATGCAGGAATCAATACTTTGCAGTTGGTAAAAGAAGTCTACAGCGCGAAAATTGAAAATATATTGTAGCAATGGTATGATGTAGCTAAAGAATATTCAATTCAAGCACATCCAACTTCTTCATTGAAGAGTGAAAGATAAGCAAAATTCCATGAACGATTGGTGGCTATTTAAGTGTATCATCTAGACCTGTAGATCTTTTTCATGAAGTGCTGCTGAACGTTAGTTGTGCTTTAGCTGCCGAGCATTTAGTCACTAGGATCTCATTGTTCTGAAACGAAAAATTATTGTGAAATACCATGGGTCATTCCTCGCATTACTGGTTTATAATGTTTGCTGGATTTCTTAGTATGTGTTGCTTATGGCGGACCACATCAATCATCACTTGGAACAGTCCAAATGTCATGACAAAAGCTTCTATCCAAGTAGATCTATCTATTCCAACATCCAACATTATAACTCAACATTTATTCAATATGACCAATCAACGTTCATTAAAATCTCACAAGCGGAAACATCGAGGTGCAATTTCTCGTTATATGCTTCAACTGTACAATCGTCGACCAAGTGCTGATATTGTACGTGCACTTCAACCATTTCATATATCGACACCAATTCAACAGAATGGTGGTGGTCGAATTTTAGATTTTCGAGTGCCATCAGACAATCCAGAAGAAGATTTGGAAGCTGCCGAACTTGTGGGAATGGCCGGAATGATTTTACGTGTAAAATCTATGGATAACAGTAATAAAGAATTCATCAATGAAGTGATTAAGAGTACGAGAAGAAATGAAATATGGCGGGGATTCGACGTGACTTCGGCGGTAAAAACAAGAAGAGGTGATTTATTGAGATTCCTTGTGCGTGGACGTGTTCATGGACGGCCTGAAGGTGAAGGCCCAATTCTTTTGTTGAGATATGCAAAACCGAAAAAAAGAATGCGTCGCTCTGTTAATGATGAGGATATCAATGACGATAATCCACTGTCTACGTGGTCTGAAGGACGACGAAAACGAAGAAATCCTTGCAGAAAACGTCCACTTTATGTAGACTTTGCGACAATTAATTATGATGAATGGGTAGTGGCCCCGCCTGGATATGATGCATATCAATGTATTGGAAAATGTTTTTTTCCATTCGGTGATCATTTAAGCCCAACGAAACATGCCATTGTTCAAGCATTAGTTCATGGCGCACTTCAAGACAGTGATGGTGTTGCCAAATCTGTTGGACGTGTCTGTTGCGTACCAACGAGGCTTGCGCCGACAAGTCTGCTTTATTTGGACGCAAGTGGAACTCTTACATATCAATATGGATATGAAGATATGGTGGTGGCAGAGTGCGGATGTCGATGAACCTAAGTGAGGTGTGGAATGAACCAATAATACACATGCTTATTTATAGAATATATGTATATATATATATATTTATAAAAGAAATGAAAAATTCATTATTCAATATCACTTCTTCTTTATTCATAATAATGTAAGATTATGGCATTTGTTTATTTTTTGTGTGGCTTCATTATGCCTATTAAATCTTTTCAGTTGTACGAATCAACAAACTATATGGTACAAAAATACAGCATTCAAACATATACATATTATACAAACTGAAAATATAATTTTTCGTATTATTTCTTGAGCATATTTAGATCGTTTATTATTTTTTATCCTGTTGTGATATTCACAATAACATTATCATCACATTCTAAAACTAAAATCGTGAAAAACGAAAAAATTTCAAAATGAAATTCTATTTTAAAAAATGTGTATTTAATTCACTAACTAAACACTTTTGAGCACATTTCATTATTTTTCTTGTTCAAAAGATAAGAACGTGCGGGTGATGGTAACACCATTCTTTTTGTCTTTCTTAAACGATGTCTACTGCCTGGTATCCTTTCAATTTTATATATCTGAACTTTAGCTGCTGTTTCCGGTTGAGTTAATCTCATACAAAGACTAACTGGTCCAGAAAAATCAACATCTGTTGACAATTCTAATTTGGGTTCTATAGTCAATGCGAATTCCGCATGATTTTTTACAAAATCGGATCTTATTGTAAATCCACCACGTACAGCTATACCAGCACCCATTTCTACACGTGATTTGGCATTTCTCGACCATAAACTTAATTGAATTTGTCCAGCTAAATCAAAGCTCATAGCTCCTTCAACATCAACTTCAGCAACAAAACCAGAGGCAAGTGGTAATAATTCACGATGACGATGTAGATTTGCTATTGCTTGAAACGCTGGCGTTCTATCTGATGCCGTACCAGACCACACATGACCCATTAATTCTCCTTGACCAGAGAAAAAAATAAATGGCCTTATACCCACACCCAAAAGATCAATTTCCATTCCAGCTGTTGCTACTTCCTGATCATCAACATCTGTATTTTCATCTGATGATGCAACAAAACTTCCAAGTCCACCGGCAAAAAGTCCAAGTGAAAACAACGTTTCTCTGTATAAATCAGTTTCCATTATGACATCAACGATTCCACGCTTCAATAAACCTGAATTTACTTCTTGGATAGTCAACAAAGATCCGTTGGCTGATGATGTTCGAAAAAAAGATCGAGTAAAAGCCGTACTGAGTCCTTTGCTTGCCCAGATATTGTAATTTTTAATTTTTTGCGCTTCCATTTTCATAGCTTCATTCAAATAATATCGAAATGTGCTATTCTTATTGCTCAACTGTTCTAATCGTTGACTAATGTATTGACGTACTTCATACATGGGATCTTCAATGCTCAGATACTCTAAAAAACCTCGTAAATCATTTATCGTTGGATTAGTTTCTAAAATAATATCTGCGGCCAATGTTCGAGCGCTGCTATCGCGCTTTGGTCCACCAATTTGATAAAATGTTCGTTTAGCAGCCGTAATTAATTCATCAGTGATATATTTGGAATCTAATGATTTGAGTGCTTTCCATGCAGAAACGGTGGTGACTTTTGTCCCATTCATTGCGTAATCAAGAAGAATTGGAATAGAATTTTTGCTTCGAAGGTTACGAAGAGCTCGTAAAAACTTCAACCGGCATTCATCCCCCGTGCACGTATCTAATCCTAATTCCAAACTGATACGAGCTTTTTCCATTATCTCTGGTTTGCCAAGTTGTTTTGCCATTGCTGCTGCTGTTAATGCCAATGTTTCTGATACACGATCATTTTGAATTGTCTCTTCAGACCGAGTTAAAATATCTTTAATTATATTCGGATGAGGTAAAGGAGACATAGACAAGGCCCAGAGATACCTTTCGGTATCATCGCCCCTGTCGTCTTGTCGGAGAATTTTCATCGCTGCTTGATGCGTCGTTGGTATTGCTGCTGATCCTAATACATCAAGTAATTGTGTTCTCAATGATAAATAACGTGGACTTTTAAGTATTTTAACCATTTCGTCTACTGATGCTTCTCGCACAACTGGTATTAATTTTAAGAAAGCCGCAGCAGATTTAGCCGTACCCAATGCGGAATTTTCTAACGCATCTCGATTTTCTTCAATAACTTTTTCTAATACTTTACATCCAGAATCTGGACACGAGTTTGGTTCTAATTCAAGATTAATTTTTATTTCTTCATAACCATGTTGAAGATGAGCAATTGCATCCTGTACATTGGCAGCTTCAATTATTTGCGCTGACACTCTACCAGAAATTTCACGTAAAATTGTTTGAGATGTAACGCTTGTTCCTAATTCCGGTGTTATCTTTAGTGTAACTTCATGCTCTTCCATATCATCGATTGCAGTTGGCAATAGTGCGGTATTTAATAAATATTTCGTGTGATGTTTACTTTTAAGATTAATTCCAAGTATTGGATTTGGATGTTCATATTTGAATGGCATATTCATTTTATCACAAAATTGTTTACGTTTAATTATTGAGTCTGTCGATTGATATGTGACATTGCATAAACCAGAAGCATCACGCTCATGATAATCACCATCGAGTGTGCGATATTGAAAGAGACTGGCAAAACCACGCTTCATATTTGAAGACGATATTGTTTCATCTTTTCCCAAGAATAATTGTTTTATTTCACCATTTCGCCAGACAACATATATTGGTAATGTCGATACATCATCGAGTTTCGATGAATGTTCAATGAATCCTTCGGGTTCTGGAGCTTTTCTCGATCTTATCCAAAGTTTTGGTGATGTAAACTGAAAATACACAAAAAAAAAAAATAAAAATGAATAATTTTTTTTTTTTTTTTTTCGTTCATACTAAGAAAAACAAGAATATTCTTTTAGTAAAATTGTATTATTTGAAGATAAAAACTGTTGGGTTTTTTTTTATCTTGAGTACTAAAGGTTATCGAATGCATATACATAGTTCAACAGAAACGATGACCCATCCATCATATCTGTATCGCTTCAAACACGTGATTATACCGCAGTAAAAAAAAATAATAGGCCAAAATATAACTACAAATACTATCGATAATTATCCTATTATTATTTATCAATTTGAAAAAAATTTAAGACTATCGACTCTTTTTTTTTTTTTTCTTTTTTTTACCTCGAATAACAAACATTACATAATAAGTCACAATTAAAATATTTAAAAATTATAAATAAATATCAAAGTTCATATTCATTATAAGTGATATAACACATGATATTTCTTTGCTATCTATCGTTGAAAAAAGAAGAAAAATAAATAAATAAATAAATAATTTAATGTTAACGCGTGAATCATATGCAAAAATAAATCAGTGGCACTTATAATTTAAAAAAAAAAAAATTTTAATAATAATACTACTAACCTCCATTTGAAGAAGAATCGTTTCCGAATCATGTGGATCTTGCCAAACGGCACTGACAGCGAGTTGACCAGTTAATCGATATCCAACACTGCTACTAGTCTTAACCCATGGCGATTCACATGACAAAACAATTGTCGTTAATTGATACTTAATTCCATTACCAATTGTCCATCCACGTACGGCTCCCACGACGGCTGCAACGGCCAACATCAACGCGCACTTTGAATACCACATTATACCTTATTTAAATTAATTCCCGCCAAATATATATAAATATATACGTTATTTGTACAATTACAGTAATAATTGAAAGTAGTTGAATTTAATTTGTTTTTTTTTTCTTTTTACAAATAAAACCAGTTGAAATATTATACAGATTTGAGTTTCTATATGAATATATGAGCATGAGTGTGTGCGTGAGTAAAAGGACAAATGAGACAATGAACGAATGAATGAATAAAAAAAAAACAACCGACCCGAGAGTCAAGAGTCGACTGACAGGCACCAACCGGCACGAAAAGATGTTATATGGCCCACACGGAACGCCGATTGTGGTTTGAGCCCATGTGGAACGGAGGGACGCAGTAAAATACATAATAATGTATCAAAGTATGTATTCGTGTGCACATGTAAATGTATATGCGTGCATGGCTGTTATATATATATATATTTGTAAGTTTGTGTTATACGTTTGAATCAGTGTATTGACAATGGTGAGCCACCAGTCAAAGTGGAATTGAATCGTTTGTGTTTGTGTAGTGAGATGGTGCGCGCGCGTGCATGTGAGGGGGAGGTTATGTTGATACTAATCAAAACCGTTAGATATAAACCGGTATCGTTAGACATAATCCAACAGATTCAATTCAAACTACATTGTATATTATCATTTTTTTTTTATTCCATTGTAGTTATATGAATTGATCGTAATTATTTTGGAAATACCTGAAGGTACAAAGATGAAGATTTTAATTCATTTTTTTTTTTCTACACAGTCTGAATCATTTTTTTGTTTGCGATTGTTGCGATATCTGATTAGTTGATTGCCTTGTAATATATATATATATATATGGAATTTTTTTCTTTTTTTTTTTCAGTTTATAAAATTATTACGAGAATATATTTATGTATTGTACATTGATATGAAGAAAAATATTATTACCTGGTGCTGTTTGACAATAGGGTCCTAAAATCAAAAAGAAATAAAAAAATTTAATGATTATATACACTGTGTGCTCTATAAGGAATGTATGAAGAAAAAAAAAAAAAAAAAAAATTATTATTTTCCATCCAATCACCGGAAGTGGTTGAACCTTGAGCCGGCAAAAGTAAAACCTTCATCAAATAAACTATACACGTGTGTACCCATTATATTTGTATAAATACACACATGTACACGTGTGTGCAAAATAATTCTGCTCGTTTCGCCGATGATAATAATTTTTTTTACGTAATTACAGTAAATTAAAGAACACTAAATAACCGACTGTGGCGTCATAAAAAATAAACTTTTTTTTTTTTTTCACTTTTATTGTTATAATAAAAATAATAATTAATTTTTAGTTAGTTATTATGATTGGTATCAAACTTAAAATATCCGTAAAGTCATTGGGAAAATTGAATACAATTATTTTTTATCCTGACACTTAATATGATTATAATTTTTTTTTTTCATATTATTTTTATAATGTATAAACGAAAATTGATTTAAAAAAAAAAAAAAAAAAAAAAAAATACATATGTATACATTTTGTAGTGATTCTGTAATACTGTGTATACTAACCGCAAAGTGCAAATAAACAGAGCAGTACAATTGTCACGAAAAAATCAGTAGATAATTTTGCACAATACATTATTTCCTTCATTTAAATATATTATTTTATATTATATTTAAAATTTATTTCTTGGGTTATGTATTTTCATGAATATATTAAACACACGTAAATATAATTCACGATTAATGTGTCTGGTACACTAGATGACTGTGGCGTTGCGATGTTATATTGAGTATTGCGAACACAGTTTAGCTCTCGTCTCTCTTCTTTATTTCTCCATGAGCTCCTCCTGTACGGCTCTCTATATACACGAACAAATACGAATAATTAGACGTAGTCAGGGACAGAGTCAAATACTCCCCACCCTTAATTTCACCATTTCCCTCTATACTATCTCTCCTTCCCGATGTCGATGACGCGTTATCGTGTTTTTTTTTTTTTTTTTTTTCTCTTCTTTCACAACCCCCTCTCTCATTCATTCGCTCTTGTACTTACTCTTCTTTGCTTATAGAGTTCGTTTGTACTCGGTTGTTTTTCCTCTCTTTACCGCAATGACAGAAGCTATTGTGGTGGGAGAAACTTGAGACCTCTTTCAGTTTATAAGTTATACAAGAATCTTCCATTCTATTATAATCCACGGTTTATTGACACTGTCAAGTATCAACCATATACATTTTTTCAAATATATATTATATCTATTTACTGCAGTTATATATGTGTTTTTATGCTGTTGCGATAATTGACGTGGTATGTTCATACAAAAACCAGAACAAAAAAAAATTCAGTTGAAATAATAAATATAAAACTATAGGTGTACATAAATATGTATATATATATATATATATTGAAAAACCTTTAGATAGTAGCGATGGTAAAGACCAGTTTCTAGTTGAATTTGAAAAAAAAAAAAATAATAAAAATAAAAAAAAAATCTAAACTTGATTTATCATAAAAGATATGGGAATTTAACTGAAACCAGGAAGTAAATTTTCCTTTATTTTTTTTTTTTTTTTATTAATCGTTTTTCTCATTTTTACTTTTTATTTCTTTTTGCGAATGAATATTTTCTATATCTGTTTTTATTCATGGTCGAGATATCGTCTGACGACCGGTTGTGCAAGGGTATATAAACAGGGGTTCGTGTGTTGGGTGTGTGTTGTGTATTTATGTGCACGAATCCAAATAAAAACGAAGCCCACAAATGTGAGTGATAAAGTAGGATAAACAAGAGCGCTTTATTACCAACTGCAGTTGATACGTGTGGGTGGAAAGATGAAAATATGAAATATATAAAAAATATGTTGAGACTAGTTGTAGTTATGGACAATGGGGTATACAGATACTTATTTGATTGATCTCAATCATAATATTATTTTGATTATTCAATAATGATAAACAATTATTATAATATTTAAATAATATAAATACATATATAATAATTTCACTTTATAATAAATATTTTTTTATTTTTTTATTTTTTTTATTTGAGGTAAATATAAAATCGATAACTTCCAATTGCAGTGTAATAATTATATTTAATTATTTTAAACAACAATGATGAAATTATTTATTCATAAAATTCAAAACTCCATTCAACTTGGTATTTTACTAGATCACATAAATGTATTTACCTAATATATACCTAAATCTAAAGAATATTTATTATCTTCTCTAGACAAATTGACAAATGAAACTTAAACAAAAATATATATAATAACGATGATAATTTCATATATATATATATATATATATATACATAAGGTTAAATTCTTATCTTAAAACACATAACCATCATGCTCTTATGACACTTATCAGTGCATATAAAATGTACAAAAATTCAACGCTAACGCAAATATAAAATATAAAAATAACATTTTCATTTTCATATCAATTTGTATTAGATATATACACCTATATATAACATGAATCATATGTTTAACAATTTTTTCTTTTAATTTTTTTTCATTTTCCATCCCTGTCATTCAATAAACATCTTGGAATATATAATCGTATGAAATTGCCTGGAATTATTATTATCATTGAATATGTAATCACTGATATTATTTTCATTTCATCATTCAAACAAGATAAATATATTTTTACATAACATATACATATTACACAATTTAAATTACTATTTATATTAATTTATTACTTCCCATAATTATTATTATAAATTTTTTTCATAATCAAACATTATGGAAATTAACATGATTAATAATCTAAGTAATTTTGTGATATTTAGAGCGCACCTGTGCTATGCACAATCCCTTTGTTTCATTCTATATATATATATATACAAAATATAATCACTATACTGAGAGCAATTCTCACTCTTTCATTCTATCTTTCTCTCTTTTTCTATCATTCTCTTTCATTCTCTTTCGCACGAAAATACACGCGTAAACCCATTCTGTATAGTGACAACTCTCCATCCATTCATAACTGCCGTATATTTATCGCTGTTGTTGGATTCTTGTTGCCGCAATAACGATAATGGCCAGCTCTCACACTCGCATTCACTCTCTTTCACTTATTGTAACATTATATATATATAGGCAAATCAGCCAATCCTCTGTCCCCTCCATCTGACCTGTACAAACGTTACCCTCACTCTCATCTACTCGAGAATTGCTATTCTATTCGCTCTGGTGCACACAGTGGTGACCACCCTCCACGATTTATCCTCTGGTAATTAGTCCGTGTAATAATTAATGTTGCGTCTCCGCGCGTGTGCATTGCACTAATTATCATTGTTGGTGGGAAAACCTTTTAAGAAATGAAAGAACATTTCAGATAAATATTCAAAAAAATTATATACAAACGTATATATATGTAAATAAAATATAATATATATAATTACTTTATAATTTATATAAAATTGTTGTCATTTTTCATATAACTCTTGTTTTTTATTACACATATATTTCTTTTTTTTTTTTTTTTTTCTTTTTTTTTCATTTAATATCAATTATTTTACTGTGGTCATGTAGATGCACATGAAAATTTCAATATCTCAATAATATTTTTTATGAAACAGTAAAATAATCATTACTATAATAATTATTTTTTTTTTTTTGTCCTGTTTTATATTTTTTTGTATATGTAAAAATAACTTGAAAATTTATAAACACTGAAATACTAAACGTTCTTTGCGTTATTATTATTATTTTTTTTTTTTCTGCTTTTGTATGAATATAAGTAAACATATTTGTATGGATAGAAAAATACAAATCTGATGGACAATTTTATATTTAGTATAGACATGATATATACAGAAATGTTAACGAGACTAGATGGTGAAGGCCGTGTGTTTGGCCACGGTATAGACTGAGAGAAATGTATATTTGGTCAGGGTGAGGTGTAGGGTTGAATAGGGGGTGATAAGAGGGATATGAGTAGAGAGATTGAGGGAGAGAATGATGCTTACCAACGCGACATCCACCAGCAAGCAAGTAGCTATCCATCAGGGTGCTTTTGTCGCCCTAATGAGAGCTTTAATTATTCAACGTTAAGTATATCCAACCAACCAACCAACCAACCAACCAACCAACCAACTACCACCCCCATCCTCCTATTCAACCCCACCATTTTCACTCCGCACTTTCGTCTTATCCTCACCCCTTTTGTAAAATATAAACATCTATATGTATATACGTAGATATAATCTACTGTAGCACTACCTACACATATTTTAGTCACTCACTTTCTCCAGTTTCTCTTCAACCTCATATTCACTTGTTCATTCACTATTATATACAGTTTATATAGGAGTCGTGAAATTGAGGGTGAAGCTTATGAAAGGATTTCATTTTGAATTGCATACGAATTTTTTTAGATAATAAACTGAAGAAAGAGGAAGAGGGAGATGATAATAATAATGAAAGAAAGAAAGAAAGGAAGAAGAAAGAAAAAAGGGTAAAAAATTAAAAGAAAAAAAAAATAATAATAAATAAAGAAAAACGACAATTTGATGTGAAGATGATGATGATGATGATAAAGTTTTTTTTTTTTTTATTTTGTAATGTATACCAAGTGCAATTTATTATTGTCATTATTATTGTTGTTTTTTTTTTTTCTATTCATTCATCTTCTTGGCTTTTATCTTTCTTTATATATTTTTTTCTTCTATTTTATTTTTTATACTCAAGTTTATGATTATTCGAGGGTGAGAATAAGTTGTATAGAAAAAAAAATATAAAGAATAACCTGAGTAAAGATTAATTTTCTCTATAAATATGTGAACGATATATATTTTTATATATATTCTTGAATAATTGTATTTTATTAATTGTAATAATCAGACAAACGTATATTTTAAATTAATAAATAATTTTGTTTCCGGCACGTTTATCCTTTTTCTTTCATGAATAATTTTTTACATCTGATTCACTGAAATCATAAAGAAAATAATTATCATTCAATATTAAATATTTAATCTAAAACTAAAATAATTCCTTTTACTATTGAACTGTGATATATCATTACTATAAATTATTATTATCACATTAATTATTTATTTCTCATCTATTCCAATAAATTCACTCCAATTGTAATAAAATTAATAAATTAATTGTCAAGAATCCAAATTTATTATACAAAATTTCAATATTATAATTAAATTTATTATCAATTCATATCACAATACAACATGGATAAAAAAAAAAAATTATTTATAATATCCTCAATCATTTTTTTTCCAATATAAATATTAAATTTATTTCCTTTACATCACGAATATTCAACGATTAAATAACATTATTTATGGTTAAATTAATTCATTCATAGTTATTTAAACATATATATATATATATATTTGAAAAGGGTGGAATGATGAATACAAGTTGGGCTATCATAATATAGATTAGTTCATATGTGCCTGAGCCTTATGTTAGCTCTGATAGCCTCATAGCCTCGAGTGCTACTGAATTCACGATTCATATACGCGACAATTAGATAGGAATTACTCTCTCTCTCTCTCTCTCTCACTCACTCACTTACTCACTCCCCATCATCCTATTTTTCTTTGTATACTGTTTTTCAGTGTGTGAGTGTATGTGTGTGTGGATAGTAAGAGAGATGGAACAAGAGACTTCACTACCATGAATGTTATATACATAGTTTGCTACTACTACTACTACTATGACGACGTGAAAAACAGTTACTGTAGTGAAACGACTGGGGCGAGGTTGACGCCGAAGGGGTGGCTTGAGTCAACCCCTAAGCCAGTGTAAACACGTTTTAATAGAGATTCGCTCGAGCAGATATAATAGCCTTGCGGATGTCGCGGCTCGTATCCCCTCCACCATCTCTTCTTCCTCCTTCTTTTTTTTTTTTTCTTTTTTCTCTCATTTTACATATTCTTCGTATTATATAGATAATGTGTGTGAGTGGGTGTGTGAATATTTATTATCATTATCGTTATCTTGTTGTCAAATAACGTGGAGGAAGAAAAAAAAAAAACAAAAAAAAAAAAAAGTGGTAAATTAATTTTATTTTTAATATTTTTCTACAACAAATTGGAAGGAGAAATAGAGAAATTTAGTTCGAGTGGTGATTGATAATACGTGTGTATATCTGATAATGTTTTATGTTTTTTTTTATTTTTATTTATTTATTTTTTTTTTTTCGTGAAAATAGAAGAAAATATATTGAAGAAAATGGAGTCAAAAAGGGGAGACGGATAAATGTTATCCTTAATGTATTTAATGGTACACTTTGGACATTTCCGGTTTCCTGTTTCATTTAATGTCATTGATTCTACATATATAAATGATTGGGCGTTAAATTTATTACAAGTTAATGGTACAATTAATTTTCGGGAAAAACAACAGCGCGAGGATGAGAGAGTTGGAAAAGAAAAAAAAAAAAAATAAATAAATAATAGACTGAATGATGAATTATATTTTCTTATTTTACATTCGTCCATTTTTGTTTTTTTTTTTTTTTTTTTTTTTCTTCTCGTTTTACTTTGGAAAAGAGACATTAATATCTGAAGAGTTAGGAGTTTTGTTTGCTGCTTTGTGTTGGTATAATCGTCGGGGTTGGTCTTCATCATCATCATCTTCACCCCTACCTTTCTCTTGGCTCCATAGCGAAGGGGATAGTTGAATTCTGAAGTGGATATGGCGGAGTGCGTTCGTGAGAAAGCGAACAAGACGAAAGAAAATAAAACGAGAGGGAGGAAAAATGTTGGGGGTGGCCGGACGTCGCAATCTGGACCAAGACCCGCCCCCTTGCGTTATCTTCTAGCGTCTATTGTCATGGTAATGCACGATTGTCCTCTCTCAATTCTACACTCATAATTTCCTTTTTTTTTTTTTTTTATTTCATATTCTAAAAGTCATTCTGTTATCATAACTAATATAAATATATATATATATATTATATGTGAGAAAAATTGATATATTTATTTTATTCATCATAAAATATTGTCATGAATATATTGCAATGAAATGTGTTGTCTACATAAAAGAACAATAATTGTAGAGGGGGATGGAACTTAATGACCTTGAAGTCCCGAATGAAACGAAACATCTTGATTGTATGTGTGACATTGTTGATGGAGTCGACACGTGCGAGATAGACTATTGATAGTAAAACTATACAGGACAATATATTTATATACATAAAATCTATTGAGCTATTATGTAATAGATTGAATGTATTTGTTCCTTTTTTTTTTGTTTTTTTTTTTTTTTCCCAGTTCTTTTGTATAATCAGTTCCGGATCTTGATTCAACCAACAACATAAATCACTTTATTCCATCATCAATGAAATTTCACGTAACTTGATGAATAAAATATATGATAAATAAATAAAATATTAAATTAATATAAAAATATGAGTATGAGTAGATATTGAAATAAAAAAATATACAAATTGATATATTGAATTTTATATCAATTTAGGGATACAACCACTGACAATGTTATGTGTATAGGAATCCATGGCAATTGCACTGAGTATTATCGAGATTGGTTCAACGTTTTGTTTCCACCTGAACCCGCTCGCTTCAATTATATATATATATATACAAATACTGGTCGCTTTTACTGTGGCATTTGCCTCGTTTCTACCCTCCCACACAATTGCAACTGCCCAATCACACCAGTAGCCGCTAAGTGCGATCCATTACGCCTAATGGAATGCGCCAATTATAACATTTGGTGAATAATTGGCGGCCGCTCGGCTGCATTCAAATATTCACTGGAGAGATATATGGTATTTTCGAATTATACGCGTGAGGGAGGTATTGCGGGGACTGTTTACAGTATGCATTGGAGCCAAAGGGGTTTTAAATTAGGCAGTGAAGTGAAGGGGATATCTATACATATTTTTATTTATATATATATATATACGTAATTCGTTCAATAATACCGAGTGCGGTTGCGGGCACGCACAGTGAATACATTAAATAAATCATTTAATAAATTTTTTTTTATTTCCCACTACAATATTCTAGCAAAAATACTTCCTATATATGTATTTTTATTTTTGTTTATTGTATTAACAATATTTTTTTCCTATTTTTCTCCAATTATTACTATTTTTTTTTTTTTTTTTTTTTTTTCTTTGATTTTTGATTTTGATTTAAATTTGAAACTCGTTTAATATTACAAATTACAATTATAAGTGGATGATTGAGCAATTTTTAGATACATTTATTGACATACGTGTTTATATGAATGAATGAATGAAAGTGTGTGTGTGTGTGTGTGTATGTGGCGTCTGTGTGTGAATTAAATCCACGCGTTTGGATTAAACCAACCGACCAAAATCTCGTTAAGTTCTCCATTCACGAGAACATGCGGGAAAACGAACAGACAAAAGGGAGGAGAAGGTGGTGGTGGTGGAGGCTGATGGAGGTGGAGTCTCAAATTTACGTGTAAAACCCTTTTCACACGACTCAACGCGCGCATTTGACAATACCAATTAATAACCGATTATAAATATCCACACGAAATAATAATAATAGTAATAATAATAATAAGAAGAAGAAGAAGAAGAAATGAGAAATAAATTTAAATTATGACAATTAATTTACATAAATAATAATAATAATAATGAATTTTGTTTGAGAAAAAAAAAATATGTTCTCCCTCTCTTTATTATTTTTTATTCAAAATAAAAGATTCATATACATACATTTATGTATTTATGTTTAAACACTAATTCAATAAGAAAAAGGTCGGTAAAATGAAGTAGATACAATACAAGAAGTGTCAGACATGACTAAAGAAATAGAAAGTGTATTATAATCGAAAATATATGTATATATATTTACATTATCTGTCTTCTTCTTGTTCTTTTCCATCGTGTTGCTTTGACATGCAAATTGGCCGACAATGAATTTTCGTAAAACCTTTTACCATCGTCGTTGTTGAATACAAGAGAGGGGTTGCTCGCTGCGTTAGATTATGATGCTGTGGTGTGTGATGGTGTTCAAGCAACGCACAAGAAAACCCAACGAAAAAAGATTATATGATATAGATAGTGAGAGAAGTTGAAGAGGAACTTGGATAAAGTAAGAGAGGGGGTGTAAAGCTTGGATGAGAAGTGAGAAGAGAACGGAAGAGGAGAAAGCGAAAAGAAAAGAGGCAAAAGATCCAAGACGACACCCAAGTATTAATCACTGTCTGCTGGCATCGCTTTTGCTTCCACATCACGACTTATTTATCCTCGTCCTTTTCTTCCAATCCTCACTACTCACTCTAGCTATATCTCAAGGGCTCTTGTTTATATATAACAGTCACACTCATTCTCATTTCTCACTATGACAATGTATATATGTATTGTACATATCAGAAAGTCACACGCTTCAATTCATTATCACTGATCTCTCTTTTTCAATTCAATCAATGATAACACACAATTTTATATTTCAAGAGATATAATAAATTTAATGTATATTTATTATACTAAACAAATAAAAAATAATAATAAAAAAATAAAAAAACAAATTATTTCTTATAAATCAAATGATTTATTTGAAAAAAAAAAAGGAACAAATAAAAATAAAAAAAATAAAATAATAAATTTGAGTTAATATATGTGTACACATTTGAGAATAATAATTTTTTAATTATATATGAAAATAAACTTTAAACAAACAAACAAAAAAATGATAATAATAGCAATGATAAAGTAATATCACTTCGTCATTGTTTTATATACATTATCAATTATATTACTTGATATATAGATAGATATATAAAAGATAAATGTATATAAAGTCATCTTAAAAGCATTAATGGAAGTGAAGAAACAATGGGGACTAGACAGATCCTTTTGAAAATCTTGGATAGTCACGCGAGTAATATATAGTTATAAAAATCAAGTGGAAAAATATATCCCGTATGTAAGAGAATAAGAACAAGAGAGAGAGGGAAGAAGAGAAAAAAAAAATAGAGCTCATGATGTCGTCGTTAAGAGTCGATCGTCTTTACTAAAGTGGCCTGGCGCCTTGTCCAGCCCCTCCCACATTCTCCCCACTAGAGTTAAACAAGGAAAATAAAATAGCGAGGCAAAAGCTTAGGTTAGCCATATAAAATCATTGTGGGTGGGGATGGACAGAGAGGTAGTGTAGTACAGCTTGAAGACTTTACTCGGACGCCAAGGCACCACTACCACCACCACCGCCACCACCACTACTGGAGCAGTAAAGTGAAGATGGGGATAATGTGAAGCAAGAAGAGGTTGGCAAAAGGTGGCACGGGGGAATATACCATGATGTCGTTGATTAATACGGTTTACCAGTAAGTGTAACGGAGTGTGTAGAAAGAGAGAAATATTTTTCACCCTCTACTGTCTCACATCCCATTCCATTCTATCTCAGTAACTTCCGTGACTCTTTTAACTCCCCACTGCCACAACCGAACCATCGGAGATGGTTTGCAGTAGAATTTTCTATCGCACCTTCTTTTATAAAGCTATATAAAATCACTCCGTCTTTCTCTTTATCATCCACTCTCTCACTCTTACCCTCCGCATTTTAGATACGCTGTAGCCACGTGCCGATCAATGACGTCTGGGTTGTGATTGGTCGAGACGGCGACCAACCCCTTCTCAGAATGATACACGGGAATGAGAGAATTCCCGTACCCAGGCATTGTATATTTATGTGTGTGTGTGTGGGTGTGTGTGTGTTGGGTGAGAGAAGCTTTTTCCTTCAAGACAAGCATTGATTGCCTACACAATCCACCACACTCCTCTTTCCCTCTCACGCTCTCTCTCTCGCTTTCTTCCCCTTCCCATAACCCACTACCATCACTACCACTATCTCCACGACGTTTCGCACAAGATTCTTATGGTTTTATATATATATATATATATATATATATATATTTATATTCTTGTTATTTATTTTTGGTGAGTTTTTTTTCTTTTTATCGTCTATTCCAATTCGATAGTTTACGAACTATGACGTAAAATTATTATTTTTATTTTTTCATCGTGTTTATTTATTTTTGATTTATTATCATTACTTTTTTTTTTTTTTTTTTTTTTTTTTGTTTATAAATTAAGAAGTTGATTGGACTGTTTTGTGATCAGTGGAATGAAATGATATTGGTTTTATTGAATGAAAGAAAAAATTATTAAAGATTTTTTTTCGTTTTGTTTTGTTTTGTTTTGTTTTTTTTTTTGTTTCTAATGATAGGTTTTTGGCATAGGGGAAAAAGGTTAATGGTCAGACATTGAAATATGAATGATGGAGAAATATATAGAATTATCACGAGAACAAGTGTTTATTTTATGCGATTGCTATTTTTTTTTCTTTTAAATATATACATATATATTTATTTATTTATATGTATATAAATGTTAGTTACAATAATACTCTAGATTGTCATTATTTATTTTTTTAAATTTATAATCGTATATTGTTGAAATTTAATGTTTTTTTTTTTTTTTTTTTTTCGTTTGCATTATATAATTTTCAATTAAAATTATTTAAATTTCTTGAACCGAAAAAAAAATAAAAAATAATAATAATAATAAATAAAAAATTATATAAGCAAAATTTTTTTCCATTAATTTATTTCCATATTATTCTCTTTCTCTCTCTTTTTTTTTTATTTTTCAAATTTACTTGCTAAATGAAATTGTTTTTTTTTTTTTTTTCCTCTTCACAGAAAAATTATTATTTGATTTTATTTCCTTTTATATTTCAATTAAAAACATATCCACTTAATTTTTTTCTTCTATTTATGACTTAATTAAATTCTACTATGTACGAAATGTCCTAAAAATGACATTTTATTCCACTTTTTAGTCCCTCACTTTTTTTTTTTCCACACGTTTCCTAAACTTTTTTTTTTTGTTTAATTTCACTTCATCCAAATCACATTCTGTCTACATATACACTATAATCTTATTTAAAAATTTTTTCTCATATCTCTGAATCAGGCACAGAACGAAAAAAAACCAAAAAAAAAAATAATAGTAGTAATAATAATAATTAGAATAATAATAATAATAATAATATAATTTTTTTTAATTGGTCCTGATTTTTGTCGCTCCCAAAGATTTAGATTTTATTATTATTATTTTTTTTTATTCATAGAAATTATCCATTAATTTCCACTTTTTCTACCATTAATTTTTACGGTAGATTCATAATTAATTTATTTATATTAAGATTGAATAGTTTCATGGATCTTCTTTGGTAGTAGGTTGAATCTGATGGACAACACTTGGCAAGTGATGATGATGATGATGATGATGATCGGGTCTTCTTGATAGTCCCAATAACGGTGGTAACAGTGGTAGAGGCAGTGGCAATGGTAGTCCACCAGGAAATCCAGCGAGACCACCAAGTAGTGCAGTGGCCGTTGAATGTTCTTGCGCTTTCCGACGCAATTCAGCTAAACTTGTATTACGATGAAGATCGCCGGGTTTACAGCAGCCGCACAATGATCCTGGCCACGCAGCTGGTGACCACAGCATTTCTTGAAGACTTCCGGGTCGATGATCACTGGTTGACCACAATGATGGTGTCACAGAGGTGAGTGATGTCGTTGTGGTACCAACTATTTTATTTCCAAAAAGTGGCGGTGAAAATTGTGCGGCCAAATGCGGTGAAAAAAATAGCGATGTTGGTGGTTCAACTGGCCTAAATCCAGCAGTAACTGTAGTGCTATAACACAAATTTAATTGGATATTATAGAATTTAGGTGTATATGTTACGAGTCATCGCTAATAATTTTCACTTAATCAATTTGCATATTTACACATATGAAATACTAATGAATTGGCCTCTTTGATGCAATTGCTGATCAATTTGAATATTAATAGCTAATAGTGTTTGATTAATATCAAGATAATTTCGTATAAACACATATAGGCGAATATGAAATAGAGAGGCAAGTGAAGATTCTCCTTGTGAAATGATGCGTGGCGCTGGGCCAGCAAAGAGGAGGAAATTAAATTGAGAGAGGGGAAAATGGGAGTGGAAAAAGATGGTGGATAGCTGGGGAATAAGTGTGATAATTTGTGGCAATTAACTGCGCGTAATTTCATGCGCCTGCTCATTATTTACTTTATACTAATGTCATTAAATATATGCATTTTCATACACGTGGCACCAAGCGCAATCACATTATTCTTTAATCTACATAAATATTATTTTGAAAATTTCCTTTGACTTAAACCGTGACCTCTCACAGATATTGAGTTGAATGTGAAATAATCGTATTAGGCTGCGTAATAATTTCAAAATATTTTATAAAATAAATTGAGTAAAAAGGTGAATATAATTTTAAATTGATGGCATCAATATAAATTTTCAAGATAGAAAAATATCGTGAACGGGACGAACAAGGAGAAGGTTGGGGATAGTTATAATGTACTTGTATATGTACATATATACATGTTTATATGATGGTGGCGCAAGGCATCTTACGTATATGGAGTTACGGAGCTTACTCTCTCAGGGTATGAAGCATCAGGAGCTTCAAGAGTTCCAGTTGAATAAATGATGAAGATATATTTACGGCGAATGGTTTTAAATAAATTACAACTGCGGAGACGACCGTGCGGAGATAGTGGGAGTATATGATCCCCTCCCATTACCAAACCATTTTTTACTTCAATATATGTAGATATATATGTGTATGTATTTTTCTTTCTTCACTAACTTTCATATTTTTTTCTTGTTTAACTTGTATATCACATATGATCTTTTCATTTATTCAAATACTTGTATATTTTTTTTTTTCCACTATTTTTCGCATTTATTTATTCTTTGTTCGTTTATATCTTATAGTAAAATGTGTGGATAATTTATAAGCAAGCAACATATTTACATACGTTTGATGTGAATAATAAAGTAAATTTTGAAGATAAAAATATTGAATCAATTTGTCTGCTGCCAATTTTAAATTAAATTTCTTTTATTGCTACTTTTTTTTTTTTTTATATTTGGTATTGAATGGGTGGAGTGTGCGAAATTAAAAATTAAGAAAGAAATGAAAAAAAAAAAAATAATAATAATAAATAAATAATATACAGACTTATGAGCTGAGAATAATAGAAATAAAGATATTTATTTATACAGATTAAAATCATTATCTAAATGACTTAATCAATGGCATTTGTCGGTATGGGGCGACGATTATAGCGATTAATCGAGTGCGAGAACATTGAAAAAATGTGGAGGATGTTTAGTTTTACTTATTACGGAAGTGTAAGAGAGACGAGAAATAAATAAATATATATATATATATATACGAAAAGTACAAATACATAGATTCATATAAACATCAAAAAGAGAAAAGGCGATTGCTCGGTTTAATGGCGCGTGTTTAACTTCCGGTCTCGCTCTTGCAGTGGGAAAACAGCGTCAATGACGTATAATAGGGAGGTAGAGGGTGAAGGGACGGTTTATAAACTCAGTGATATTTCCTAAAGACGTAAATACAAACGTGGCTGAAAGTTCACCTTGTCCATGGGGGGTCCTGAGACCCCCAACTGAGGACGTAGTCGGGAATTTAGTGAGGATGTCCCTATCATTGCCACAATAGCGGTATAGTATCACCGACACCGACATGCGATTTACGAACGTGGATATTTTATAGTTTGGGGTGTCATGATTTTGTCTAAGAATTGAATGAAAAAACAAAATAAATGAATAAATAAATGAAAAATAAAAAAATATAAAATATAAAAAAAAAACTTTGTTTAGACGTGATTTTTTTGTTTTTACTTTTTTTCATTTTTTTATCACTGTTTGTTTGTACAATCTTTTGAAAAATAATTTTAATTGTTTATTATTCAATTTAATTACCTATCTGTAGCGGAAATGAGACTGGTGCCAATAGTACTGGCTAACGATGAACGAACTGGCGTAGGTGGTGGTGTAGCAACACCACCAAGTGACGGTTGACTGTGTGATTGCTGTGGTCGTGGACTGACTGATGCTGATGTAGTACTGGGACTGCGTGAACCAACGCCACATTCTTGTCCATTATCATCGGCCTCACCAGTCTCCATTGTATCGTGATGGTTTGTGGGGCTCGGTCCGCTCGATGAAGATGGCGGCAATCCACCCTCTGGCGTTGTACCACCGCCACCACCACCACCACCAGATACACTACTACCCTCGCGTTTCCTCTGCTCCTCCTTCAACCTCTCGCTCTTCCGCCATTTTGCTCGACGATTTTGAAACCAAACCTAACAATATCATCATTATCATCATAAATATTTTTCTATTATATTATATTATATCAAATTTATTTACTATTAATATAATTTTATTTCCTTTTCCATATATACACACACTTCTTGTATGATTGTTTGTTTATTATTATTATTTTTTTTTTTTTCTCGAGCATGAATGATAATTTTTTAATGGTGATAATCAGAAATGTAAAAAGTACACTGGGAGGATTGTGAGTGATGATTGTATGTAGAAAAACATCACACAAACGAGAGTGAGAATATAATGAGTGTATGTACATGTTCAACGAGCCAAGTAGGTTTATGTACACATATAAATATTTTCTTTCATTTATTATTATTATTATTTATTTATTATTATTATTATATTTTTTTTTTCTATTAAAAAAGAGTCTGAAGTTGTGTTAATGACTCTAACTTGACATAATAAGTCAACAGTAATTTCAAAAAGAAACAAAAAAAAAAACGCGAAAAATCCTCTTGCATATTAAAAAAAATAATAATAAAATAAAATAAAAAAATATTATCCGTAAATTAAATAAAAAATAATAGATGAGAAAAAAAACAAAAAAAAATGTTTTTTTTTTTTTTTTTTTTTTTTCTTTCTCTCTTTATAATTCAAATATTTTAGGATAGAAGTAAAATAATATGAGTGGAAATATAGAAAAAAGGAGAAGAGTGAGATAAAGAGAAGTAGTGAATTTGTTGAACGTTCTAGAGGATTTTATGGTGCAATGAGCAGGATGTCGAGATGGTTTTAAAAAATTTTCAATCGTACCGTAGGGGCTGAAGGAAAATGGTTTAATAAAATAAATACGCGAGCCGATGTTATATATATATATATATATTTTTTTTTTCTCTTGTTCTTCAATATGATGGAGTCGGGTGGGTTAAAAAGTGGGAGTTCACAATGTAAAATGGTGGTTTGAGAAAAAGTAAGGAAAAAAAAAAAATAATAATAAAAAAGAAACAAAACAAAAAGAACGCGCTTGTCTACATATAATAGTGAGGGCGAAGAAAAGAGTGAATGGCCGGGCCGAGTATGAAGAGTGTCAAGAGAGAATGAGAGATAAAATGGAGTTGGACCAGCAGACAGGAGAAATAAAATAATATCCTGAGGGCGACGGGGGCGAGTAATAGCCAGGAACAAAGCCGAGTTTCCCTCGAGGATATAACCAACGACGAGTCTTCTAGCACAACCCGCTTTCTACCCCTTCAAAAAAATTTCCTCTTTTTTTTTTTCCCCAATACAATTTTTATTCCCAATACATCAATAACCTATTACATTTAATTCCATATAATAATATATATATATATATATATCTATTTTATTATATATAGATATATAAATAAATATTTTTCTGTTTAATTTTGTTGAATGAGGATACACAAATTTATATATGACAGAGCGCCATCATGTCATACATGACATGTGTACGTGCTTCGTCACATGCCTCAGAAGAGCTCCTTAATTGGAATATATATGTATATGTGATATTCTACTACTTAAATAAATATATATATATGTGTGGATTAAAATGAATGAATTGTGCGAGTGCAGAATAGTATAGTAAAATAAAAAAATAAAAAAAATAATAAAGTGTTTTGAGAATGTGAAGTAGAGTGTATACGAAAAACAAACACACACTATATTCATAAACGCGCCTATTTGTCCATTATTCCAGATTCCCTTTGTATTCTACACTAATGAAACAATGAGTCTGCGCAGTAATTGCATCTACTCAATGTGGCGCCCCTTACTCACACTCTCTATCTCATTCGCACTTAGATTTGTCTATTTTTATATTTCTGTCTGATAGCGCCGCCATTATGAGCTAATACTGTTTGAAATTTTGTTTTTACTAATTTAATTATTATTATTATTATTATTATAAATTTTTTTTTTCTTGCTCTTGTCTCAAATATAAATCTTTTTAACATCAAAAAGTGATTTGAGTTGATATGACAAAGCCACAAAAAATTAAATATTTATTATTAAATGGTGTTTTGCCAGTTTTCTCATTCAAAAGTTACGTTTGGTTAATTTATTTATATATATATATATATTTTTTTTTTATTCGATCTGTGATTAATAATTTTTTATGAATTTTGACGGTTTCACGTTAGGATTTATCGTGATGAAAAATATAATGTTAATAATGGTCTAGGTGTATGGCTGGTAATCTAAAGGATTACCGGCTCACCAACGTCGAAAGATTACGTCAGGTTGAGGGTGTCAGCTTGTCCCAAGAGAATATACTAAAGTCCAACCAACATTAACCTCTACTGGTACTCTCATGCAACATGTATCTACCTATATACACGATTAGATCTCACATGTGAATCTCAATATTACATATATTTATATTACACACAATTATTCAAGTATTTTATTAATAAATTCTCACCTGAACTCGTGCCTCGGTTAAATTTATTTTCATCGCCAAATCCTCACGTGTGAAAACATCTGGATAGTGAGTTTGAGCAAATGCTGATTCCAATTCTTCCAATTGTTGTAAAGTAAATGTTGTACGATTTCGCCGTTGTTTTCGTCGTACAAATGAATCCTCACCCACACCATGAAGCGCCGGATGATAAGCCGAATAACTTGTATCTACAAACAAATAAAAAAGAAAAAAAAAAAAAGTGTAAGTGTGAAATGATGAAAAACTTTTTTTATATCATAAAAGTTTTTTTTTTTTCCTTTTTTTTTTTAGACATTACCAAAAGTTTTTCATACTTTTTCAGGTCATAGGATCAACTTAAATCCACTTAAGATTATAGAAATAAATGTATATCTTTATTTATTTTTTTTCTTATTATTTTTTTTTTTGTTGCGGATAACACGATAAAATATATCCACACTATCCAATATTATTTTTCGGTGTCCAATTCACCTTTTTTTTTCTATTTTTTTTTTTTGTTTCGCCTTTGAACATGTATTATAAATTAGATAATATTTATCCATGTTTGTTCCAAATAAATCATTATTGCATACATACTAAATTAGATATTTCATTCTCATCATTTCTGATTGAGTAATGGAATCCTAATTGGTCTAGATCGTGCAATGCGCCCAATCTACTTTAAACATCACACGCCTAAACTCCTAAAGCTGTCTCGAGTGTTTCACAGAGACTCTCCAAAATGATCTGACTGTACTGAGATAAAATTAAACTATAGTGAAATGAAATGAAATATATATATATATATATATATATATATATATATATATATATATATAACTTTTGAATAAATCCTGTAGACGCTTATTAAGAATTCAGTGCAATCAGTGCAATTAGTTACCGCAATGATAAGCCTACGTATTTCATAAAGAAGAGGTAACATATAAAAAAATTAGTGAAATTTCTAAAATTAATTTCCCTTTCGTTCTCCCACATTAATTTAATATTTAATATTTTAATAAATTAAATTAAATTATACTGCAAAAGAATATCGATCAAGAGACATTTTCCTCATTTAAAATTATATAAATTTGGTAACGGATGTGGAATAAGAGAGAGTCGTAAATAAATTTGCTGGTTCCCTCCACGCTCACAAACTGCAAATCCACTCAAGATCTTAGATTAGAGTTTGGGAAAGTAAAGCCCAGGACCCTAGACAACTCATACAACTCATTCGTGGAGGCGTACAGTAGTATTACGTTTGTGAAAGATGTATATATATACATGTTGTGTACACACACACATATATATGTATATAATGTTACTACATAGAACGAAGAACCTGATCTAATTTATTATAGGAAGGTAAGATATATAAGAGCGGCCCAATATTCCTCATTCGATTTCAAGAAGCCCAGATACAGAAGAATAAAATTTTGTTAGTTGATCTTTGCCTATATCCAGATTGAATAAAAATAAATTTAGCCCACCCCTGATGGATTCTAATAAATAAATATACATATATGTTTCTACTGTTGGGTGGTCGATATAACCCATTCAACAGCTAACCACTTTTATTTTCTACTCGAACAAAATAAAAAAGAAAAAAAAAAAGGGAGGAGAAATAAAATTTGCAAAGGGTGAAATAGAGGGTGAAGAAAAAAAAAAAATAAATAACCGGAATACGTGCTCGATGATTCTCTACACTAGATTGTAAAATAACCTAAACCCTTGAAGGTCCTTTTACATTATTTGTCACTATGGATGAAGTACCATAATAAACCGTAGACTTTTTCATATGACACGAGAAATAAGAATGGGAAAAAAAAAAAAAAAAAGAAACGTAAAATATAATAAACAACTCTTCAACGTTCAACAACAGGAAAAAATAATAAACAGAATGAAATCCATCCAATTAATAGTGACAAAGCAAAACTAGATTTTATTTCCTCTTTTTTCTTATGTTGTTGTTGTTGTTGTTTTTTTTTTTTTTTGTTTTGTTTTTTTCTCTCTTTCCTCTTTTTTACTCTTGATGAAGTGACAGCCATGATTTTATCTTCAAACCCTGGCTTATATTTTTATATATCTATTGAAGGTGATGGTATTAAAAGATAGAAGCGTTAGGGCAGTGTAACATTAGTAAGGGGCAAGGGAAAGAAGAAAGGTAAAGGAGAAAAGGGGACAGGGGGTGGTGGTAGTGGTGGTGATGGTGATGGTGGTGGTGTCTAAGTTGCCGGTGGAAAAACTACACGTAGCAAGAGCCAAATCTAATGACACCCCGACCGTCACTAATGACACTAACGAGGTAGTTATATGTTAGAAAGCGAATGCTGGTGCACGCCCTAGGGGAAGTAGAATAGGAATACAACTTGAGTGTGTGAGTGTATGTGTATACACATTATACGTGTAGAGTCCAGCGCAGCAGTCATAGCATCACCAGCGAATAGCCATGGACCGTGGACGAGAATGAACCCACTTACCGACTTATCACGTAGTTACCTAATCTGTTTATCCCAGGGTGGGCTGCGTTAGTTGAATGTGCGAGAGAAGGGGAATAGTAGTCGTGTGCAACTTGGCACGAGGGATCAGTCGGCCAAGGAGATGATGACGGTGATGGTTGAAAAGGGTGGTTATAGGGTGCTACTGTCCCAGTGGGCCATTCCCACTCTACTTCAAATCTCTCTCCCTTCTCCATCATGTATTATCATTCAATAGATATATATATATATATATATATATCTTGCATAACGCCATCAGCGACATGGGCAACTAGTTGGTACAGTTGTATCATTCGCTTTTGACAACATGAAATTGAATCAAATAAAAAATTACATATACACATTTACATTTATCATGATACATATATATTTTCTTTTTATAAAGTTTCAATATACACAATAGATTTAAAATTGAATTTAAAGTTAGATTTGTATTATTTGAAATTGGATATTTAGTATTATGATTAATTTCGTGTATCTATATATATGATAATAGTAAAATGTAAATTTAGGAAGATAGATTTGAAAGCTAAGATGGAAGTTGGATTCAAGTGAAGTGGAAAAATGAGTTTAGTGATTGTACGTATATAGAGTTGAATTTTCCAGGGTTGTATACAGACAAGTGGAAGTTTGATACGATGGATAGCTGGTTGAAGGGGAAGTGGAACGGGAGATGAAGGCAAACACAGCAGCATGCCACTTTGCGTAACTCAGTCTGGACCCCGGTAATGTAACTTCATCGATGTGTTCCGCCGGGGCAAGTGCCGACGACAATCAATCTAGCCACCTCTACCACACATAACCACTCTCTCTCTCCCTCTCTATTGCTTATACATACACACATACACATTATTTCTATTATATATATAATGTTATCTTCTTTTATTCAACATCAGAAACGTTTGCCCTGTACTCAATTTAAATCATTATATTTTGCAATAGATATATACTACATTATAATCGGATATAATTTATCATAAGTGCCATTTCCTGCCTTTATGATCAATAATTCACCAAATATATATGCATACGTATGTGTTAGTGTGTTTGCGAGTGTAGCTTTATACTGTAAAAAAAAAAAGGGGGCTGTATACATGTGTCCATATATACATTGTACACACGGTCCCCAATATAATTTCAAATTTTATAAAAAAAAAAATATCCAAGTGTGAAATATTGAGAGGGAGAATGGGCACACAAGTGATCACGCGGACTTTTCAAAATTAAACATGACATTTATATATTTAAAAAAAAAAAAAAAATTTATTATTATTTATTTATTATTATTATTTTATTATTTTCAAGTACATCCCTTGACTGTGTGTGAAAAAAAAAAATAATAATAATAAATAAATAATATTACAGCACGCGTAAATATATTTATTTAATTGATATAAACTTACATGGATGTGTGGGTGCAAATGAATATTCAAGTGATGGTGGTAGTCGTGGGGCCGGCAGACCTGGTGGACAATGATAGCAAAACATTCCACCGGCCCTCGCACCCACCGCTGGGGTAGCACCTGGGCCCCCAGCTGCCGCTGCACCTGTCCCCGCCACTTGGCCCTGTGATTGTGGCGATGTTTGGCCTTGTTGGGTCGAGTGTTGTTGATGATGATTTTGCGATTGATGAGCCAATGCGTGAACTGTACCAATCTAACAATTCAAATATCATTAATTAATATCAATATTATAATAATAATAATAATAATAATAATAAATAATTTTTACTTTTAATAATTATATAAAGTATCTATATATAAAATATTTGATATATTTATTTTTTAAAGATACAGGATGGAACACGAAAACCCCTATCCCTTTATTATCTGTCAGAGGGATTGTAAATTCGTGTGAATAAATAATGAAGGTAACGAAAATTGAATAAAGCGTACAGAAGTGGAGAGGGAGAGAAACAGAAAGTGAGAGAAGAAGGCGTATAGATAGATAGATAAATAGATATATATAGAGAAAGAGAAAGAGAGTGAGAGAATGAAAAACAAAGATCTGTATACGTTGTACTATATTTTCAATTAGTAATGAGACTTCATTTCACTTTTACTTGTATATATTTATACACACATATCAACCACATATTCATATATATATATATGTATATACATGTGTTAAATTTAATGTTTCTATATACATATACGTAACCTCTGAGTGCGTGTTTATAGTGCGGGAGTTTATGTTTAGGGAGCATTCGCCTCTTTCTCTTTCGCTTGCACATGCGTATATATATATATACACACACACACACACACACGCAAGTTGCAAGCTCTCAAATGACTTTAGAGTATGATGGGCGCCATCTCTCTTGAATTTACTTCTCCCACTATGAAGGAAACGCTTTGGCGGTGGTAGTTGACGACGGTGGGCGCGCGTTCTCGCTCTCGCTCTTGCTCTACAAGCTCGCGCGTCCCCGGATGGGTATACCGAGAGGGACAAATTGAATTTTAGATCATGGCGTGCTTCGACGAGACGTCCGGGGTGTATATCCCGGGAGCCCGAGCCACCAGCCACCGAGATGATACTAATTGAAATTTGAAATTGATATTAGCGGATTATTATCCCCTCCTCTCGTCTCTCACTCTTTCTCACTTCTCGTCATATCTCACAAATATTTTTTTCTCTCTCGTTCTTATTCTAGATCACTCCTTCGTATCCTTTCGTCCTCGTAGAATTAAATATATATGTAATAATAAGTCTGATGTGTATGTACAGATCTGTTGTCATCTTTCAGTTGTCTCTCACTCGTTTGGTTGCCTCCACTGACGTAATTATCTACGTGTCGGATATCAAAAGTAATTGCTCGAGGAACTTGATGAAATTTTCTCAATTTTTAGCAGTATCACATATATACATATATAGTAGGATATATTTTATTTGCACTGTCGCCATTTTATCTGATGTTCCCTCCTCTAATCCAACGAATTTATATTTTAGACTTTTAGAGAGAGATAAAGTTGACTTTTATATATTATTATTATTATTATATATACAGTGCTTTAAATTATTCACAACGTCTTTGCCGGATCACTCAGTCGATCATTTCGTTTATATAAATTATACACGAAAAAAAAAAAAGAACATGAAAAAAAAAATGAGAAAATTTTTATTTCATTACAACTGTAAATTTTTTTTTTTTTTTTTAATTATATACTAATATTAAATTCAGTAAATTTTCAAAGTCCCCAATTCCCTCAACTCAAATCTTCCCCACGACTTTCCCCCCCCCCCCCCCCCCTCTTTCCTCATTCCATCCGTCCCCTTTACAAAAGATTAGAAACCACAATGTAAAACTAACATCATCTAATACCACATACATACATAGATTATAACGAAATATCAGGGGATGAAAAATGTATATTGCATTCGCTCCACATAGTAAATACGCTTTGGGTTGGCGCGAAAGTGGCGCTACTGTATAAAATAAAAAAAAGAGAGAGAGAGAGAGAGAAAGGAAGAAAAACAGGGATGGAGCACAGTTGTATATACATTTTTTTTTTTTTTTTCTTCCATCATTGAACATACGCGTCGACAGAAGGGATGAAATGTAGCGAGGCTAATCCGTGTACTACGTATAACGCCAATAGGGGGTATACTACTATGTTTTTTATGGTGGGGCACTGTATATATATATATATATTGTGAACGGCATGTGGTCTACGTGTTGTGGATATTTGCGGTGTATTTCATGTGTGCCAATGGGGCGAAACTTCAATGTCTGGTGTTTCATTGTGCGATCATCCGATTGAGTTTGATGTGTACAACGGGATAAAAGGGTACACACATAGTAAAAATAAAAATGAGAGAAAGAGAAAAAGAGAAATATGATAAAAGTGAGAAAGAGTGAGACATTGGAGAGGGGAACACAATTGTAAGGGGGTCAAAAAGGCTTGGGTTATGTATATAGAATAAGAGGGATGAGAGTGTGCTAGTCTCAAGTGTGTTTACTTGTCGACACTCATTATAGTTTCAATATAATTTATTCAAGTATGTGTATATGTGTGTGTGTGTGTATTTAATGTGATGTACAATAATTACTCAATAAAATTATGATATTTTCATTGTATATATTTTTTTTATTATTTATATACAATAAATTATTTTTATTTTAATACACAATTATGTAGTGAATTTTATAAAATACTTTTCTTTGTGTATCATTATTTGTATTTAATACTACTCACATTTAATTATTAACGCGTACATACAGTTAATTGTATAATTGATGTACAAATACGTGCGGCATCTGCGGTTGGTATATGAAAGAACCGTAGGGAGTTGCAATTGTTACATCAGCGTGAAATAATTCGGCACGCGACGACAATAGCACTCATCACACAATAAATAAATATATATATATATTATCTTTACGCGCGAATATATGTGACACGAATCATAATTAAATGGGATAATTGTGTAATTGTCATTGTTTGTACGTTGCATAGGCAACATCACGCGCGCCCTAAATCGCTTTAGTTTCTTTCTTCATCACAATAACCACAATAAATAAGTAAAAAAAAAAATTCAATCATTTATTTCATTATTATTGATATGAATGTATATATATGTATATAAATTGTAGATTGATACCGAGGGCAAATTTTATTGGAGCAATATATTAACGATTAAATTGATGTGAATATATATGATTGATTGATAAATTGAAATTAATTGGCATTGGGGACAGTAAAATGAGAAAAAATTACAATAATATTTAATATTGAATAAAATAAAATAATAAGACATATAAATATTGTGGATGAAACAATGAAATATAGGGTCAATGAATAAATTTATAATCATAAATTAATTTCTTATTAGATGTAATATAAATCAATTATGATCAGTTGGAAAAAAAAAAAAAAATAATAAATTAATAATATGACACGTGATTTTATTCAGGCGAATATTTAAATATAAAATTTTTTTCTGGTGTATTATTATTCATTTTTATTATATTTTTTAACTGTCTCATGTACTGTGTCATCATTTTAATTTATCAACATATTTGTACTTTTAATATTTATATGTTTGTATGTATTTATAAAGTAAGAGTGAAATAATAATCGTTGGAGCAAAAGTTGGTTGATTTTAATTAAACGACACAAAGTTGGATGCAGTGTACGCGTCAAGACCCTCATTCGTAAATGACACAATTTAATAAGTGTCCATTGCTCACTCTCTGAACATATATATGTACAAAGATAATTTCTTAATGTTTGCCATCCCATGAACTCGATTATAAAATTCCATTGCCCCCTCTTACGAGTAATTTTCAAATATCTTTTGTCATATACATGCGGGATATGAAATAAATTTATCTATTTAAAGAATCCAATTCTGTGAATGTCTTTTATAATATCATAAATGGAGTAAAATGCGTCTTATTTAATTTCCTCCAATTGACAAAGAAGAAGAGAAAAAAAAAAAAAACAAAACAAAACAAAATTATATTGTGCCTGTAACCTTTATCTATATTTAACGTGATAATTTTTTTTTATAATTCTAATAACATTAATTGATAAATAAATACGAATAATCTTATTTGTATTGCCTAATTATGTGTGTTTACTTCTACCGAGTCGGAACAGAGAAGTGCGCGCAGGACGGCCAGATTCGAAATGTAAACAGCAAAGAAAATGAATGAAAGCGCGAGAGGGGATATTACTCTCTTGCCTACTCATATCTCGATCTCAGTACGAAACTGATGACAGGAGAGAAAGAGAGAAAATACAATATTTTTTTGTTTAAAAAAAAAAAATTCACTAAATAAAAAAAATATAATATTTTTCATCATAATTTTATATTGACTATTATTTTATATTTAATTTTCTAATTTAATTTTTTAAATTGATACTCTTGTAGATATATACGTGTGAGTGAGTGAGTAAGTGAGTGTAGGATGCTCACGCGGATTCATTAGGATGGCAGTTTAGTGTAATGTATTTTGGTTAAGCGCATCTCGAGCATGTTCGTCGTCGAGTTAACGCATTTAATGGAGGTTAACTTTGCATATGTTATATATACATGTTTATATGTATATTTAGACTTTCCTGCGGTAGCTTCAGCCACTTCATATACCATCAGCATCACCGCTACCGTTGCCGTTGTCCTCGATATAGTCTCAACATTAAATATTAAATATACACAAAATACGAATTTAAATGGTTATCAGTGAAATAATAAAATTCAATATCAAATTTTACACGTAAAATAAATTATTTACGAGTAGTTTTGTATATATAATTCTATCATAATAGAAATAATAATTTATTCATATTTAAAACGTACGAGTGCATAATGAATTTATACTCTAATAATAAAAAATAAAAAAAAAAATTAAAAATCCCCGGAAATTGGATGCAATGACCAGCCCTCGTGTTTTCGGCTTTTCAATCGGCACTCGACAATTTTGGGGTAGGATTATATAATAGATATATACATTAACACCCCCCCCCCCCCCCTTAATAATATAATAAAAATATCATACTATTCAATTGCATATTGCGAATGTTCAACAGACCATTTTCATTCATATTCACATCGTCATTATAATGAAATTTGAAATAAAAAAATATGTGATTTGATACACCGATTGTATCTATTATTTATGTGTAAAAATAAAAATATATAAACATGCAAAATCAATTCGTTCCACTGAATTATTACCCATCCGTTATTTCATTTTTTTTTTTTTTTTTTACTTTTGTTCAAATCCACTGATTTTTATCTCTCTATTTTATACACCAGTACAGTCAATATTCTATAGATATACCCGAGAATCATTCAAATCTCACAAACCAAAGATGATAAAAAAAATCTTTTTTTTTTATATATTTACTCATGATTTTTCTAATGTTATTAATTAATTAATTAATTTTTTTTTTTTTTATTCATCTCGCTATCACATCGTGATACTGATTATTTCTCATTATTTAATTACGAACCCACCATCTTCTCCCTACCACACAATTTTCCACTGCTGCTACTGACAATAAGTGGGGATAGGGGGGGGGGGGGGGGGTCAGACACTGTCGAGTGAACTGTCAGTTGTTATTGTTACTATCGGCATTTACTACTGAGACACAGGCGAGAAAACACGTCTCACAAATAATCCCCCTCTATTCTTCATCCACTCAATTTATTATTTAATTATTTCAAATTTATTTTTTACATTTCTTTAATTAATCAATATTTTTTTGATCTATTAAAATTAATTTAACTTATCATTATATACATTTAATTAATTTAATTAAATAAATATTAAATTTATATTTTATATTTTATAATTTTTATACATTCAAATTATGATAATAAATATAAATAGTATATAATTTAATTTGAATTACTGAAATAAAATATTACATTTTATTTCAAAAAAAAAAAAAAAAAAAAAAAAATTATTCTATTACTACAACAACAATTTATATTAAATATAATTATTTATATTGACGCGTGATTTCAATACTAAAATCATTGTATTAATTTATTATATAAGTAAATACAGTAACTAGAGATGATTCAAAGGCCATCGAAATTTGGATTTACTTCCGGATTGCCAACCCCGCAACCCCCTAGGGAACTATTGAAGATAAAGCGGCAATGGAGGATTTGACTACATAGGGTATTTGTATGTACAGACACAGCCACTCGACTTGTCTCTCTCTCTCTCTCTCTTTCTCTATTATATATCTACACTTATATGTACTCTGCCTTTTCACCCAAACATCCACTCGATTCCGCCGCATTACGTTCAACATTCGACCTCACTTCACTTTCAGTTGCTTTCCCCCTGTACATCTCTTTCCTATTCACATCAATTTTTTTCTTTTTTTTTTTTTATCTCTAGCTATTCTGACAATTATATGAATGTGTGCATTCACATAATCAACCCATTACTCTATTCAATATCATTTAAAATTTAATATTAAACATTTTGAAAACAATTTAATTCATATACAGTAATTGTATATAAAATTTTTGGAAATTTAATCTTTCGATTATTTTTATATATAGAATTAAAATTAATATGATATTAATTTATGTACATGTATGTATATATATATATATATATATCACGAGGAAATGATTGCTTTTAATTATTATTTTACTATTTAATCATTTTATCTTATGGGCAATTGATTAAATTAATTTGTCAATTACCAGTGCACACGCTCTTCCACTCAGTGGTGTTTAATCGATCACTACTGAATCACACAATACTGTATATATCTATATAGACACACTGTACATGCGGTGTTTATACGTGTAACTTTTGTATGTGTATTTGTGTGCACATATGTGAGTGTGTGTATACGTGTATACGTTAATATAAACATGAAGAGACATATGTAACCGCGTGGCTCCAGGCACAGATTCACAACGAGCTCAATTGGTGTCTGTGCACCAGCAATATATGGAGGTGGATTACCAATGACATCCAGTTGCCGCACAGAGCGAAATAGAGTCAAAAGAATGGATAGAGAATTGTATTGATTCTACGATATATATAATATATACGATAGTGCATCAAAATATGTATTTATATATCTGTTTTATTATGAGCAGGTAAGTTGAAAACACGTAAATTCATATACACAAAGATATTGACAAAAAAAAAATAAAATAAATAAAATAATAATTAGTAATTATATATAAAATATTGCAATTGATAAAATTTGTGGATAAATAAATTTATTTATTTCATATAATTATATGCAAAATGAAAAATTATATAAATATTATTTATATTTTCATTTTATTTTGATAAATTATTTAAATTAATCATAGAAAATGAGATATTAATTAAACAATTTATTATATTTATAGATGAATTTAATGTTTGATGATTGTAATATAATAAATAGAGAATTGAGATATCGAACATAGATAGATCAAGAATAAAATCGGAATCGAGTCGATGGCCTGAAGGAATATGAAGTGAATACATGTATAATGTATATATATATATGTGTGTATATAGCTGACTTGGAGGGTCTTGAATCTTGTGGTTTCGCCCTGAGGCAACTATTTCCAATGGAATCGCTCCCGGGACTGGGATCCTGCTATATTCCAATTGCCTACTCCTGTTTGATATGCACCAATTTGGCCCAATATGTCGCGCCCCTAGACAACGATCCTGCGCACACTCGGGTATGTATAACGTATATATATATATATATATATATGAATATATTCAGTCAACTCTCAGATACTTCTCTTATACACCTATCCATACATTATCTAACCTATGTATTTTCTGTATAAATCTAACCTGTTTCTCGACGTTTTTGTGGTTGACATTACAATTTAACTAATTTTCCACTTTATCATTCTCTTCCCCACCCTCTCACACTCGCGTAATTTATATCCTACTCTCTCTCTCTCTCTCTTAATTTTAATTTGATATTATTTACAATTATATTTTGTACAATTTGACAATATTTTTTTTTTTTTTTATGAAAAAAATAATAGTAAAAAAATAAAAATAAACAAAAAAAAAAAATCCGTATATAATTGGTTTACATTAATTATTTGTAAGAATTTATCTGTTATACAGATAGTATTAGTAAATATCCAGTGCATTTAGACTGTGATGTAGCAATCTCCTCTCAAGTGTGCAATATAGTTTGGTATTGGTTTACTGGATATCTATACATGGTATGTGTATGTGTGTGTGTGTGTGTGTGTGGAAATGTGGAGATATATATGGGGATGAATAGTGTTGTGTGTGCGGTGAACTGTATTATTGTCCGGTCGTAAATTTTGTCCGGAAAGCGATTTAGCGAGGAAGCAACATGAAATAAATCTTCAAAAAGGTCGAAAGGCGTAAAACAGAAGAGGTGGGAAATGGCATATAAGAAAACAAAAAAAAACAAAGTATTTGATGGGAGAATAATTTTTTGTTAGATTGAAATTCACACCCACATAAATAAATATATTTACATAAAATTTATGTACTAATATTATATGTCAAACACAATTTGCCTATACACATAATCTAAATAGAATATTTTAGTATAATATTTATTATTATTCAAACATATATATTTATATATTTTTTCATGATAAAATTAATATTATATTATTCTATTATTTAATAATTTTGTATTATAGTTAAAATATATTTTAACATGATATATATTCATTGATTGCGGTAATGAATTTGTATTACATATTATGTGATGAATTATTTTTAGTAGATATAAATTAACAGGGGATTTAAATGTATGTCGTTAATCCGGATATTGACGATCATTACAATCCGGTATATGAAGCTTTACTATTCTACATTTAGTATTCAATGTATATACACATACATCAATACAAATTATATCAAATATGATATATATATATATATATATATATATCCTGGATATAGAGTTTGTAGAAAGAAAGAAAGAGAAAGAGCTCAATGTAGTTTGCAAATCTATGGATTGGTCGTCGTATGTGTCTATGTGTGTGTGTTTGCGTATCGCTACTGGTTGTTGCCATCACTTCTATATGAGGATTTGAATAAATGACACGATATCCGCGTATTCCCACGCACATTTCATCCTATGTATATATATATATGCACAATAAATATTCACATATGTGTCGTGCACCGATCAGCACAAACTCGTTGGATCCACGCGCTGATTGTCAAATTCATTTGTGACGCGACCAATTATTCATACCGCGAAGCGCATCGATTAAAGCGCTACCCGAATGAAGTTTCCACATCGTTTCGGGATTGAGGGCCATGACACACAGAAGCAATTGATTTTTCCATGAAATATGAAAAAAAAAAAAAAAAAATTTTTTTTAAATAAAAAAAAAAAGAGAAGATAAAAAAAATATGAATGTTAAAGATAAAAAGTAAATAATAAAATAAATATAATACACAAATAAATATGGGTAAACAGAATACGAGAAGAAGAGGAAAACGAAAATCCAATAGAAATAATAAATTGAATGAGTATATAAGAACAAATAACATTGAAATAAAAAAATAAAAATAAAAATAAAAAAATAAAACAAAAAAGAAGAAATTAATTAAATAAATATAAAAAATTTATATTAATATATAATATATGAGATATTTATATGAATATGGCGCCGTTCCATTTTCAATTGTTCATATGTAACATTGGTCATAAATAGCGTGAATAATTGAGAGGAATAAATAATGATTAAGCTTTGAATTCAAATGATATTCTCTCTCTCTCTCTCTCTCTCACTTTCTGTCTTATATATACTACATATATACTTATATATATATAAACTCAATGAATAATGTCTATTATTGACGGGTGTGCGTCAAACAAATTGATGGAAACAAGTCACAAGTCGCCACCACTGATTAATTTCATTCAACCATTGCATATAACATGATGATAGTGATGATGATGATAATGATGATGATGATGATGATATATATGTAACAAATTATGAGTACAACGTGCGCATAAACCAGCCATTGAAGCATGCTTCAATTCACTTAGTGCAACTTATATTAGATATAGTTTAAAATAAGAGGGCAAAAATTAATTCCTATAACGAGCATTATTTTATGGCTTGATACATCGAATATTTTATTGTTGAAAAACATATTAGGTGTATACATATATTTATATTTATTGGATGTATTTATTATTATTAGATATACAAAAAGGAAAAAAAAAAAAAAATATGTAGAGATGAATGATAAGAAGGAAAATATTATGAATTAAATTGAAAAATATTTTTTGGTTTATTTTTATTTGCACAAATAATTTGTATATACTGTATGAAATTTTGATTTAATAAATTTACGACAAATGTCCTGATACCTCGTGCTTTTGACAGAATATTTAAGGTAGACATGTGTACATGTGCAATCCAACTTTATATTTATATATATATATATATATATACGTGTAATGTCTAGAGGAAGTTCATAGCGCGACGCGAGTCGCAGAATAAACGGTCAGTGACGCGCGGTAATGGCCGACATCCTAATCCTGGCCCCCTACAGTTTTAATACTACATTCTCTCTGTCAATGATAATGCTTGCATGTGCTTTTTATCATTATCCACCGGCTCCAATGTATATAAAGATATTTAGGTATAATGAGTACGCACACGACAGGGTAACTTTGTCTATAATACGTCCTACATACTGTGACCCTCATTCGTAAAAGCATCAAATTAATTGTGATTGTGTATACACTTCTTCTGTTTTGAAATTGTGAATTTGTTGAAAACAAAAAAAATATATATATATTTTATGTTTATAATTGTAAAAGATTTTTTTTTTTTTTTTTTTTTTTTTTTCTAATTATCTCTATGTGTTTCAGTTGTGTATAACTTGAAATTATCTCAGGGAAAAATAAAATTGTGAAGAATATTATTGAATCCAATTGTGAATGCGCGCAGATTGTATATATCATAAAATTAATTTTGTAAAATACTTTAGATTATGATGTGTGTATGTGAGTGTGTGTGGATCATTATTATTGGACACACTGAGAATTGTGTGTGACTGACGTCAGTGGGTCAAGACCCGGTTTGTTCATCTATATATTTGTATAAAGTATCATCTGCGGGCTTGCGTGTGAATATATATACATACATATAATATTGTCATAATGTGACAAATAGATATGAAAGAAACTTGAAGCTGTAAGGATGAAGATGAAGATGAAGAGTAATGTATATATATATATATATATATATATATATAAAAAAAGAAATAAATAAATAAATAAATAAAAAATAAAAATATGACAAAGATGAATATGAAGAAAGAAATGAAGGCAACATGAAGACCCGCAGCTGCCTACCGAGGCTGCTACCAACACAATAATATCTAATTAATTTATTAATGAGGTTAAGTTGACGGGATTGGACAGCAGACAACGCACACGCCGCTGTATACGTATATATATATATATATATATATATATATATATATATATATATATAAATACAACTAATATAATTTTGTCGCTCGTGCACATAATCAATTAAATATATATTTATTATTTCTTCTTGTCCCATGCATTTTAATATTTCTCCAAATAATATCAACGAATCACATATAGATATACATATAAAAAAAAAAGAAAAAAAAAAAAGTATAAAAGAAAAAAAAATAATTATAATAATATATTAAATGAATAAAAATTATGTATAGGGTGGCGAGGGGGTGGATAAATTTTTTTACTTTTTTTTTATTTTTATTTTTTTTTTTTCTTTGGGCCTAGAGTGAAAGTTTTGATACGAGGCTTTTTCGAAGGGAAAGCTTTAGCCGCGTAGACAGCTGGCTCCCCGAGTCCCCGGAGGGATTCGAGAGAGACAACAATCTATCTCTTTCTCTTTTTCTCTTTCACTTACACGCACACTCTCTTAAATATACCACTGCAAGTCTGACTAAAATGAAACTTGACAACCGCCCTTGCACCCATCATCACCCGTACTATGTTCACTATCGCTCTTTCGTTTATTATTTTTTTTTTTTCTCTCTCGTCTTCTCTTCTTCTATATATTTATTCATTGATTTATTTATTTATTTATTTATTTATTTATTTATTTATTTATTTATTCTATTGGGATATTCTACTTTTTCATTATTTTATTTTATTTTATTTTATTTTTTTTTTGTGTAATGTCCCATATTTTATTTTTCTCAAGTTAAATTTTGTATATAACACTCACTGGTTACATGACACTACTGTAAACGACAGTGGCCAACAAATGGGATATATTGTGACTTGAACAAAAAAAAAAAAAAAAAAAAAAAAAATAATGTATCACATTGCAATTCTGTCATGAATGATTTTTGTTTTCCCGCGCGTCGTCAAGATCAATTCACAAAAACCAAATAGAATTATATTTTATTTTTATATTTCTTATATTTTCTACCGTCGATAGTAAATGTACTTATATATATATATATATTTATGAAAGACAAAAAAAATTGATAAATTATAAAAAAAAAAAAATCATTGGATTATAAATATTTATCCGTAAAAATGTGAGTGTATATATATTTTTTAATATTTTTTTATTCAATCCCATTTGTGAAATGGTTTTATTATATTTATTAATTTTATTATTATTATTATTTTTTTATTATAATTTATTTCTCATTGAATTGTTTATTATATTAATTTTTTCATTTTTTTTTTTTTTTTTTTTTACCTTGACAAGTGGTGGACTGTGTGATGTTGAGTGATAGTGTCCGGTTGGTGGGCTCGCAGGAGGCCCAGCGCCTCCGGGCGAGACGACACCACCGCCCGGGGTGAGAATCCTGGACTCGTGGCTGAACAACACCTTATTAAATCCTTCCGCGACCTCGCGGATCTCCCACGATCGCCAAAATTTAATGTATTCAAATTCGTGATCAGTTTTAGCGTCGTTAACGACGCATGTATCACTTAATAATCCCGTGTCTATTTAATTTAATTGATCATTAAATCACGTACAATATCAAGTTCCCATTTGCACTTTAATACAATAATTAATATCATTATTTAACAAATAAAAAAATTAAATAATAATAATTATAATAATAATAATAATAATAATAATAAATAAATAAATAAAATAATAATATAAATAAAAATTATCTCGTTCAATTAATTATAAACACTAATTTATACATATATATAATGTCCAAACATTATTACACTGATTTTCCAATGAAATTTTCCAAATCAATTACACTTTTATATATATATATATATATACTTCAAATAAATAAATTTCCACACTACATTAGAGTATATAAATAAAACAATTTCGCACAATTATACATAGAAATACACATATATATATATATTTATATATAAATGTTGTCATGTGTGTCATACGTTATTTCTTATACTGAGAGCAAAGATGAAATGAACGGGTTCGTTTCATCGTGAGAGTCAGCAGCGTGTGCCTCATCCTGAAATTATCACAAACTGGACTGAAAGCGTGCGCGGTAGGCGTGTACGCGCATGCGTTGTTAAATGGCGTGGGCGGGGATTGAACCCCCATACTTGAACACCATCTTTGGCGGAAATGGGGATGGACCCACGTGGTTTTATTGGGCAAATAACGCCAACGACAAACATACCTATTCCGGTTATACCGCCGCTACTTCAAGAACAACCAACGTGTGCGATTAAATGTATATGTATTCTTATTACATATAACTCTGTATATATGTGTATTCAAGTGAAACATTGCAAGGGTTTGGGGCGAATGTCTTGAGGGGGTACTTGTGCTACGTCTGATGTTATAGAGTTGTGCGCGGAGGGGGATGAGGTTGATAGTCGTCCTGGTGTAAATCGTGTTTACCCCTCATCCAAAGAGAGAAAGAGAGAGAGAAGTGATTCTCTTGTATATCGGCTTCCAACCGCATCACATACATGATACATACATCCATATATACATATATACGATTCACGTTCTCCTCTATTTCCACTTTATTCTTCATTGGATCCACCTTCTTCCTGGCAACTTGCTATACGGTAATACAACAGATAAGACACATCATTGCACCCGTTTTCTCGCACCGTTTCAATCGAATAATTCTGATATATTGCAAGAATATTATCAATAAACATATTACAATGTCTTTATGTATTTTTGGATTGCTACAGGATTACTTTTTTTTTTTTTTTTCATGTAATTACAATTTTACAAATTTAACTAGTCATTAATCACTTTATCACATTTTTTTTTTATTTCTTCTTCTACAATACGTATCAATGATTTATCTATAAATTTATTTAAATTAGAAATTGAATATAAAACTTTATATATATATATATGTATATATTTGAATATTTCTATAATAATTTTTAATGGATTTCAATTTAATTTATATTACTAGCACGAAAATACTCATGAAATTAGTTAATGAAATAACTTTTGACAGGAGTAAAGACCTTTGAGGAAATGGGGATGAATTCGACGAGCCGACGTTGAAGTTTTCGATATAGTTACAGAATATATATTTAATAAAAAGACGAGGTGAAAAGCACACAGAGTTGATGTGTATAGCAACATAATCCATGTAGAGGACAAGGAGAATGATGAAAAATACACGGTTAAACGAGGACATTCGAGCCCGCTTGTCCTATCGGCTGACAACTTGATATAGTGAACGCGCGAAAGCTCAACGGGCCAAAAAGAGATAGCACATCGGTAGATGGCGTTGCAAACCAATAGAACGAGTATATAATAAAGTGAGACAGATGGCGTTGGGGTATGTGTGAGACACAGTGATAAAGAGACGAGTGGAGAGAGGGACGAATGCTAATACATAAAGTAGCTTAAAGTAGAAAATTGTGGAAGCGTCGTGATGCCTGGTGATTGCGTTACCTCCGGGCTTTGATTTAAAATGCAACGAGGGGCATTACGGAAGTGCGGATATATATATATATATAGAGGTAATAGTGGCGCAAGGGGAATATAGGGGGTGAAAGAAGAGAAACGAGAAATCGAGGAAGAGGATGAGAACGAACGAGACGAGATGCTACACTGAGCCTGAGGGATGAGGTGAACTAACCCAGGGGTAGATCGGAGAGGATTCCCTCGCTAGGGAGCGTCTTCCACCGCCATATTTCTCTCCAGCTATATCGTTACAATCGTCCAACAACAGGAATTTTATCCTCCCCCTTTTCTCCTTTCCTAACTCTATACTCTTGCATGCACGCACATATACAAACTTAAATATTTTTTTATATATCACATTTTCCTTGTTTTTATTATTCAATTTTTTATCCTGAATATTTTTGATGATGTTTATATATAATTTTTTTTCTTCTCGTATCATTTTTTTCTTCACAAATTATTATTATTTTATTATTGTTATTATTATTATTATTATTTTTTTTTTTTTGTATTACCGTTGGATATTTTGACATTTTGACGTGCGAATTGACGATTATTCGCTTATACACGGTGTATAAAGTGTAAGGGCAATGGGATAAGTGTCGGTTTTAGTGTGATGGAAACCTCTTGTAAATGTGATTATAAATCGACGCAATAGTATAGAGTAGGATATAGATAATTGTGTAGTTGTATTAGAAAACGATGTAGTACGATAGGATACGTGAATCGGAGAACGGGAAAAGGAGAAGGAGAGGTCACACCATCGGGTAAATTTTCAACTTGTGTATATACAATATATACGTGTTATATCGTGTGTATACACACGTATACAACCAATAGACACGGTTGAGAAACGGCAAGAAAGGGGACGCGATTGTATGTGGAAGTGAATAGTGAGAGAAGAGTGACAGGAAACAGACAGCTTTGGGTGATGGGTATATAGCGGCACGCGGACAGAGAGGTGAAACCTCTTGAGACGGTTCGAGTAAATAGCAGAGATACTATATGACAAGAGAAGAAATATACTTTGGGATTGGTGATGGTATTGGTTGTGGTAGGGATAAAGGACAAGGTACTAGTCGGAGACAGATGATTTAACGTAGGGTACCACATGTCAATATATCAAGAAAATATGAAACACTTTTTTTTTTTTTTTTTTTGTATTTTATATATATTATTAATTTCAAATGAGAAGGAAAAAAAAAAAAAAAAAAAAAAAAAAATATGACAATTCATGTGTAAATTTAAATTGCTTCACTATTTATATTATAAAAATTTTCTCTTATTTTTTTTGTTTTTTTGTTTGGTTTTTTTTTTTGTTTTTGTTATAGTTATTATATAAGTTGAAGAGGAAAAATGGATTGCTGATAAGATTGATAACATAAAATGTGAGCAGATATACTTGAAGATGAAGTTATGTAGAGATGGAAAATCTCGGTGAGCCTTTGGGGGTTACGTTAATCCTCTTGATTCTAGATATACCGGTATTTTTTTATTATTTTATTTTTTTTTTCTTTCGCGTTTTTTTTTTTTTTTTTTTTTTTTTTTTTCTTTTCTATCACCTTCACTTTATCTCTGTCACTATCTTTGTTTTGTTCCATTCAGTGCCCACGCAATGGCGCGAAGTAATTGATATTGTGGATTTCTCCATCTACATTGATACTACCATCTCCAAATTCTTATGTATACATATATATTTTATTTTATTATTATCATATAAAATTTTGCTTTTTTCCACACTACAAATTGCCAATTTCACCGGATGAAAGTCATGTCCAAATATAAAATTCAATCTAAATAAATTTATTTATTATTTTACTTTATAAAAATTTATTAAATATCAATATACAATAGGAAAAAACAAAAAAATAAATAAATAAATAAATAAAAACGAGTAACTGAATTATAATAAATATAAATAAATTATTTTTATATTTATATTATATTAAAATAATACATATATTTATTTTATATAGATGAAATATAACCAATATACGATGTATCATCAATATTCTTTGGTAAACTTCACTTGCACACACATATATATACATGAATATAACGTTGTGTGTAACATGAGTAAAGGTGAAAGGGTCCACCCCCTCACACACTCAATATAGATATACATACAATAAAAAAAAAGTGAAAAGAGGGAGAATTGGAAGCTTGGAGTTTTTTTGATGCAGAAACAAGTAGAGAGTGAGTTGTAGTCTGAATAAATAATAAATATGGTTATCGTTTAGTTGATATTTTGCAGTGAGAGTTTTGGAGAAAATGTGCGGAGCACATTCTCAAGATACTCCCTCTCCCCCTCTCTCCTTCAACACACACACACACACACACACACACACATGTATATATATATATGGGCAATGTATATAAAATAGAAAATGCACGTGAGATGGTACAGGAGATCAAAGCCACATATAACTATATACATCCACATCTTCTCTACCATTTCTTATCTACATACCATCTATATAGTTTCATGTCCCTATTTTCATTCTTATTTTTATTTACAAGTATTACGCACATATACACAAAATACATACTCCCATTCACATATTTATATTATCTATATACGTAGTATTTTTATTTCAACATTATTAATATAACATTAGATGATTTAAAAATAGAAATATAATTAAATCATTCACCACTCTATATAAAATTATTTCATACAACACCATTAATTTTTATACTCTTCGAGCCTGTCACAGCAGGTCTTCACTCAAGACTATATATATATATATATAGATATAATACAATATTGAGAACCCACACGTACAAATGTATAACGACAATGAAGGAGGGACGCGATGAAGCAGCTAATAAGCGATAACGATGCGAAAAATCATAATTGAATTGGGGGTTTTCACAGAGTTTCTATCGGACAAGAGAAAACGCATTGGAAATGAACAAGAGAGTGAGAAATAAAAAGAAAAAAAATAATAATAATTGAGAGAGAGAAAGATTGGTTTATACATCCCCCATCAAGAATGTAGAGCTTTCTATACACTAACGCACAAGAGTTCAGTGGGTTTGAGTATTGTTTTCCTGATTGCTGCTTCTGAATATTTCTCTTTCTCACTCCTACTTTCTCTCTAAATATCAATTTACTATTATATATATATATACACATACACATACACACACAATACATATACTATTCTGTCGGACTACATGACTACAGTTTGTGGGAACAAGAGACGAAAAGGGAAGGAGACAGATGGAAGCGTAACGAGTACACAATGCGATGCAAATTGGTCCGCTCTAGTATATATATATATATATACTAATATACTATACCAGAGTGCTCCAGCCAGTCAATCGTTCCAACACTTGTATACACACTATCATATATATATGTGTGTGTATATGAATAGGTTATATATATTTCTGAGCGGCCGCGCGATGGTATTACTAACATCGCTATTCTATTATAACATTACAGGGCCCACCTACCACCAGTACGCTCATCGCTATACGCCCGTACTCGCCTATTATCCGCTTCTCTATCATCATACACAACCATACCCTCACTCTCTGCAATATTTACATGGATAAATACATAGACGATTGCGTTACTCCCTCTAGGCATCCAATCAGCTAACTCGGTAACTACCCAGCCACACATTTGCACGAGCGTGCGCGCGAGACGGATGACGACGATAGTTGTGCCCAGGGCGGGGGCCATTGAATTATATCTCATAGATGTCTTTTTTTTTTTTTTTTCTTGACTTGTTCAATAAATATTATATGTCTATATATATATATATATATTTTTTTTTTTCGTTTATTTATTTGTTTATTTGTTTATAAATATGCTCGAGATGTTTTATGCATTTGATTGAATTTGATATCATAAATAATTATGTGTACAATTGTTGTTATTTCATATTTAATTCAAATGAATAATTAATGATTTTTTTTATTTTTGTTATTTAGTGTTTCTACATTATTTGAGTGATATTCGAATGTAAATATAATTTAAAATGTTTTGTAAGAGACACCTGGAGAGGATATATAATTAACGAGTGGTAATCATAAGGAATCGACGGTCGGTAATTTGTAATTGACATATAGTTTCTATTTTTTACAGTGAATTGTGAGTGTGGCGCTGTGTAACGTATACTACTGCGCATGCTCATACACCAATACAAATATATCCACACTGTTGTGTGGATATGGAATTTTCATGAAAACAAGAGAGACAGGGATAGTGAACTGTAACATCTACACACTAATCGGAGCAGGAGAATAAACGAAGATGGCTGCAACGCGGCAGGGAGTAAGGAGTAAGTCACGGCCCCACCTCGTGTTCCCTCTTCAATGTGAGTATTCACCGGCTATATACCATCGTCGTTGTCCCGCTCGCTAAAACGATGCGGCAAACACTTGGAAGTGGCGCCCGTGGCCGCTGTGTTGCGGGCATCGCGAGTTGTCCCGCCGCGCTTTTGCCCTCTGAATTCATTCACTCATTCATTTATCACAATCATCGTCATCGTCATCATTATCACCACCATCATCATTATTATCATTATCAAAATCAACATCAACATCAACATCAACATCATTGTCGTCGTCGTCACTATCATTATTATCATCGACAACGTCTTTATTGTTATTGTTGCCACCACCGTTGTCCACATCATATTGATTCCAACAAAATATTTAAGACATAATAATTATACGAGTGTTTTCGAAATATATTCGAAACAAAATTATATATAAAGTGGACTTTTTACAGTATCTGTATGTGAAGAATACAAATGACGAGTGTGTTATATTAATATTTGTCCTCTACTTCACACCGTTACTGGACACAAAATATTCAAAGATTTTTCATTTTGTGTTTTATCATACCCGTACATATTTATTTAATAATAAAATTTATTTGATTATATAAATATTTGAGAGAATATTTCTCTCATAATTATCTACAACGTTAATGAACGGGAGCGAATGCGGTTTGATTGGCGACGCCTGTGTGTCTATGCGCGTGTGTTTCGACAGTTTGTGCTTCTCGTCGACGCAGCAAAGGCTCGCCGACGAGGAGGACGCTACGCAATTACAATCGAATCTCACAGTTGGATCATTGGCAACAGTTACAACTACAGGTGTAAATAACATTCCTGCCACGACGGCGGCGACAACAACATTAAGTGAGGGCGTAGCTCCTCATTTCGGGAATCAAATCTCGAGTAGGATCACGCCACCAGCAATGGATACATTGAGAGATTTACAGGAGCTATTGCGAGTGAAGGATGAAAGAATATCGGAATTGGAAACATTATTATGTAAGCGTGATATTGAAATTCAAGATCTCCGTAGTCATTTAGATAAATTTCTAAGTGTACTGCCATTTAAATCACCATTGACACCTACCAAACCTCGTCCAAGAAAACAACGAGCTCAAGGAATATCCGCAGAGCCACCACTTCAGCAATTAACCCCACTCAATTTCTACGATAAAAGTGACAGGTTAGTAATTATATTATTTTCTTATTTAAAACAAAAACAAAAAAACAAACACAAATTACCGATATTTATTGATTTTTCCGTTAATTTGTTATTCAATTAATTATACAATTTTCCTCCTCCGACCCACCTCCCTCCTCTTCTTCCTTTTTTTTTGTGCTTATAAATATTATGTGATTAAAAAAAAAGAAAAAAAAAAAAAAAAAAAACTGAATTATAATGTTATTTATCAACAGCTGGAAATGATAAGGCATTGAATGACGATGATAGAGCACATTGCCGTTGTTGTGCAAGGTTTTTTTTTTTTTTTTTTTTTTCTTGTTTGTTTTTTTTTTGTTTTATCAGAGCACGTGGATAGGAGAAAAAAATAAAATATATATTTATCATGTTTTCCAAGTATATGATGCGTAATATTTATTATAGTCTTGAATTTTATGATGGAGTATTTTTCCTATACAGATTTAGCTCAATATTTATTGAAGAATATTTTATTGATTGGCAATGAGATATTTAAAATTCCATTCTCCTATAACACATCATTCAATTCAATTTCATTATATGTCTATGTAAATAAGTTTGAATAACGAACAATAGCTTGGACGCATTTAATGTTCCGGATATATTTGCCACGGGTACGCGGCACAATTGTACGAAAGATGATGGACTGTAGTTAACTTTTATTGTAGCATTGTGTATATGTACTATGTGAGTTTGTGTATAAATTCACATATAGACGACAGACGTTGAAAGATTTTTATTACAGAAACATGTGCATTTTAAATCAACCATCCGGTACGTAAAGACATGGGGGATCTCGAATTGGTCACAAAAATTTTTTTTTTTTTCCCTCTTTTCTTTTCTTTCTTTCTCCTCCATTTTTATTACCATCTATTCTCTTTTCAATTGTATACGTGTGAAAATCTATATGATATTTTTACAATCGATTTTGTTTGAAATAAAAATATCATAAAAATTCTGAATTCATTTCACTTTTATTTATAACACAAAATAACTTTTACTTAAATTCCTAACGGCATTTTCCTAACGGTTCTTGAAAAGAAAATATAAAGAATAAAAATAACGTAACAAAGAAAAAAAAACAAAACAAAACAGTGTATACAGAGAAAAGGAAGAGGAAAAAAGTATAATGACATTATATTAATTTTAATGACGTGATAAGAATGAAAAAAATTCTCCAAAACAATTTTCGTATAGACAAACAAAATCAATTGGTATATATAAATTTATTATACATTTACGAACATGTGTGTATAAGGAAATTTACTACATTTGTATTTGTGCGTGGAATGACATCGTTGAGATAGTGCGAGCGTCTTGCTTGTCAACAGCCCCAACCATTCAACCATTGACGTCATCCTCGTCAAGCAATGGCGATTGCTTTTCATTAAATCACTCATTGCGATGTCCCATCACGTGATCCATACATCATCATCATCATTATCATCATCATATCATCGTCGTATTTTTTCTCTCCATCACTCATCTAAACCCACTCTAAATATAATTGTTTTTTTCTTTTTTCTACGTTCCATAAGATCATCCGTATCAATTCAGCGCAGCTATACAAATATTTCCATTTATTATATATCATTTGGTGTTATTTTCTTTCATATGTATATGTATTTAAAAAATGTGTGGTGTTTTTAACGAGTTTACAGTGTCGTTAGAGGCGCCATCATCAGCCAGACCTCGCACCACTTATGGAGGTATTTTTGAGGGTGTTTAAATTTCGCAAGGTCCTTCTATGGATATCTCCTTTGCTCTTTCACACCTCTGTCACCTTCTTCATCCATATACACACACACACACACACACACATGTACATGTAAATATATTCTCGCATATGCATGTAGAGAGAGAGAGGCAGTGATTCTCAAATTAACTTTTGATGCAAATATACACAACCGAGAGAATGAGATATATATATATATATATATATATATATATATATATATATATACACTGTGATAAGTGAGAAAACAAGTAGATATATATAGTAGAGAGTGAATTGGTTGTGTGAATATAGTCAGGAGCCACAGGCGCCATCGACCGGTCTTACAACTCTGGCGCTCCAGCAATATATTCCTCTTCGTTTTTATTTATGTTGAGTCGTTAAATCACGCCTACTTAGAGACACCATATGTACACGAATACGAAAGAAAAATAATACGCGAAAGAATAATTGTATGCCTCGTGTTAAAATCATTTTTAATTTTAATTTAAATTGTATTTTAACATTCTAATATATGTATTTGATGATTTTATTGTACGTATGACATACGTATGTAGTGAATGAATACCCGTAAATCCAAAGTCCATCGTGTTTTAATGTAAAATGGCGTCTCGTATGATGTGTACATGCCCAATTCTCAGAAGTCACACACAGCAAATGTCGCATCACTACAATTACATTTTACCATAATCGTATTTCATGTACATCTACACATATATATATATATATATATATATTTATTTATACACTCTTTGATAGTATAGCAGTGACGGAAGTCAAGTCCACTTTAGCTATTTCTAGAGCACACAAAAATCATCAAGACATTAATGATGAGATTTAACTTGCGGTGGCCAGACATGTGTATATATATATATATATATAACGATGACATATGTATATTTCTTGTTGTCACCATCTTCACTTCAATTGTCTCTGTGTGTATCTATGCATGATCATATATAGTGACTATTTCTACAGTCACATCAACCTACGCACGAATTAATTTCTCTTTCCCTTGTGTGAGCTACTTCCGGTGATAATTTAATCTTGAGAATTGGGGATCATTTTATATTTAAGAACTTATACGAATGGTAGACAGTGAATATCATCAAGTGTATTAATTTTTTTTTTTTTTTTATTTATTTATTTTTTAAATATATATATATATATATACGTGATGATAAGGTGAATATGCACCTGCTTACATGGAAAAATGTTGTTTTCTATATATATATATTCACTCTCATCTTTGGTATGTCAAAAAACCGGTTGTCATCTTACACACAGTCATGTGTTTCTTTCGTTGATGTTGTGTTCATTGGTCTGGCTTTGTATCCCATACAAAAACTTGTTTCACCCTATTAAATTCATGTGTGTATGTGTGTACTTTAATAGCCTGATTACATCGTATTTTTCAACTGTTATATATATAGATATATAAATATAATACTCAATATTTCATATGATTTTATCTCTTTTAATATAAAATTGGAGAAAAAAAAAAAAAAAAAAAAAAAAAAAAAAAAAAAAATTGTAGAAAATTATCCTAAAATATTTATAAGTGTAAAAGTGGTACATAATATGTATATACTTTATTTTATTTATTTTTTATTATTTTTTTTATTTTTATTATTATTATGAGGCAGTTGGCAATAATGTACTCATAATACTTATATATTTAAATTTATTTTATGCGTTTGTGTATTCACGTATGCAAATTTATGAATTTATAACGTTGAAGAGAAAATCTATTGCGGGATTTGACGTACTAAATCCACACATTCAATACAGACAGACACGCAAATGAAGTATTTTGTTGTCAGTACGTAGAAATTTATACTGACTGATGGCATATTGCCAGTTGAATACTTAAAATGACCTCTGTGATGAAATAAATAAATCAATAATAAAAATAAATAGAATCAACTAGACGAGGTGAAGATGATAGTTATGATGAAAAAATAAACAAAAAAAACGTGCAAAAAATCGTGTGCAAAGTAAAAAAAAAAATAAATAAATAAATAAATAAATAATTCTTATCGGTAATAAATTAATTTTTTTTTTTTTTACTCAATTCAAAATAGAATAAAATAAAATAAATATTTTTATTTTTTTATTTTTATTTTTTATAATTATATAAAATTATAAGTCAATTGATATTTTATAATTAAAATTTGAAAATTAAAAATTATCATCGTGATTCGTGTACATTATACATATACAATTGTCTGTATGTCATTGATCTGTCATGCTGATTAAATTGTAAATATATAAATAACAACAACATGAACAGTAAGAAGAAGGTGAAGCTAAAAAATAATGGGAAGAGTCTCCTATATCACGTGAAACGCCAAACGTCTTGTGGCACTCCTAGAATTCCACGGTATAACCAACACGATTCACGGCCTTGTACACTTTCTAAAAAGATAATAAAACATGTGACGATATAGCGGAGGGCGCGATAAGTTTGCCGTTGAGCGATAGATTTGCGAGGATATTTTCACCCATACTTACCTGTACACACACACACACATATATATATATATGTACACTCAAGTTTTATATATAATCATACATGTATATGCCCAAGAGTGATGCAGCTATTGGCAATATACAAATACACGTGATCAACAGAGTCACATGACTTCAGCTGGGCTGGCCGGGGCCCCTATTCATTTCACCCCTCCCAACTCCTCCCCACCACTATCATCTAATATTATATTTCTATATCCCCATGGGGATTCTGCTGGCCCACTTGCCGTGACTCGGCTGGATTCCGTGTGCCACTTGACGCTTCCACATGTACACGTCAGGGTACACTACAGTGATAAACAATATTAAATCTTACTCAATATAAATGTGATTTAATATTATTCACTTGGAAATTTTCCATTATATCATTATTATTATTATTATTATTATTATTTTCATCAGCAATTAGAATGTTTGTTTATCTTAATTAATTTATTTTTCATCGTTATATTATTCAATTTCATCATTTTTTTTTTTTTTTTTTTTTTTTTGGTTTGAATAAAGTCCCTCGCTATTATCACATTTATTGAGGTTATTATTTATTTAATGAAAATTCTGGAGAGTGTCGCAATTGTGGGATCTATTTTTATTTAACGTCCTTGATAACATTGAGTTTATCGCATGATCTTATCATAAATATATCATATTTACAATAAATAAATATATATAGATGTATAATTGTTGATGTTAATTTTGAGTTTATTATCTGTGATTAAAAAATTTCATCTAATCCTAAAAAAAATCTTAAGAATAAGTTATTATTATGATTGAAATTGTATAATGAATTATAAATATACTGTATTACCCGTAAAATTATATTTAAAAAAAAAATATATATATATATATATATAATTTTTTTTTTTTATTCGTGACTTATTAATATTTATATTGTGTATATACACAAAACAATTATCAAATCCTTGATATTTATATTTATTTATTATTTCAATTTATTCAAAATTATATTTATGAAAAAAAAAAAAAAAAAAAAAAAAATGTATATTCTTTGGGACTTTTATATATCCATGAATTATTCGGCCTTGATCTCGTCCTCTGATATACACAATAACACACGCGCTTCTCATTACCATAAAGACGTGCTTTGTGCATTTGCGGTAGTGTCTTGATCTTGTAGAAAAATCACCAGACATATCTGGTATAAAATATATTAATTTTTTATTATCTTCATCTTTTTTTTTTTTTTTTTTTTTTTTTTTCTTTTTTTTTCTTTCTTGCTGTCTCTATTCTTTCCTCTTGTCCTCCCCGGTGTTTCTCCGTTTATTTTATTCAAGTGGAGTGTATGTAATAAATATAATGTGCCTTGAAATTCATACCAACCTAAAGATATACATACAAGTGCACTCTAAAAGTTGTGACTGGCATCAAATCTATTCGCGAATGACGTCACACATAATCTGTTCTTATATACATATTCACCATCTCTTTTTTCTTTTTAGATTGTGTCCAATAGGCGCACAAGTGTATGATATGGAGACTGTCATTTTTTTTTTTTTTTTTTTTCTACTCCAAACCAATGATTCTATCTTCCTTTCTTTATTCGTTCGTACATTTGCTCGTTGCTATACTGCCACCACCACCACTATCCCACGTCCCGTACGCTTATCTCACCGGTTCTAAAAATAACTGCTGTCACGGCCATCGGCGACATTTAAAAAAACTTCGTATACAGAATTCAAGCCCCGCCATCGTGCGCACGGCGAATGGCGCGATTGTGGAGAGGTAAAAATTAAAGTAAAACCGCGAAAGTTTATAAATACACATAATACGCTCATGTAGCGCCATCTTTCGTCATATTTACATTCATATATTGGTTGATTATTAACACACAGCGCCAACTAGTGGCATATTTTATTATTATTTGCATGTGTATAATATATATATATATTTTTTTTAAAGAAGTTTCCTACACAATTTTCACGCCGATATATTAAATTTATTTAATTTTTTTTATTATATTATAATAATAATAATTAATTTTATATAGTAATAAAATGAAATTATTTTATTTCATGTATAATACGTATTTATTATTATTATTCCAAAATTTTTTCTATAAATCATTGTCATTTATAATAATTAATGAATAATAATATTTGAAAAAAAAAAAAATAATAATTTTTTTTTTCCCTCTTTTATCTATCATGAATAGCTATAAAAAATATTCATTGAAAAATTACAATGAACATCATTGATTTAATTTAACGTATCTATATTTTTTTTCTATTTCAACTTACATACTTATCTGTTTATTATCGTGATGAAATAAAATCACTCATGTGTATTATCATATCAGTCCTTCGTGAATTGGTTCAATGATCAGTTCATCTTTGATTTTATATATAAATATATTTATCAGAAACATTACGTCATATTCATCAAATCTCACGATTATTTACAAATTAACCCTTCAAAATAATAATAATAATAATAATAATAATGAAAAATAAAATTTTATTATATACCAATTATTATAAAATCATTGCTGACCATTCAATCATCATTTTTATTGCAATAAATGATAAATATTAGATTTTATTATTAATTTATTTATCTATATGTTATAATATTATTATTTATTTATTCATTTATTGTTTTTTCGCATTTTCTATTTTTTTTTTTTTTTTTTTTTTAATTTTTATTTTTGCCACTGAGTGTGAGTTAAATAATTCAAGCGATCCATGTTCGGACAGGGTATTGAAAGTGTGGCAAGGTCTTGTGTATACTTTACAATGACAATACTGTTTGAAAATATATATATATATATATACATTCTATCATTCATAGGGGTCTGATGCCATCAATGATAAACGTTTATCATAAAAATTCAGTATCTACACAGCTAAAGTATCAAATCAATCATTGAGAGTACAAAAATAAAAATGAATTGAAAAAAAAATAATAATAAATAAATAAATAAATAAATAAATAAATAAATAAATAATGGAAAGAACAAAAATAAATAAGAAAAAAAAAAAAAAAAATTGGCTATCGTTGATATGACCTTCTCTTTGGATGTTGTTGAATAGTAATCCGGTTTTGAATGTGGTGTCTGGTGTATGTAGGGCATTTCATTGCCATCAAAGTCCTTGTATTCCATCGTGTTCAGTACATACAACGTTGATGCCTTTAGGGGGATATCTACTACATATTGAACGTGACCAGGAGAATTGTATTGCGATTCGTTGTTGATGACTGAAAGAATTTTTTTTTTTTTTTTTTTTTTTCATTTCGTCCAGGTGGGGAACGAGAGAACTAAAGTGAATAAACACTATTTAACAGACACAAATGATGACACACAAGAGTTAGTGAAAGGAATAGTGTGTCACGTATTTTATTTTCAAGAGGATAGTGTCATATTGAAGTCAGGAAATCCAAATACGAATTCAATATGAAAATGTTTACGTGTAAAACATGTGACTGTATAAAATTATTTAATCATACGTAGTTTAATTCAAAAAATTACAAGAAAAGAAAGAAAATTCAAAATTTTAATAATAATAATAATAATAATAATAATAATGGTAATAATAATAATGATAAAATAAAGAAATGAGGTAACTATCATGAGTATCATCTACACATTCTGTCAGTGCGAGTTCATCACTCAAATGTGACTGGTGTTACGACTCAAAGCAATTTATATCGATATTATTCACATCAAGTAATAAATTTACAAGAAAAAAAAAAAAAAAAAAAATTAAACAAAAAAAAAAGAAGAAGAAAAAAAAACAGAATTTATTCGATGTGAAGTGAGAAAAAAAAAAAGAAAAAAAAAATTGAATAACTGCCTTTCAAGTTGGGTTTTTATTTTCTTTCTCATCACTTGGAATCAGGGGAACGTACAGTAAAGAAAATATAAAGTTAAAATTAAGGAGGGGAAGCATTGTTGACGATTGATCGAATGGTATCGATATTCCCGTGAAGCCCCTGATAATAATCGACTCGGCATTCCGTGTCTCAACGACACAACGTTGAAATATTCTAACACTATCTTCTATACGGTTCGGATTTATTTTATATTATAAATAAAAAAGAAAAAATATACATTTTTCAACAAGTAAATTTTCATAATTTTGTGAAGATTATAAGTAATTTTCAATCATTTTGTTTCATCCAATTTTATTCCAAGGATTATAATTTTCTCACATCACCTTTTATATATATATATATAAATAGTTATTACGTTAAATAATCAGAGTGTATATGTGTTTATGCGAGTTGTTTCGTGTGTTTTATCAAATATTAATTGTGAAAATAAATATCAGAATATTTTTATAAAGTAAAAAAAAATAAAGTTGAGAAGTTACAGCTATAAAAAAAAATTTTATTTCTATTACAAAATATTCAACCATCAATTTACTGTATATCTCGTTAATTATAATTATTATAATTTTATTATAATTATAATAATGATTTATTAATTATCAATAGATATTATTATTTTGTGGCTGATGAAAATAATTATAATTATGACGTTGTGTTAATAAATATCATTCAAAATTGGTCAAACGTGGTGTAAACGAGTTCAAGCACACACTTGTCTCAAGTTTTGTGCTTGTACTCGATTTGAAAAAAATAACGACGAAATGAATTCATTACGTGATTTAAAACAATTATTACACGATCGTACTGAGTGTTTAAAACGTCGTGATGATCGTATTGAATCATTGGAAAAATCATTGGATGAACGTGACGCGACAATACGCTATTTGCAAAATGAAATTGATAAATTTCGACAAATTGTCGAATTGTCATTGTCAACTTCTCCACTGTCACCTAATCAACGATTAAAGAGACAGGCTATCTCTGCTGAACCATTGAGAAATGATTCCAAACCACTTGTCAAATTTGACAAACCTGAAAGGTATATAATTAACAATAAATATACATACATATATAATATTTATGAATATATCATAAAGTATTTTTATTTAAAATTATACTCTACAAGGTTATTAATAAAAAATATAAAAATAAAAAAATTATAATAATTCATTTTGACAGTAATTTAAATTTTATACTCTATTATATATACGTATATATTTTGTTTGAATACATGTATAAAAAGTGAAACCAAGTATAATTTAAAATGAGGGTTCAACACACTTTCCCCTACCTAAAATGTTTGACCTACTAATAATAATTGTGAACACGATTGTTTTCGCTTTTATATTAGCCAATAATTCTTTCAACGTATACATATATATTAACCTGTCTGACTGAATCAAGTTATGGCATTTTAATATATAACTTTTCATAATAAATTATATAAACTAATTTTTATTATTATTTACCCTTTATCAATAGCTAAAAAAAATTTCAAAAAATCTCAAAATATTCATATATTAATATTTCTGTTTTTTTTCTTTTTTTTTTTTTTTTTTTTCTTCTTGGATTCCAGATCGCGTGATTTAATCAAAGCAGCCATTTTAGATAATGATTTTATGAAAAACTTGGAGCTAACGCAAATACGTGAAATAGTTGACTGTATGTATCCTGTGAGTTTTCCAGCTGGTGCAATAATCATTCAAGAGGGCGATGTCGGCTCTACCGTTTATGTTATGGAAGGTAAGTCACAATATAAATATATTGAATAAAAAAAATAAAAACGAAGAAGATACATAAAGAAAGAAGTAAAAATAGAAATAAACTGTAATATTTTTCAAAGATTTACGATGAGTCGTCTGTTACCAACCGGAAATAGTATAATACTTTTTGCCTGCAGGTAAAATACCTTTCATATACACTATTTTTCTTTACCTTGCCACGAAGGTCATCGTGTGAAAATCCCATACAGTCCCACATTTACAAGTTAAACAATAGTTAATACCCTATATCGCATTTCATCAATTCTTCAAATGTAATTATCAGTATAAACTCGAGATAAAAATTATGAATATATAAGTAAAAAATCAAGGTTGAAAGTGGGGTTATAAGTCAATGGCAACAAAGAAGAAGAGAGAATAGTAGGAGAATAGAGAAACAATGAGGGAGATTCCATCAACACTCATCGTACGTGCGAGTAACATTCGTATGTAGAATTGAGCACCACTGACCTTTCTCTTTACATTCTCAAATACCATGATGGGGTGGGGGATTTGCGTGACTATATCGGTAGTAATAAGAGTGTAAAGAGAAGTTTGTGAGCGTAGTGTGCAAGAGATTGCAAGGGAGTACCCGGTTATATACGCTCGTGTATAGCAGTGGGGACTTGAAGGCACCAACGTATGAGGACATTGTGTGTGGGTGGGGATGGGTTAGGACCATGCGAGTTGGTTTGTTACACACGGGGGACTAACACTGGGTATAATATACTTGATGGTAGACTATTGGGCTGTTGTACGGGTAGTTTTCAATAAACCGTTAAGGATATTATGAGTGTATTCAACGTCTACGTCTAAATTCCAATTAGGCTTTATCCGTTTCATCAATATTAAACGATTAATATCACACATATTGTGATATACATCATGTATATATCATCTAGTAATTCATATATAAATATAAAATGAAAATAATAAGAGTGTACATTCAATTGGTCTGTGATAAATTTCCAAAGGGATAAATTTATTATTTGTGAAACAATGTGTTGATAGTTTTGATTGATTTTTTTTGTTTTGTTTTGTTTTATTTTGATAATAAATTGTAAATTAATAATGAAAGTACGAAGTTATCCTGGTAAAGCAGTGCTGGAAGATCCAGAATTACTTTTAGACCCGGAAGCATCACGGGGTCGTGCAATGGAGTTGTTGTATGAGGCCAGTTGGCGAGAATGTGGGATTAATTGGGCCAATAGCCAACCGCAAATAAAGACCAATACTCGTTTAACTACCGACAATGATGACAATGAGTGTCGTAGGCCATTTGTAGATGTTATTAATCAATTTGAAAATGTTTTGGATAATACTAAATTGTCGACGTCATCATCTTCATCTTCATCTTCCTCCTCCTCCTCCTCATCATCATCATCATCATCATCATCATCATCATCATCATCAAAGTCATCATCATTGTCATTATCACCATCATCACTAGTATCAACATTATCGTGCGTAAGGAATAATAATAGATTGAATAGATCTAGCAATGATATTTCGAGTGACAGTGAAACTTCAGAAATTGATGTCAACGATAGGAGTGAACGTTGTGAAAAAATAATTCATAGTAATTCTAGTGGTAGTTTTTTAATTCCAAGACCAAGGTTAATTGTTCCGGTTCATACGTATGCAAGAAAAAGACGAACTGGCGCAACAACACTTAATAAACGACGTCAAAATCGTGAAGGTATATAAAAATGAGATTTTCTAATAAATGTAATTTCTGTTAGAAAATTTGTTCATTTAAATGTCATTAATGTTGCCCACGCATCTGTTTAAAACGTCATGTCAAAATGCTTTTTGCGATGATCTAATATACCAGCCATTTATAAAGTGGAAGAGAAAGTTATGTATCTATGTATGTATATATATGTATATGTATTTACGTGTATATATATATATAGATGAATGTATAGACGATGAAGTGAAAAATATATCTGGAGAAATTCGCTTACAGCTCATAATATGATTTATTATTGTATATTCATTCTCATAGTGAGTACAAAAATTGAAGAAAGAAATTATATTTTATGGATATATAAATTTATTCAACACATTTATAAGATTATACTTTCACCGATTCATTGGATGACAAAATACATCAGTAAATCCTTGTGAAATTCATTTAGAAAATGATTAGTTTGTCGTGATCACGGCAATCCTGTATTAACTTTTTTTTTGTTTTTTGTTTTTTGTTTTTTTTTTAAATTAGAAAATCATTTCCTTATTATTTTTTATCCACTCCTCTTTAAATGTTATATATTTTTTATTAATTTTTTTGTTTAATGAATACACAGTAGCTATCGTGACTTCAGTAGAGAGACACAAAAGTATCGTATGCGAAGCATGAACTCTTTGTTCTGTTATGTCGTCATGGCAGAGACTAGCAAATAACCAATATATATGTATACACGTTTGTATCTTTTCAGTTGTGCTCAAACGAAACATTATCTTTATAATCAACAGCGAAGAATAATAAAGAAATTGCATGAAAAAAAAAAAAAAACAAAGTAAAATAATTTTAACATTGTGAATAATACAATTGAATAATTAAACATTTTTTTTTTTCCCCCGAATTCCACATTGATATTTTATATACAGTAAAAAATATAATATTAAATTATTGCCAAATATAATAAAAATCATGACGATAAATTACTATGAAAAATAAAATATTAAGTGGAACAGGAAAAAGGGGGAAAAAAAAAAAAAAGAATTGTTTAAATGTATTACAACACGAACAAAAATATTACTAAGTTTTTTATTAAATATTTAATAACAGTTTTTTTTTTCTCTCTTCATTTTTATTATTATATATTTATGGATATGGGAGATAATTTTTTTTTCTTTTTTTTCTCCAACACAAATGACCGTGTCTCTCCATATCACTACTGTAATGTCAAGTAATTCACATTTTGTATGTTTTTTGAAAGAATTTTATCATTCCAAGTGCCTTAAGCGTTTATTTCCTAATATTTTCTTACGATTAACTCATCACATGTAGATATATATATAAATTATATCGTAGCAATAACTAAAATTTCAACAGCTTGTCTTATATATAATCTTATTTTTATTATTTTTCCATTTATGTTTTTTTTTTTTATTTCTTTTATTTCTGTTATTTTATTTGTATTTTTTTTTTCTTTTTTTTTTCCATTTCTTTTTTTCTTTTTCTTTTATTATTTTATATACTTGATTGATAGCAACACAGACAATAATAGACGTAGATTTTAAAATATTATTAATTGAATAGTTGAAATAGTAACAGTTAACTGATCTCCCGGATCAAATTGCGAACCGCTGTTATGTATTATATACACCATACCGAGCAATATGAACATCGGGAACTAGGACAAGTCTGTAAACCACATCGAAACTCGCTCGTATATATAAAATATATATTTCACACATCATGGTAAATTATGAAATACGAATGATAATATATATATATATATATATATATTAATATGAACATAAGTTACGCCTCATTTTTTTCCTTCAGTTGTTTTAATTCATATATTTTTGTTACGCTTTATTATTCATCTGATAATATATGAATATACTCATATACATATATATATTTCAAAATATTTAAATGAAGCTTTAGTGTCTGACTCAATTTTCAAATGTATTTACGATATTTTTCAAGTGAAAGTTAAAATACAATGAAGAACGTGTTATTTTATATACAATCCACATCCTCATTTCCATGTCGTCATATGAAATTGTTGTATTTTCAATGAAATGAATTAAATAAGAATAAAATAATTAAATTGTATTATGTATTTATCTAATTTTTTTTTTTTTTTTTTTTTTTTTTTTCTTTATCTATTTTCAGAGGGAAAAGTCGAGGTGTCACGCGATGGAAAATATCTCAGTACATTGGCACCAGTTAAAGTGCTTGGTGAATTGGCAATTTTATATAATTGTAAGAGAACTGCAACTATAACTGCTGCAACAGATTGTCAATTGTGGGCAATTGATCGACAATGTTTCCAAACAATTATGATGAGAACGGGACTGTCAAGACAGGCAGAGTATACCGACTTCTTGAAAAGGCAACTTACTATTTTATTTTTATCTACATTTTATTATTATAATTTTAATCTTTTTATATTTATATATATGTAATTTTTTTTTTTCTGTTTCTTTGTTTGTTTTATTCATGTAGCGTGCCAATTTTCAAGAATTTACCAGAGGAAACGCTCATCAAAATTTCTGATGTATTGGAAGAGGTAAATATAATTTATCAAAAAAAAAAAAATTTTTTTTTTTTTTCATCAAATTAATATTTGTACAAAAGTTTTACATTATTATTATTTATTATAATAATATACATTTTTTTTGTTCTTAGACGTTCTATAATAATGGCGATTATATAATTCGTCAAGGCGCAAGGGGTGACACATTTTTCATAATCAGTAGAGGTCAAGTACGAGTAACGATAAAACAACCCGATACAACAGAGGAAAAATACATTAGGACTCTGAGTAAGGGTGATTTCTTTGGTGAAAAAGCACTGCAAGGGTGAGTAATGTGGAATGATGAAAGATTTTTCTTTCCTTTTTTTTTTTTTTTTCTTTTTATTAATTTAATAATATTTAATTCCTATTGACATATTTTTTTTGTTTAGTGATGATTTGAGAACTGCAAATATTGTCGCCGATGATCCAGAAGGCGTTAGCTGTTTGGTAATTGATCGTGAAACATTTAATCAATTAATTTCATCTTTGGATGAAATTCGCACTCGTTACAAAGACGAATTGGTCGAGCGCAGAAGGTATTTAATAATTTTTTTATATTTCCATCTTGATCATAATTGAAATATCATGTGATAATTAAATTATTCTTTCACGCTTTACTAACAAAATAAATAATAAGAATATGGATGGGAGAGTGACCAAAAATTGAATGTAAGTCTGCTCTTTGATGCTGTAATGAAAAAAAAAAAAAAAGAATAATAATATAAATAAATATTAAAAATAATATTTCTAAAAAATTTAATTATATATATTTAAAAATAAATCAATGAATGTGAATATATAGAAAAATATATATTTATATATCGTATAGAGAAAAAAAAATAAAAAGAAGAGTTGTTATTGTAGAATTGTTTTGACCTAGTTATAAAGTTTCTCACTTGAATGATGACTTGAAACTATTTTGCGTTTCATGGAAAAAAATTATTGTATGACCTACAAATTAATTAATTTTTTTCTTCACATTTCATTTTATACCGTTTATAATTAATACTTTGAATAATCTTTCTTACATACGCACGCATACACACATACACACACACACACACACATCAATGAAAGAGAAAATATATATGTGCATGTATATAAATAGTTAATGTTTTTTTACTTGTACTTTTAAATGTAATAAATTAAATTTCTTTTACTATTCGTGTTCAAACAGATTGAATGAAGAATTCCGTGAACTACGACTCCAAGATTTGCGACCATTGGCAACGTTGGGTGTTGGTGGATTTGGTCGTGTTGAACTTGTGCAAATAGCTGGTGATAATTCACGATCATTTGCTTTGAAACAAATGAAAAAATCACAAATTGTCGAAACAAGACAGCAACAACATATAATGTCAGAGAAACGAATAATGGGCGAGGCAGATTGTGATTTTGTCGTTAAATTATTCAAAACATTTAAAGACAGAAAGTATTTGTATATGTTAATGGAAGCATGTCTTGGCGGTGAATTATGGACAGTTTTAAGAGACAAAGGGCATTTCGATGATGGCACAACACGATTTTACACTGCTTGCGTTGTTGAAGCATTTGATTATCTTCATTCACGTAATATTATTTATCGTGATCTTAAACCAGAAAATTTACTGTTAGACAGTCAAGGGTAAGTTGAAATTTTACGATACACAATATTATTATTTACTACTATTACTTTATTAATAAATATTGTCACTGTTTATTTGTAGTTACGTGAAATTAGTAGACTTTGGTTTTGCCAAACGTTTAGATCATGGACGAAAAACTTGGACATTTTGTGGCACTCCAGAATATGTTGCACCTGAAGTAATTTTAAATAGAGGTCATGATATTAGTGCGGATTATTGGTCATTAGGTGTATTAATGTTTGAATTATTAACGGGAACACCACCATTTACTGGCGCTGATCCAATGAAAACTTATAATATTATATTAAAAGGTATTGACGCTATCGAATTTCCACGTTCGATAACGCGCAATGCTACAGCATTAATTAAAAAATTGTGTCGCGATAATCCTGCTGAACGTCTTGGGTATCAAAAAGGTGGGATTAGTGAAATACAAAAACATAAGTAAGTTATTGACATATTTATACAAGTTATATAAATTATTTTAATTTTTACATTTATTTATTTACTCTCTGGTTTTTTCGTTGTATAGATGGTTCGATGGATTTAATTGGGAAGGATTACGTGCAAGAACATTGGAACCTCCAATAATGCCATGTGTACAGAATGCCACAGACACCGCAAACTTTGATGAATATCCACCGGATTCTGATCCACCACCTCCCGATGATATTTCCGGATGGGATAATGATTTTTAGATAAAATTTAAATTTTTCTTTACCAACCAGCCATTTCATTTATGAGTCTTTTTATATTCTTCACAAATTTATTCAAGAAAAATTCTTTTTTATTCATGAATAAAATAAATATAGGAGAATTCACATACTATATCCAGTAAAAGTTTCTATTTCGGTCAATAAAAAATAAATTAATCAATAATATTATTGGAAATGATGAACCTTGTGATGCCGGACATCGGGGTAACAATTAAACAAAGTGTGTGGTTACCAGTGAAAAATTAAAAAAAAAAAAAAAGTGTTTTACATCTATATTTTTTTTAATAGCTAACAGATTATGTTTTCAATTTTTTTTTTGTTTTGTTTTGTTTTTTTTTTTTTATTAAGAATAAAAATAAATAGGGCCTGTGATAATGATGAAAAAAATGAGAAAATAAATTTTAGGCCAATGAGAATAAAAAATCTAAACATATATACATATATGAGCATTAGGTAGAAAAAAAGGGGGGGAAAAAAAAATGTGAACTCAGTCTAATGAAATAATAATGAATGGTGATAAATTTGCGTTTGTATTTTTTTGTTGGTTTATGAGAAGTGTGTGCCAGTGCACAAAGTGCCATCAATAATAATATACATATGAAACAAGAATATAAATGAATAGAATTTGTCTTTATTTTGAATCAGTGAAGTAATTCAGTGTGCAGACAATTAACAATTATAATATGAGAAGAAAAAAAAATTCTTGCCAAAACAATAAAAAAAATAATTTTTTTTTTTTTTTTTAATATCAAAGTTCATTGAATAATCATATTTGGATTGAAGTAAAAAATTTTTATTTCTCAAACATAGATAAATTTTTTCAAATTTTATAATTTGTTATCATACTGATTCGTTTTTATTAAAAGTTTATAAAAAATTATATATGATGTATGTATACATAAATATAATTATTTTTAAATAATTTTATGATATATTTTAACACAACTGAAAAATAAACAAAACATGTAAATAAATAAATAAAAAAATTAATAAAAGTATATCATATATATTATATACGTATAACTATTTATACATTAATATTAAAACGAATTGTAAACAAATATTATATAAGTTACAAGATAATCTTTAGCTTCACATTGGAATGCCCAAAATAATATTTTTGTCATGAAACTATAGTTATATATGGAACTTTTATTGATGAACCAATGGTATATTGTTTATTTGCACTCATTGGCACGATAAATTTCCAATACACAAATGATTACCAATATTTCAAAGATTTTATAACTTTTAAAATGACCGCGTATTCTATGACGCTTGCGCAGATAAACACGTGACTGATGCTGTGTTAAAATTTTTTTTGTTTTGTTGTCTGGCACATTCACTGAAAATTCCTTTCTCAGTTTATCGTTTACCGGCAAAAGTAACAAGCTTGAGTAGTATTAGGTTGGAAGACATAAACACACTGTTAGCTTAGGATTTTTTGTCTTGATTGGGTAATCATTATTTTTTTTATATTTTTATTGAGGATCGTTATTAATCAACTTACAAATAAAATTTCTGCAAAAATTATTTAATCATTCTATTTCTGTAGTAGTCGGACAGGCGAAATATTTTTGACCCAAATGTATTGTTCGTACACATTTTTCCTTTGTTCTTTTGTCATAAGAAAAAAAAAAATGATAAATGCAACAAACACCGTAATCAACACTAATTAACAATTTGTTTCATCAAAGATGCCTTTGGTATTTCAAAAATGTGCTATGAATGAAAAAACAAAAAAAAATTCTTTCAAACGTTTCATACTAGGAGTTAACAAAATTTGTGTTTGACCTCGAATTTTTATTTATTTATTTTTTTTTTAGTTCTTATATATAGACGAAAGTATTGTTTAGTGTTGTTTACATAGTATTATTTATACTTGTGTTGTATATATATATATCGTATACATTTTTTCATTATATCTTCTTTGTAGATATCTGAAGAAATGTCTGATCCCGGCAAAAGCAAAGGAGCTGGAAGAGGTGCAGCTCTTTTAGCGATGCTAAAGAAGAAGTCTGATATGGAATGTAATGATGATCCCTCATCACAGTCGTCGCCGGTACAGTCTTCAATATCTGATACATCTGTGTTAAGACCCCGGGGTCGGGCATCTCTTTTGAAAATTGCTCAGAATGTCCCAATAGCACAACCAAGACCACAAGAGAGCAATGTGTCATCAACTGAGCAACCTCAGTCACGAGTTGGACATGGACGTGCATCATTAATAGGTTTGTCGAAAAAATTGGGCATGCCTGGTCATGACCCAAAGTCAGTTTTACAAGCGGAATCGAAATCACCGGTACCAACAAAAATATATCCTGATAGTTCAGGAGTTATGGGCCCTCTTGCCGCAATGTCGTTGAATAAAAAATCATCGGCATCGGATGAGTCTAAGCCGATTTCACGAATGGGTACTTCAGGAGAGCCGTAAGTATGAACCAAAAAAATCCTCAACAATCCTTTACAATTCAATATTATATTTAAAAAAAAAAAAAATAATAATAATATTGAAACGATTGAATTTTTGTTTCTATTTAGGATGAACATAATGTCGAATTATATAAATGTTAAAATTTCACCGAATAAAGGAATTTTTCGATATGAAGTAAAATTTTCACCGGAAACAGATTCTCCACGTATTCGAAATGCTTTACTCAATCAGCATTTAGATGCTTTGGGAAAAACCAAAATCTTCGATGGCATTATGTTATTTTTGCCATTAAAATTACCACAAGACGTAAATACAAAATAATTTTAAAACATTTTATTTACACATGCTCATAGTAATTTATAAACATTGAAAAATTTGATTTTATATTGTAATTATGTCGCAGCGGACAATATTTCAATCTGTACGACAAGATGGAACACAAATAAATATTACGATAATATATCAAATGCAGCAAAAGTTCACAGAGAGCGTTCAATTTTTCAATATTTTATTAAACAAAATATTAAAAACGCTGGAAATGGTTCGAATAAATCGTAACTATTACAATCCGCGTTGTGCCCATCGTGTGGAACAACATCGATTGGAATTGTGGCCAGGTTATGTCACAGCAATCGATGAAATGGAGGGTGGATTAAAAATGAATATCGACGCATCACATCGTTTAATGCGTACCGACACAGTACGTGATTTTATTCGTGACATATACACAAAAAATCCCCGAAATTTTCAAGATGCAGTACTCAAAGAATTAATTGGCACGACGGTGCTAACCCGGTATAATAATAAAACATACCGTATTGATGGAATTGAATGGGATAAAAATCCTACTCATCAATTTAACTACAAGGGAAAAATGACATCAATACATACATATTTCAATGAGCATTGGAATTTAGATATAAAGGATTTGAAGCAACCCTTAATAATGCATCGAGCAAAGAAACACTTACCACAGGGTGGTGTTACTGAAGAAGAAAGTCTTTTCGTTCCAGAATTATGTTATTTGACTGGGATGACAGATGCAATCCGGTCAAACTTTCGTATTATGCGTGATCTCGCTCAAGTTACTCAAGTTCAACCTGAGCAGAGGCGTCAAGTTATTCGCAAATTTATTCAAGATGTAAAAAATACACCGGCCGCTTCAGAATTACTTGAAAATTGGGGTGTAGAATTCGAAGATGATCTTGTAAAATTAAGTGGTCGAATTATTCCAGCTGAAGATATATTCTTTGGGAATGAAAGATCTACAAAAACAAATGAAAAAGCTGATTGGGGCAACGTCGTGACGCGTAGTCCAATGTTGAGAACGCCAAATATGAGAAATTGGTGTATTGTTTACGTTCAACGCGATGAAAAAATTGTTCTAGAATTTATCCGACAATTGTACAATGTATCAAAAACAATGTCCATGGTAGTAGGTGATCCTATAAAAATTCCACTAAAAAATGACACTCCTCAACAATACGTTATGGAAATACGCAAAGTAATAAATCCCCAATTAGAAATGGTTGTTGCTATATGCCCGACGAATCGTAATGATCGTTATGCCGCAATAAAAAAACTTTGCTGTGTCGATTCGCCAGTGCGATCACAAGTGATTATTACCAAAACTATATCCCATGATAATAAATTAAAATCCGTATCGGAAAAAATTGCATTACAAATGAATTGTAAACTTGGTGGTGCTTTATGGGCATTGAGAGTACCATTTGATGATGTAATGATTGTTGGTATTGATGTACATCATGCTGGAGTTGGTGTTGCGTCACACGGCAGTGTTGCTGGTTTTGTTGCCAGTATGGATAAACCTTTGACCTCATGGTATAGTAAAGTTTGCTTTCAACGCCCGGGACAAGAGATAATTGATGTGTTGAAAATTTGTTTTGTTTCGGCGTTATCTATGTATAAAAAAAAACGAGGCCAATATCCAGCGCGTATTATTGTCTACCGTGATGGCGTAGGTGATGGACAATTGAATTTTGTTGCACAATACGAAGTAACACAATTAAAATCTGCTTTTCCTATGGTTGATCCAAATTATAACCCAAAATTGTGCGTCATTGTTGTACAAAAAAGAATTAATACCCGCATAATGGCGATGGTAAGTGATAAATAAAAATTGTTTTTTCATTAAATTGTCTGATGTAACATGAAAAATGTGATGATTCAAATTGTGAATTAATTGTCATTGATTATTTAATTTTTTTTTTTTTTTTTTTTTCAGAGAGGTAATAGACTTGATAATCCTCCACCAGGATCAATTGTAGATTCATGTATTACGCGTAGAAATTGGTATGACTTTTTTTTGGTACCGCAAACAGCACGGCAAGGTACCATAACTCCAACTCATTATATAGTTTTAGTTGATGAAGCAAAATTTGAGACTGATCATGTACAAAGACTAAGTTATAAATTGTGCCATTTATATTATAATTGGCCGGGTACCATTAGAGTACCCGCGCCATGTCAATATGCCCATAAATTGGCATATCTCGTTGGGCAAAGTATTCAATCAGAGCCAAATGAATGTTTGGCTGAATCATTGTATTATTTATAAGTGTTCATTCATGACTAAACAGTAGTCAGTATTCAGTATTTTTTTTCTCATTTATCGTTTTTAAGATATCAGAACCATTGATTATTTTTTATTATGAAAAATATAAAGTAACGAGTTTATTATTATCATTTTTTTTCTTTTTTTTTATTATTTAATTATTATTACTAACATATTTGTCATCCTATTATTGGATGTGATCATAATATTAATTTAAATTCATCATAAAGATATAAAAAAAAAAGTATCTAAAGCAAATTTCCAACTTGTAATTCTAAGAATATTAATATAAGAGAGATAAATCATATTTTATATGAATATTAAAAAATGTTTATCAGATAAATCAGTTTAATGATGTCAGTATAAAATAAATATATTTTTTTACGTTTAACTTTTTGAATAACATTTTTATTCCTACAAATAGCATTGCATTGCAATTTTGATTATTGCGCTGGTATAGATTTTATAGATATTCTATTTCTATTGGTAAGTTGTTCTGATTTAATAACGAATTAGAGTGCATTATCATCAGTATAAACATCAATGCCAATTGGTCGAATACAATTCATCTGATATTGGGTGAATTTTCATATTTTACCGCTTCGTATCTTGTGGCGCTGTCTTCCCCGCCATATTTTTCTTTTTTCTCCTTCTATCACTCCAATTTACCTCTTTCTCTCTTACCATTACTATATTTCTCCCTCTCTTCTTCATATGGTAGATTTGCGCCTGCGCAAACCTTGTTTACAACTGCGGAGAGCTCGAGCATACACACATGACCTTTTCAAGATGGACACGAGTGCCTGGTGTTTGATCAGTCCGCGTGCGACGTAAATTAATCACGTAAACGTCTTGTAAAACGTATAAGTAAACAATTAAATGTTTTAAAACAATAATAAACATTGTATACTTATTATTGAATAATTATCTAACTATATGGGTGTGCGACGACGTGTAATAATTGATGCAGAATTGACGCGCTGTCTTGCGAGCGTGGCGGTGGCAAAAAAAAGTGAGTGAGTAAAACATAAGTAGAAACGAGTAAGTGAGTGAGACAAGAACGAAGGTGAAGAAAAGAAGGAGAATTTCGTATTAAATTAAGTGTGAGCGAGAAAGTAATGCGATGTAAACGGAGAAGAAAATGATAAGAGAAAGAGAGAAACAGCGAGAGGATGACAATCTTCTAAAGCGGATATTATGAACATTTTCAGCATCCCATTACAAATAAGAATAGGAAGAGGGAGGGAGGGAGAAAGACAGAGAGAGAGAGAAATATATTTAAAAAATCATTCAATCATCTGTCCCTTTCTGTATTTATTTAATCCGACAATATTGATATTAAAAAGTTGAAATCAAGCATTGGACATTGAGCTCAAGCTCGCGTACTGCATGGTATGTGTGTCTGTCTGTCCTGTCTGTCTGTCTGTCTGTCTGTCTGGTTGGCTGGCTGGCTAGCTAGCTTCGTATAAATGTATATGCGTATATATGTTTTGATGTTGGAAAGAAAATAATAAACACAAGAGAATAAGACAACAAGACGAATACAGGGAAAATGAGTACGCGTATAAAAGTCGATAGAACGCGTGGTTTCGTTATTTCTTGATTTTTATCATATTATTTATTTATTTATTTATTTTTTTTTTTTAATTGTTTTATGAAGCTTTTTTTGTTTTTCACTCTTTTCTTTATTGCGTTGTATGTGCGTATGTGTATATATTTATGAGAGTATGCGTGTTGTGTGGCCCAAGTAGTGTGCGCGCGTCAATTTAATGCGCAGGATGAATTTGTTGAAAACGCAACTGTCTTAATGCAGGATAAATAATAAAAATTGAGTGATATTACGGTAATAAAAAAAAAATAATACGTTAAATAAACAACAAAAAAATTAATAATAATAATAATAATAATAAATAAATAAAAGAAATGATAATTAAATGAATAAAAATAACGTGTAGAGGCCAAAGGTGCGTAAAAATGATATTTGCTGCAAAAGGAAGTGAACAAGAAATGTGAGAAAAAAAAGTAAATAAATACACTGGAAAAAAAAAAATATATATATATATATATATATATATATATACGAATAATAACTAACGCAATTTCCTTAATATCCTCTTTACAAGAAATATACATTTTTATATTGTGAATTTGTCATAAATATGCACACGTGTGGATAATTAAATTTTTAATGTTATTATAAATACATAAAATTGATGAAATATTATTTTATAATTCTCTACTCATCAATGAGAAAATGGAGAGTATATAAAGTGGAATATTTTGATGAGGGTGAATTATATTACTATTAGTAATAACTATTATTATTATTATTATTATTATTGTTATTATTATTATAAAAGTATAAAGAGGTGAAGAAGGACGCGATAGTTTTCTTATTGAATATTAGCCAATCAACGTGAATACTTTCTCCCGGAGCTCTAAACAAGAGGGTATTTGGACGAATCCACGATGATATTGGAACGGAAATAAAATTCCAAGGTGCGTGACGGGGGTTGCGCGGTTAAAGAATATATGAGACTAAGATAGTGGTAGTGGTAGTAGTAGTAGTAGTAGTAGTAGTAGTAGTAATAGTAGTAGTAGCCTTAATAGTGGGACCAGTTTAGTAGTAATAGTAGTGTAGTACTACTAATAGTAGTAGTAATAGTAGGAATAGTAGTAGTAGTAGTAGTAGTGGGTGGTTGGGTAAATGAAATACTGAGAAGGGAGAGAGCCAAAAAGGCGTTCCCTAACCTCTGGAAATGGGAGCAAGTCGATTGGAAAACAGACATACGAACGGGTAGAAGTAAAGTAGACAGATAGAAATAAACCAATGGATAAAAAATACGATACTTTGGGGTTAATCCTAGAATGAAATTACAAACAAAAAAAAAAAAAAAATTAGAACAAAAATAATAATAGCGGAATAAAACGAAATAAAAAAAAAAAAAGAAGGCGAAAAAACAGATAAGAAATTACGAATGAAATATACATGGGAGATATTATTTCTGTTGAGGATGAACAACCCTCAAGCGTCATTTCTTAACATTTATTTACTCTTCTTCCCTCTCGCTGTTTCTCGTTCACGAAAGGGATTGGGATACTAGACACGTGTCAACGCGTTCGAACACACCACCACCACCACTCTCTCTCACTCTCTCTCTCGCTCCCTCTTCCATTTTATTCCCTTCCTCGCACTTTCTCCCTCCCTTTCTCACACTTATTCACACATTCTTAAAGTTGACCATCAGGCGGCTGTTGAACCTCAAGCGAATAAATCCGAAAAATATTTCACTGCTCTGTTGCGTTGAAAGGAAAAAAAAAAAAAAAAAACGTTATCTTACACATTCATAACCTACAAAAGAAAGACGTGTGGAGCAGTGTGTATGAGTGTTTGTGTTATTTAGTGGAAATGATTTTGTTTACATGATAATTTTTAGACAACAAATAATATTAAAAAAAAAAAAAAACATGTGTAAACAATTGAAGTTTATATAAATGAATTTTTAGTGATTTAGTTGAATAAAAAATTTTCAACACGGGTTTCCCAACGTCACCGAGGGCAATGTCTTCGGGCAAGAGCCAACAACATCAACAACAACAAACACCACAATCATGTGGGCCTGTGGTGCGCTGTGGACATTTACGTAAATGTGGCTCGCTTATATCTGGATTGAAACCATTGAAAAAAAAATATTTTGTTTTACGCGGTGACACTCCCGGTCATCCAGCGTGTCTCGAATATTATGATAATAAGAAAAAATATGAAAATAAGCAACTACCAAAGCGTACAATTACAATGCGCAGTTGTTACAATATTAATCGACGTACTGATACTAAACATAAACATGTTATTGCATTGTATACTAAGGACGAATGTTTTTCATTGATACTTGATAATGACAAGGAAGTTAGTGAATGGCTTACGGCAATGCTTTTGCTGTCTGATGATGTACCAGATGGTGAAGAGCCTCGTCCTACATACGGTAATTGTTTATGAATATCTTTTATGAAATAAATTTTTTAATTATATGTATCAACTATTTTTTTTTTCTATTATTATTGTTTTTTTTTTTCTTTTTTTCTTTCAATTATCAAATAACTATTCTATTTTATTAATTTTTCTTCAATGTGTAGAACACATGTGGCAAGTGACGTTACAAAAAAAGGGTCTGGGTGAACGCAAAAATCTATATGGACCTTATCGACTCTGTCTTACCGATCGTGTATTGAGTCTCATAAAACTCGGCGTGGAGGATACCAACGATCGCCTTGAATTTCCGGTTAGTCAATATAAACAGGTTCAACATTCTTTCGTAGCTTTCACTCATTAAGAAAAAAAATATATATATTATATATAATAAGATAAAGTAAAAAAAAAAAAAGAAACAACCTTCGAAAAAATGTCATTGAAAAAACGATAGATAAATTTAAAAAAAAATTCCTTACCTATTTTTATTTAACTCATGTGTGTGTATATATATAAATATAGAATTAATTTTTTTTATGTTTATTAATATAAAAGATTTAATTATCAATGTGTATATTGTTATTTGATATGTACTTTTTTTTTTTTAGTTAACTACAATAAGACGATGCGGTTGTATGGATCGTATATTTTATATGGAAGTTGGAAGATCAGCGATAACAGGCGAGGGTGATTATTGGATGAAAGCTGAAGATAGTAATATTGCACAAAATATGCATGCAGCAATATTAAATGCAATGAGCAGTTCGAGTAATAAGGACAAGGACAAGGACAATGATTTGGTGCCAAAGCCAAGATTGCGAAGTAGTTCAGCGAATGAAGCGAGTAAACCCATCTCAGTATTGGGTGGACGACGTCCTACTGGTCATAAACTTCATGGTTTTTCGCCTCTTGGTAAGTTTGTAAATAAATTTGCTCTCATAATTCATTTTTTTTTTATTCTTTTTTTTTTAAATTTATTTATTTATTTTTTTTTTTCTCCCAATATAATTTAACATTGGGAGAAAACGGTGAGAAGGTTTCAAAGGGAGTAAATAACTCAATTAATCGTTTGTGAGCTATTCGCTGAAAAGATATAAAACAAAAAAAAAAAATGTAAAATATTCCAAGTAGATTGTGTGCCTCAAACGGGAAGTCTATGTGGATGACTCATTCATGGTTAATATGAATCGACATTCCACGAGGTGTTTGCCGCGGTTAAATTTTCAAAACAACTATGATTCAACTTTCTGCGTCATATATATATATCTGAAGCACATATAGATGTATAATTTGAAATCAGATTGAATGGTATGAAATCATCAGTATTATTTTACCAATAATTTATTGGGAAAAAAATTATGTTGCGCTCATTGATTTAATTTATTTGTTATTTGATAATTTCTTGTCGTAACTTTATACCTAAAATAAAAAAAATAGAAAAAAAAAACATTGAAAGTAAATAATAATATAAAGTTGTATGTAATGGAGTTATTTATTAACTGTTCGATTATTATTGTTTTTATTATTGTTATTATTGTTATTATTATATTGTTATTGTTATCATTATTACATCATGCTAGAGGGTATGAGATTTTTTTTTTTTTTTTTTTTTTTTTTTTTCATGCCGGCTCTCCAACAAGATAATTTATACGATCTAATTCTTTTAAAAGAAAGTTTTGTGATGTTAGAAATATATTGATAAATGAGAGAAAAAGAGAAATTGAAAAAGGGAGAAGGGATAAAAAATAATTAGTGTCTAGAGATTAACGCACGTGGGTTACGTGGACTTTGCAGAGGAGCGAATAGGCCACGAGGATGAGTGCGGCGGCCCATTGCGCCAATTGCAGATCGTCACGGCCTCTGCCCCTTCACAGTGTTATGGTCAATCACAGAATTATTCATCTTCTACCAATATATTTACGGGTTTGTTTTCTGTCACAAGTAACTTCTCTCTTTCTCTCTCTCTCTCTATTTCTCTTTTTCCCTTTTTTGTTTCACTTTTTTTTTTTTTTTTTTTTTTTTTTTCTCTTATTTAAATACAAAATTTTTATATTTTTATATAATTTGTACATATTCCAAATAAATGCTTAATGACATTTTATTTGATGGAAGATATATATGATTTTGTTTTTATTTTTTATTAATTTTTTAAAATTTTTTTCTTAATTATCTCAATGGGATAGCGTTGGCAATCACAAAAAAATGCTTTATAATTTGTTTTGATTTATTTATCATTATTATTATTATTTTTTATACATTTTTAGCATGGACCTATTACACGGAGGTATTAGCGAATCATTGTCATTCATTAATCAGAAAAATTCCTGCTCCACGTATACATATAAATCATAATTTACACAAATCCTGCTGTAAATATAACAAAACTTCACAAGTTAATTTTTTTACACATTTCGTTACCAATTATTGAAAAGGTGTGAATAGTTTATCGCTAACAATAAAGAAAATAATTCAGGGAAAGTGTTTAAGGTATGAATGAGTGTATGGTTTTAAATTAAAATATAATAAAGAAAAGAAAAAAATACTATATATTTCATTGCGAAATGCAGTAAAAAAGAATAAAAGCCAGCAACATGATGAAATTCGAGTAGTAATTTATTTATGTATTTATTTATTTATTTATTCATTTATATACTTCGTATTTATTCATTTACTGCAACTGAGAGTTGGGGTTTGGCTTTGAAAAAAAAAAAATGTTTGGGCGATATAAAATGGGTTTGCAGCTGTTGCGGGGACTAGGAGCCTTGGGACATATGCAATGGGCATCAATGCAACTGCTAACAGGCGTCGGCATTCGGTTGCTAGTCAACCACCAACAATAATCACCAATAAATCCCAATCCATAATTGTCACTACCGCATTGACATCGATAACAACGAACAACAACAACAACAACAACAACAACAACAACAACGTAATAAATGCCGCGCCAACAACCACAACATCATCATCATCAACTTCATCAACAACCACCATCAACAAAACCAATACAACAAAATCCCATCATCAGAGAACCCTGTCGCTGCCCCTTGCTGCCGTTGTTATCAATCAAACGCAATCATCCAAAAGACCTGTTTTACGCTGTATGTATTTTCATTTAACCGTAAAACAATGTAAAATCAAACATACGAACGAACAAAAAAAATATTATAATATCCTACGTCTTCTTATTCTTCATCGTCCTGTTTTTTTTTTTTTTTTTTTCTTCCCGTTTTTTTTATGACAATTAGATGACTGTATGAAAAAAAAAAACTTATTCGTTATTGAGGCAAAATTCTTGAACTGATGACACATTCATTTTCTGTTGCATGCAAGTGAAAGAAAGTACATCTGTATAATTTTATTATATTAGTATTAAATTTAATTTTTGCATCCGCCTTTGTGTTTATTAAATATTTATTGAATTTTGTTTATATTATTTTTCGTTTTCTCTGTTTCTTTTCTTTGCGAATATTAATATTGTATGTCAATGGTCCCATTCATCCTTCAGCTTCATTACTCAAATCATGTTTCTCTATAATATTGCATATATATATATATATACACATATGTACTCATGCTTGAAGTACTCACACAAACAATATATTTTCAATAAATATTATAGTAATGTAAAAAGTTATATTGTGTGTATATTGAAATGGGATAAAATTTACAATTTGTTATATATATTTATTATTATTATTATTATACATATATATTTTTTTTAATTTGTTGATCGATCGTATAATTGTTGAAGAATAATTATAACCTGTTGTGCTGGGAAAATGGTATTGGCTTAAATATATCTGCCCATATATTCATCTATACGATTTTTTTAATTTTTTTTTCAAATTGCATATAGAATATCAGTTTATTTCAACTTAGCTAAATAATATATTTAAATCTTTCAGGTCCAACAGCTCGTGACAGATGTGATAGTTTGCCATCGCGTGCCCGTGCAACTAGTGATGGTTTACCAACATCAACAACATTATCGCATTCTCGAACTGCTCATCTTGCACCACAATCATCAGCACGTCCACATTCGATGTATACACGTGGACTATCATATTCGCCACCAATATCATCAATGCCAATAAGTCCAGCATCAGGTGCATGCTCAACTGATTCAGCAGGTTCATCATTATCAATGGACGATGGTACTGATAGTATGTTGGAGGAAAGTACGACAGCTAGATATGGGCATTCATTAACTCCTGATGAGCCAGTTATTCTTGAAGAAAATATTGATGATTATGTGCCATGGTCCAGTAGCCATGTACCGCTTAAATACTCGCCAAATTTCAAGTCACACTCTCCCTCTCAGGTAAAACATCATTTAGTTTTACCTTTGCCATTGTCTTATATCAACTGATAAAACTAATGAGAACGATTAATTAATTAATTAATTTTTATTCTTTGTATTTTCAGCAAAGTTCCTATGTTGAAATGTATAGTCCATGTGGTTCAAGTCCTGGTCGCGGTTATTTACCTATGAGTCCGGCAACAACAGTGCACAGTCATTCACGTACATCATCATTGGTGGAAGAAGCAACATTACCAGATGGTTATGTACCAATGGCCCCTGTTGGCGATGATGGTTATGTTGATATGGATCCCACAAATAATCACGATAGCCATTATAACGATGAAATATCACAGCATGGTAGTAGTTGTTCTGTAACATCAGGTACACCAAGTACTGATCATCGCTTCACCGAATATTCACTTGATAAAGTTTCAAGTTTTCTCACACCGTCGGAAGAGACACCGGCACGTCCAGCACGTGCTTATTCAGTTGGTTCACGACCAGAACCAACGAATCGTCATCGAAAAAATCGTCTGGACATTGCCCAACAAGAGACAAATCGTGTTCGAGCATTTTCTGTTGGCAGTAGATCAAAACGTCCTGAATTTGGTCGTTTAGCAAATGTTATTACTGCGCGATTGCCAGTTGGCTCTGATAATGTTGTCAATACAACTAAATCAAATTCAGCGCCGCTATTATCCAGTTCATGGGGACATAATTCCGCAATATCAATGACGTCAGAGCGTATGGAGGATTTAATGGAAATGGATTTTACAAATCGTTCAAATGTTACTCGCACAACATTGTCATCAACGCCGTCGTCATATTCACAATTGCATTCTTATTCAACTACCACTGATACCAGCTCATATGTTGATATGTCACCGGGACAACAGCATGTATCTAATACACCCTACGTTGATATGAGTGGAATGAATAAGGTAAAATATATGGACAAGAAAAATGTTTAATACCATAATGTAATTCCTTTAGAACCGTGAAGATATATATATATATATTTATTTATTTATATTTTTCACTATTTTATAATTGAATGTTTCGATTTTTTTGTAATAGGTCAATCGTAACAACAATAATAACAATTCAACTGCCAATCATAATCATAATCAACTAAATGCAACAACAAATGTCACGGTGATGTCGCACAAACCGGTTTTAAAACCATTGAAACCGGTAGTTGAGACTGAAGGCCTATATTTAAGAATGGACAATACAATGGACGATTGGTCGCGCCAAGATACGAGTCCTAAACAACAATGCGTTGCGTCACCAATGCAAGAAGATTATATGCAAATGAATGGACCACCAGGTAAAAATATATTATGGCTAATATTTTTTTACAGATATTGGAAATTATATTTCATATAATGATTTTTTATATTTTATCAATTAGGTGTGATGAGAACTGCACCAGTAGATTTACCACAGCCGCGTAAACCACCGGAGGGTTATGTTGAAATGACGTTCAAAGCACGACCGAATTCAGAACAAAATTACATGAATATGACAATTGGCAGTGGTGGTAATAATACAACACGAAATCGTCGTAGGCCACGACCAAATAATCGCAAGGAAAAATCCCAAAGATCCCAACCAATAGCTATACAAGCAACGAATAAATCAACAAAGACACCGAGTTTTTTGCCATTAAATGGTAACTCAACGTCTGAAAGTTTGGCTAGTACACCGGCATCACCGTCACGTGCTACTCCAACTGGTTCAAATTCCACGATCTTTCCATTTTCATTAAATAGTCCTCAATCACCGATCAAACCATTCACGTTACCGGCAGATAATGACAAAACAGTAACAGTAATGCAACCACTACCACCATCACCACCACCATCCTCGTCCAGTTGTACACCCAATAACGAGGGTGATTATGCCATTATGGCGCGCGGGTCACAATCATCAACACAAGTATCATTAACAACAGGATTTAATCCGAAGACTGAGGTAAAAACCAATGACAGATCAACGAGTCCATTATTAACACTTACTGCTACAAAATCAACAATGCCACAACAACAACAAGACACGAATTCGTCTACTTCATCAACCCCATCGCCTTCATCACCACTCAGTCCACTTTCGAAGCGTCTGAATGATTTGACAGTGACAAAGAAAAAAGTTAACCGTCATACAACAATCAGCCCTATAACAATTATCTCAACTACATCGACATCTCCATCGGTTAACGATGACGAAACAAATCCGACGAAATTGATTACAAATGAAACGTCTTTGACAAAATGTTTAAAACGCGAACGGGAGACTGATAATAAACCATCGAGCCCAACTAATCGTGAAAATTCGTGTAAGGGTTCGCAAACAGAATTACCACAGAGTCCGGTAACGAAAAAATTATCAGAATTTTCAGTAGTCAAAAGTAAATTTATTGTTACACCATCGCCAAATACAAGTCCAACGCCAATGGCAGGATTAAAATCTGTAACACTAACTCCAGCAAAAATAGTAAGTAAAATTTTGGATGGTAATGCGACACCAATTGTCACACCATCGCCAACACCTAGTCCAATGGATTCAGAAGGTTATGAAAAGCTACAGCCAGGTGCAACACTATTACATTATGCAAGTTTAGATTTACCTGAGAGCACTAGTGTACCACCAGTGTCACCTACACCTATTCAAGATGGCTTTCGTTATGCCGAAATTGATTTTGCAAAGCTCAAACAAAATTAGAAAACAAATCCTTCAAGTTTTCATGTTTACAATTTTGAAGAAAAAAAAAAAAAAAAAAAAAAAAAGGTAAAAATGTTACTTTGTAGTAAAACAGAAAAAAAACAAATGGGGAATATGTAAATAGTGGAAGTGTGGACGCTTCTATTTTTGGTTTTTATTTTGTTTATTTAATTCGATTTGGTATTATTACCACTCCCATCGTTATTTTTATTGTTTTTTCTTTTCTTCCGTTTCGTTACCCTTTTTTTTGTTGTTTGTTTGTTTTTTTTTTTTTTTTTAAATTTTTTTTTCGTTTTTTCAGTTAGAAATCAGGCATAGAAGAAAAATGTGTTTGGGTTTAATTTATTTATTATTATTATTATTTTTTTTTTTCGTGTTTATGATTTTTTGTTTCATTTTTGTTCTTTACACGGGAAATAATTACTCATTTGGATAGTGGAAATCATCCCACGCTTGATTACGCGTTAATAATATTTTTTTTTTATTACACAAAGCGTATGAAATGATTTGAAATTTATACAAATAAAATAATTGGATACATCGTTATATCGTGCTTTTTTTTTTCGTAAGAAAAAAAAAAAATAAATAATAAAAAATATTGAAGAAATTATATTGTGACGACTGAGAGTATTTTGAAAGCCTAAATATTTTATCCTCTTCATAATGCTAATATGTAAACATATAAAAAAAAAAATAATAATAATAATAATGAAAGAATGGTGATGTGATGAAAATAATATTGAAACCCCATTTTTAAACTCTGAGTCGTCGTATAAATATATAAATACATATATGTAATTATAAATATGATACATAATAAATAATAAGGACTATAAACAACATTTATGATAAATAAATGAATAAATAAGATATACAATCTATAGTAATTCTATACTTGAATATTTTTGAATTATTTTATTATTGTGAAAAAATATCGGATAATATCTATGTTATAACTACTGTTACATTGTGTCAACAATAATGTTTGTGACATTATCGACCCATATTAACATTACCAGCTGTATATTTATATCAACACAGTTGCATTAATTTTCCTGCTAGATGTCACTTAATTTCATATTCCACGGTGAATATTTAACTTATTACAAATCACTGACACAGCGACAATAGTGAATAATCAATGAAATATCGTAATTTTATTGGGAAATATTTGACAGTGCGAGTTATTGAGAGTTTGCTATATTAAAAAAGAAATAATATTCATGAATACAATGACAACGTGGAAATCAACAAATAAAAGAGAATTATTAAATGAAAATATTAAATATCCTCTTTTTTATTTTTTTTTTTGTTCAAATATATTTCGATAATGTTAAAATCCATAATACATTTTTCACTTGCGGAATAAAAACATAACAAACCAAATGATACTTACGTGTAACGGAAATGATACATTCTATTGGTTGACTGTATTTCGGTGTATCTATAGGGGTCGGGTTGTTTACCGAAACTGTTACGACTCTTATTTCATGTGTTTGAATACCGACGTGAGGCACACCCCGCACACAATTACACTTCTTCTTCTTCTTCTTCTTCTTCTTCATCTTCTTTTTCTTCTGCCTCCTGTTAAACACAGTGAAGGCTTTCAACTACCGCCATTGCCACTTCTACATCTACTCGATCCACTGAATTCATTGTGTAAAAATTGTCGTCCGTGACGGGTCGCGTCAAGGTACTTAGCTTCAGGTAAACACACCCTAAATCACAAAGAAATGTCGCGCGACCCCGAACCAACCGCTATTGACCTCTCTCATTCTCTCGTTTTCACATCCGTACTGTCTCTCACTTGCAGTAGGTTATGTCTTACTGCTTTTCTTCAAGGTAAAAATTTGTTTCCCGCTGCGTCTATTTAGGCCAATGTCGCTCAAAAGGACCATTGCAAAAGTGTAACGACTATTTTGGCCCAGACGCAATTGTACAAGGATAATATATATATGTATAATCAGAGTAGAGATATACAGGTATATAAGTGCACTTGAGGGTCAAATATAGCGCGCGTAAAAGGTAACACTGTTTTTGTTTTGTACAATGTCAAATTTTAAGAATTTTATTTTAGTAAAACTCCCATGTAACAAAATAGTAGAAAAATAAAATTATAAACAGAGCATACGGTAAAATAAATGCGTATATTTTATTTTTATTAGGTTATATTTTATTAGAGTTTTACTTCTCGTGTATTTTTCTATTGCTCACTCATATTATTTCGACATTTTAAACTTATATTATATTTTATGGGCGGTACTTTAAATACTATGAACTAAATAACTACTACATATATTCAGAGATTGTATCTTCAAATATTTTACCATACGCATGTGAAAGACTTTTGCACATTGGGTCAAGTTAAAAAGTTATTACATGATATTTTTCTTTTCTATTACTATTCTTTGATGTTTATACACGCACAATTCAATTAAATAACACACACATACACACACACACATATATATACATACAATTTTTCTTCTTCCCTCTATTACTCTCATACGCTTTCGTCGTACGGTGATAATTTAATTTTGTCTACGGAATTTGTTTACTCCAATCTTGGATGTTGATTTAGTCCCATTGATTACATTGAACGTCAATTGTGTCATATATAAATATACGTCTGTGTATGAGACTATACGTAGTAACAGTGTACGCATGTTCGTGTGCATTGTTGTTGTCAAGTCGATGCTTTTAATAAGGGGCTGATTAAGAAGCGGGCACTTTATTATGTTTACTGAACATGACTGTAACAAAACATATGGCGCGACTATCTCCAAACATATATTTATTGTATACGATTTATGAGATTTTTTTTTTTTTTTTTTTTTTTCTTCTTCTATACCTATAATACATAATATTAAAATAAAAATATATAGGGTTGATATATTATCGTATTGGTTTATGATTTTATACACTTCACAATCATTAAGATTATGACAAAAATATATTTTAACAGGTGAGACAATTTAATTATAAATAAATATAATATTGCAATGAATATGATTTTTAATTTATCAAAAATCTACTGATAATATTGAATTTCTTCATTTTTTTTTTTTTTTTTTTTTCAATATATATGATTTTATAATATTTCTACTGTTTTTTTTTTTTAAATTTCTCTCATCTCCCAACTTGTTTTTCTGTGATGTCGCCGGGGTTTTTCCCATCATGAGGTACGTCCCAAACGCTGCGGGACGACAGATAAAAGGCCAATTGAATTTAAATCATGAATATACGAACAAAACGAGAGAGAGAGAGGAAGAGATGAAGAGACTATACAGACGATTACGTGACGCAAGCGCATCTCGTTGCTTATCCGTTCATTTTCTCTATCTATATCTATCCATCTATTTATCTCTCTGAGCCGCCCTTTCCTCAGTGTATTTTATCGTGCTTGCGCGCAACTCGTCGGCAATCTAGTGGCAGCTTTGTGCCGGGTAATGACTCTAGGCCCACCCTCCACCTCCACCTTTTCTCCCTGTATTTTATATGTATATACGTAGAACCGTAACCTGCCGTTGACAACTTCTCTTTACATTCAATCCCTCAGGCAATTGACAACCCCTCTCTCATATTCCTCTTCTTCCCTCCTTTCTACCCTTATATTCCTCATCCTCTATCTATATATATATATCGTCGTTCTATTCATATTTAAAATCAATTATATTCTCAATTAAATATTTGCCATTAATATACAAATTTTGTATCTCGTAAATTATTTTTATTCAATTGTAAAAATAATTTTTTTTTTATTTTGTTTCTTCTGTTTTTTTTTTTTTTTTCTTGCCTCTTTCCAACTATTTTTTTTTTTTTTTACATCTTTTTTTGTTTCATGGTCAGAAGCATCAAGGGAATAACAGAAGGACCTTGAAGGCGCGTGGCTATTTTTTTCAGAGGCCACTCCCGGAAAAATTCTTCTCACATCACAGACACACCGGTCCAATGACTTTGACAGGATCTATTGTTATATTATATAGATGTATAAAGTTTGTTCAATGCAATATCTTTCGTCTCTTGTGCACTCGATTTTCACTGTGTCCTATGTCTACAATCTATAGTTGTCAATGTGGCACAAATGTGAACACAGCAAAGACCAAGTGCTAGTTTATCCTTGGAGCCACGCGCCCTCAAGCCTCTCCGGTGTTTTATGGTCGCCCATAATGTTCTCCGCAATATACATTCTCACTTCTCTCGCTACAGCCTTTTGCCAATATATTTTTATCTCCTTCCCTTTCCTTCTCTTTTGCTCTTTCTATTTTCCTTTTCACTCGTATATTCTCCCTCTCAAGTTTCATCTGTCCTATTCTCTCTTTCAACACTCTTTATTCATCACCCTCTGGTACTTATTGGATATCTATTCCTGTAGCGATGTTGCACGACAAATGCACAACCCACCTATATATATATATCATGCTGTACCTTACGGAACAACTTTCATATTTACAACACGTCATTGTATGACCACGCCGTGTTTACGAGGGGTCTTAAGGTAAACTGTTCCATGAATATTGTATACAAATATATATCTGTATATATGTATATATATTTTTTTTTTTTCTACTGTTTGCCAAATTACTTATTTTCATTAAAACGTTTCTTCAGTGTATTGCATCGTTGTCGTGTAGCCGTCGTGCGACTCACGACCTCGACAATTCTTTTTCATGGTGGACAAATGCAATTTATTCAAGGTCATACGGGTCGACATCGGACTTCTCAAAATGTAATAATATAGTTACTAAACGCCCGTATAAGTGTGTTGGGTATATATATATATATATTTTTTTTTGTTGTTTCCTCTCCTTTTCGTCTTATGCTTCTGAATATGCCACTGCATCAGCAGTTGCTTATTGGAAAAGAAAAGAAAAAAAAAATTTTTTTTTTTTTTTGGATTTCTGTATTTATTTTGTGGTAGGAAATTTTATTAAAGAATTTATTTATTTATTTTTTTTTTTATTAAATTAGAATATTTATGCTATCAAAAATTGTATTATGCTGATGTGAAAATGGATGGGCTAATGAAAATAATAGAAGATACAATTTTTCATCATGTAAAAATAATTTGTCAAAAGCAATTTCATAAATTTAAATGACACCGATTTTTACTAACATTCATCCATCATAATTCATATGGTTATAAATAATAATAAAATAAATGAATGAATAAATAAATTAAATAATGTATGTACACACATAAACATATATATATATTTATATATATGTAATACATGTACTATATCCATTTAGCTGATGGTAGGTGAGTTTATGGTATAACAAAAGACATTTTCCATTCGCTCGTTTGCGAGGAGAACAAAGGGATGAATGATGGCACGCGTTATCGAATTACGACTTTGGAGAGAAGTTCGCGGATCGAGTATAGAGAGAAAGACAATTTAACATATACGCACATACATATATAAATGTTACTTTTTCATTTGCTTGCGTTTATTTTTTATTTATACACATGGTTTTTTTTTTTCTGTTGTTTTTTTTTTTTTTTTTTTTAGTGCTTTTGCTTGCTCGCTGACTTCGAACGTTTTACCTACGTGACCCGAGGGCTCACAGGACAAGCACGATTTGTGGTCCGGTTTTCTCCGGGCATGCCGAGTGACACGCTGCAGACCACAGTGGGCCCCCATATAACCGCAACCCACCCACGCATACAAACCTTTTAACATTCAGCTTAGATTCTCCTTTCGCTCTTATATTATGAATTTTTTTTTTCTTCTTTTTCTTCCTTCTTTTCTTTCTCTCGTTCTTTCTCTCTCTCTCTTTTTTCTTCCCACCATTCGCTCTATGTATATGAACCACTTAAACATATACTGGCCATTTAAACACCAACAATGACACCTTTCTCCATTGTATACACGCACCTCTCTCAAGTGCACCCTCTATCTTGAAATAAATTTTATTTATGTACTCTATTTTTTTTTTTTTTTTTTTTTTTCTCTTATAAATTATTAATTATCAGTATACAATTGATTAATCAACATAATGAGACAATTTATCATTGATTCATTATAAAAAAATATCATTTCAGTGTGTATTCGTGTTTGTTGAAAGTGATAAAAGACAAATTATTATTTTATTTTATTATTTATTTATTTATTTATTTATATATTTTTTATTTTTATTTTTTATTTTTTATTTTTTATTTTTTTTGAAAATGAGAAAAACAGAAGCCGTAAGTTATCCTACATTGTGAATGTCGATAAGATAGATGTCGAAAGATTGACAATCTTTATCTTACTTTACCTCTCGATCATCCTACCCTTCTTACTTCCCCCCCCCCCCTTTTTTTTTTCCTCCCCTTCATCTTTTTTTTATTTTATTACACTTGAGTTTTAGATAAATATAATCATTCGATATGTGTTTGTTCATATGATATATATATATATATATATGCAAGTACACAGGCTCTTGGACGTTATTATTATTATTATTTTTTTTTTTTAAATTTTTTTTCTAGGAAATGTAAAGGCTTTCTGCAAATGATCAAAGAAGTTTAGCCGAAGGTGGCGGCGCGCCTGTATATACTCACCTCAGACCTTGGCGTTTGCACAGCGATAAGATATATATTTTGACGATGGGCGAGCATAAAAGTGAGACATAGACAGACAGAGAAAGAGAATAAATAAGGAAAACAGAAAAAGATAGATGGTAAAAGAGAATGGCGTGTTACAGCACACGTAAGTGACATACAGTCATCAAAATGCGTCATTCATATTCCATCGTATATATATATATTTATATATTTATTTAATTCATTTCTTTACAATATAACGTAATTAATGTGTGCTCGAGTCTGTATACAATTATTTTATTCTTAAATTGACACTTATTAACTCCAAGTGTAAGAGAAAAAAAAAAATTCATAAATTTAATTAATACATGTAAATGTGCAATGGATAATGTTGCAATATTAAATGAATATAATAAAGTGAAATTTATTATTACTATTTTTTTTTTTTTTTTTTTTTTATTGTATAAAAATATTAATAATTGTAATGATAATAATGCAACTCGCGATCATTTTGTAGTTTTTTTTTTGAAAGGGCTGGGCGGAATGATGCAAGTAAAAGGATCGCAGGGTGAATGACGAAAAAAGTTAGTAGGGATAGAGGGGGTGTATACGTTAGTTGTATTGCGCGTGTGCAAGGAGGTGGAGCAGTACATACATACATATATATGTATATATATGTGTATAGGTATATACGAGAGGCTTTACATCAAAGGCACCGCTATCGACTCTCGCGCGACATGAAGCCGCGCATAATGCGCGGCTTTTGACGTTTATACTTTGACTTTGTATACATATATATATATACATATATATTATATGTGCATAGGTGTATTTGTGTACGCAAGGGTATGTGTGTTGTGTATAGATCTATATAGTATTGATATTACTTATATATATTCACCGACGACAAGACCAAATTACGTCAACACATATTGAAATCTATAAATTCACAAAAGATCATTTCACCGCTCAATATATATTTTATTTCTATTTATATTCACTTTTATTCTTCCATCTCTTTCAATATACACTGTGTATATGGTGATACTATTCTGAATTTTTTATTTTTTTTTTATTTTCTAAAATTTTGTACATAGACACGTAAATTTATTCATAAATAATTGTGTATTTTATTTATTTATTTATTTATTTATTTATTTTTAACTTTTCTTTTTCTTTTTTTTTTTTTTTTCTTCTTTTCAACGGAAAGAGGGAGGGAGGGAGATTTTTATAATATATTGAAAAATATTTTTGAAACATACCGTGTCGAAGTGTTTGACATGTTTACGATTTTTCTCAAGGGTTCCCACTTTTTTTTTTTCTCCTTTTTTTCTTATTTTATTTTCTTTTTTACTTCTAGGGATCAAGAGAATAGAATAGTTTTATATTTTGTTTTTATTACGTTTTGAGTGCTATTTAACAGCAAGAAGAAAATACGTATGAGTATATGAGTGTATATTTAATGAAAAGAAAGTGTTCAATATTACAAGAGACTTCATTTATGTATTTCACTCAACGCGCAAGAGATGCAATATGGAAAAGAAAAAAAAAAACAAATCTTAGCTCGTGTGAATGGACTGGTGTGTTTTATATATACAAAAAAAAATATATATACATGTGTGTGTGTGTGTGTGTGTGTATATGCGTGGTCGTAAGCGCACGTCCGATCGTTAATTGGAGCCACGAGCGCGTTGGAAACGAGACGGGTGATAATTTATTGCCCTTTCACGTCTCATACACTATACACGCACACACGATATACTGCACAAATCATGAGTGTAAATACTCCATTTATTGGAGGGATGAAATTGAAGAGAAATAAAGAAAAAAAAAATCTTTCCGAAAATTTTTTTTAATTTTTATATTTTCGCTCCTCAATGAGTTGATAAATTAATTTTCATCCACTTGACATGACGATGTCATTCGTGAGAAATTTATTTACTTCAATGTGAAAATAAAATCCAAAGTGCTATAGAGTTGAGAAAAAAAAAAAAACAAAAACAAAAAAGAAGGAAAAAATGAGAAAGATAATAACTTGTGACAATTTTTTTTTTTTTCTTTTTGGAAGATGACACCTTATCCTGTTAGAAATTTCTTGAGAATGAAACGACCGCACATGCAGTAAGAAAGAGAAAATATATGGTTGAAAACACTGATATATAAATGTGTGGATGCAGGAAAATGATCTATGCAGAAAAAGAAAAAAGTAGAAGGTGGAGGTGGAGGTGGTGGAGTATATAAGTTTTGTGTAACAAAACGTTTGGATGATAACGGTGAAAGGGCATCTGTTTTTGGCGTTGAGACTAAACAGAAACGCAATTTTATGACCATCCCGCATACATACACTGATATTTGTCCATCCTCATTATTAAAAAAAAAAAAAAAAAAACAAAAAAAAAAAAGATAGAAAGAAAGAAAGAAAAAAAAACTACTAGAAAAATATAAATAATAATAAGAAAGAAAAAAATACTGAGGAAGATAAAGTGAGGAATTCAATGTTACAATAATTATTTGAACTCACTTGAAATTTCTCTTCAACACTGAAAGCATCAAGACACCCATCATAAAATCACCAATAAATTTAAATATATATCAGATGCAAATTTTGTACCATTTCTGAGTAACAACTACGTCAAATAAATTCTTAGCCCTTTTGTTTAGCCCTTTTCCTTTGCATCCAACTATAAATTGCTCTACTATGACCATGACCATGTAAAATTGTCTCGACCTCCATTTTCATCACTCAACAAACACATTTAATATTGCAACTCTTGCCCGGAACGGGACAAATTTTACCCGTTTAAAAGTACCGTAAATAATTATTGACGGCTACCCCGTTCAAGGACTTGGTTTATATATATTTATAAACATAAATATATAGATGCACAACACCCTTTTTTCGTTGCCCCTGTCAGTCATAAAATCATTCTCATTCTCGTGATATCTGTAACACCAAAGCGGAATGTCATACATAAATAATTTACATTCACAAATAAATTTTCCATTCAACTGTTACATGATTAATGAAATTTGTATCATAAATTCATATAATTTATTCTTACTATATTATGATCTTTTTTTTTTTTTTTAATATTATATATATATATATATTTATTTATTAATTATTTTATTATGTTGAAATGATTATTGATTAAAGTGTGAAACAAAAGTCATTTCAGTGATACATACGATTTACATTTATGAACAATTATGATATAACAATTTTAAATTATTCCATCTAGCGAGATAAACATCTAGGAATTAGAATAAGGAAGAAAAAGAGATCGAGAAAATATTTGCAGTTATGCTATGTGACTTATGCCATTACAGTTATATTATTTAGAAAGAAAATCTACTCGGCGGCAGTCGTTTGGGTCAATCCCGGACGGGTTTTTACGCTGTAAATCGACAAACAATGGATTTATTATTTTATGTTTATTATTGTAAACAACTTTGCAGTAGCGAAAATAGACCCAAAATTTTCGACACCTCCAATATATATATATATATATATTTTTCTATGTATATATCACAATATATATGCAGTCCAAATTTTAAATTTCACTGAATATTTTTACATCTCATGACACAGATTAAAAGTATTTTCAAATATTTTTAATACAACTTAAGCTAGAAAAATACAATATTTTATTAGTCCAATATATATATATCTTATATTTATAAACAAAATATTTCGTATTATTTGATTGACATAAATTTCGTTTTTATTTTTTCCATTTTTTAATATATTGCAATATACAATTTGCAAAGAGAAAAAAAGCAAAAAAAAAAAAAAATGAAAAAATACATAACACAAAAATCATGTTGCTACCTAAATAATAATAGTAATAATAATAAACATAATCATAATCGTAATCATAAAAAAAAAAGGAGAAAAAAAATAATATATGAGCGAAAAGGTTGTTTGGATGAGAGACCCAAAGACCCAGTGAAATGGTCACTACGGTAAAAACATCTTAAAACACTTTTTCTCCTTTATTTTTATTTATTTTATTTATTTATTTATTTATTATTTATTTTTTTTCTTTTCTTTTAGTATCGTTCTCTTTCGTTTTTTCAGCTCTTTGATTTTTATTATTATTATCACAGGTTTTTTTTTCTTTTTTTTTTTTTCTCATCTTGTCATTTTGACGACGCAACACAAGTTGCCATACCAACTCGTGTATACTGGTCAATAAAAAAATAAAATAAATGACACTGCGAGCAAGGATTGGCAGAGAAATTATACGTCACTTAACGACTCGCGTGGCACACTGATGAAAAAAAAAAAATAATAATAATAATAATAATAATAAATACTAACAGTAATAATAGAAGGAAAAAAAAAAAAAGTGAGGAACAAAATTCAATTGTCTGTTTTGAAATTGAAAAAAAAAAGAAAAAATAGTAATGAAATTGATAATTTTTATTTTTTATTTTTTATTTTTTTTTTCATTCTTTTTACGTCTATCAACATTGAGATTAGAGTCAAAGATCTTCAAAATGTTTCACTAATACATAAATACATACTTATGTGACACACTACGCACACTACCCATTTAAAGTGAGTGTCGAGTATCGGATTTTTCTCACTTTTGCTTCACACTCTCATGCGGTCTCCACACTCGCGTCGTTTAGATTAAATGCCGATAAGTATATTTCACGTTTTTCACCGTCAACCAGGCGATTAGTTACCCAAGTTATTTTACCAACCGTTCCATTCACGCCATCATTGCATACCATCTTTTTCTTTTTTTTTTTTTTTTTCTTCTTAATCTTATCCTTTTCTTTTATCCACTGTTATGTGCCTCACTCGCACTTTTTCAATCCAAAAGGACCCAGATCAATTCTCAACAACCTCTTCTCTCTTTTTTATATTATTATTATTATTATTATATATGTATTTTTTTTTTATCTTTTTTTTTCTATTCACACATGCGCACATATAAATACAAAATACTTGATGTAGTCACGCAGTCTAGCTATTCAACTATTCAAAATTCACATGTATCAGTTCAGAGTCAACATAAAAATTCTCAATTTCACTTATCACAAATACATTACAAATTTTTTCGTTCGCAATAAATACTTCTGTCATTATTTAACGAAAAAAAAAAAAAAAAAAAACAAAACAAAACAAATTTTAACACACTCATATAAATGTAAATATTTTTGTTTGTGTCATAGATAAATTAATGAGATGACATATAAAGATGAGAACATGGGAGAAAGGGAGAACATAAAAGAGAGAGTGAGACAAATAAAGACAGTGAGAAAGACAGAGAGAGAGAGAGAGAGAGCAAGTCGCTTAGGATCTATGATGAGGGGACATGCTAAGAGAGCGGATGAAATGGGGATGATGGAGGTATGGTCGCTCGTGTTTGGCTGATGGAGCTTGAAAATGAGTTAACAACTCCCCCGCCTTGGGGCATATGTACATGAACGTTTAGTCACTCGATGCGGCAAACTTTGTCTCGGCACTGCCTCTATACTACCCCATTCTTCATATTATATAAACACATATATATATCGTTGCATGTTTCATCGCTACCTCTATTATATTTATCTTTGTGTATGTTAAACAATTTTTCCGAGATAACGATTATATATAAACTTCTCTCTTTATTATTATTATTATTATTATTATTATTATTATTATTGATTTGACTATTATTATTTTCTTACTGTTGTTACTTTATTATTTGTTATACCTAAATTTGCAATTGATGATCTGATAATGTTGTCGTAGGGTGTATTATACATTTTTTTTTTTTTTGAATTTATTTATTTTCTATGTGCAGAGTTAAGAGTGAATGTGAATGTGAGATTGATCATTTATATCCTAATTGAATTATATATTATCATATTGTGTTTGATTAATCAAAGGCATTGATATAGTATTAAGTGTGACGTTTTTTATGCACTTTGAATACATTGATGACTCCGATGAATTTGTATGTATTATTTTTTTTCATCATTACTTTTGTTCCCACTTTATTTTTTATGTTGGTATTCATTTATTTATTCATTATTGTTTTTTTTTTTTTTTTTTATGTTAAATATGAGCATGTAAGCAATATCATCATCGGGAGTTTCGTGCAGTAGTTCGACCACACATCTGATATCCAGCTGTGAATTGTTGTAGATGCATAATGAGATTACCATACAGTAGATTGAGATGATCACGTACAAGTGCGTGCCAGTGGATATATGCGATTGTGGCTTAACCAATGAGATTGAAAATAATATATAATAATAAAATATAAAAATGAAAAAAATAGTTTATTATATATATACACGTTTATTCATGTTTAACATTAATGAAATCATGTTAGTAATTATTTATTATTTATACGTGGGTGAAGTTGTCGATCGCGCCTCTCCCGAACATTAAATATATTTAAGTATATTTGCATTTTTTTTGTTTTATCAATTTTCATTTCTTCCTTCATAAATATCTTTAAACAGACAAAAAAAAAAATTAATAATAATAAAAAATAAAATTCACATATATTTTTACACATTGAATCATGTAAATTATGAGTGAAATTAATTTTATCTCACAATATACAGATATAATTAAAATGAAAATTATTTAATTTATTAAATAATAAAATGAAATAAAATAAAATAAAATAAAAAATTTTTTAATCTTTGCGTTTCAATGACCAGATGTCACGATTCAAGTGCGTCAGGTTGTGCGTTGAGCGATTATCATCAAAACCAGCAGCCCTCTTCATATCTCTCACTCTCCCTCTCTCTCTCCCTGTCTCTCACTCTTTTTTTTTTTTTTTTTTTCCCTCCTGCCGTGTATAACATACTTTTTTTTTTTTTTTTTTATTCATGAGATCATCGGTGTCGTCGCCGCGGGTTTTATCATCGTTAAAACGTCAGGCAAATCAATATTATTTAAAGATAGAGTTTATGATAAAAAAAATAAAAAAATAAAAAAAAATAAATAAATAAAACAAAAAACTATATTTTGAATGAAAAACAATTTATTAATCATTCGTATTTGGGTGTATATCTAGTATTAATATCAATTGGTGGGCATTAACAGATACATATACATTTTTTTTTTTTTTTTTCTTTTTTTTTTGTATATACAGGCACATTCTATTACTTTTTCAATGTTGATAGAATATATTGCGATGGCAATGTGACTTCTGTTTGTCATCGACTGTATATAAACCTTCATATAAAAATATTTCTGGTTTATTCAGCTCGAAAATACTCGTATATCACACATAAACTAATGATTTTATCCGTAACACACTCTCTTACTCACACACACACACACACACATATCAATCCTTATAAATTTATAAGATGACAAATAATTCGACAACGATGCGTGAGTTCATTATAACTCACATACATATAATATAAATAAAAATATAATTCGCGGTGTGTTTGTACCTTTATCAATCTGTGTTATCGTATAAAAAAAGGCCAATGCGCGGTCCAATAATATAAATATAAAACTTTATTTTGTTATATAAACATAAGTTATATATTAAATATAAAATTTCAATCATCACAGGGCTAATTCAACGAATAAATAGTTCAAGTTTATATTTCATTGGAATTGAAATTGATTATGGTAAGATATTAAATGGGCATGAGTGCAAATGAATAAGTTATATTAAATTTTACTTTTCATATTGTTGTTTTGCTATTTCCTATATAAAAAATCTACTATATTTTTATGTATTTTTGAATTGTATCTGAACATTGAAGACAATTTATGCTGAATTATTATAAAAAATGAATAGAAAAATATATTTCAATTATAAATAGGATCAGTGATTTGTTATTATGAAGAATTGAATGCAATTCGGGTATACACTGTGTATTATGTTATAAATTGAAGTCTACTAATAATGGCAAGGTGGGAGATGAAAGAAATGACAACGGGGGGGAGTAGTTGTGAGTAGTAGTGATGCGTCGCGACGCTTAAAACGTGTAGAGGCAACTGGTATACGCGACGCTCGGAAGCCCCGCCTTCACGGCAGTCCAACGCCCAACCGGGAGCTCAACTTGGGCAACAGGAGGAGGAGCCGGATGAAGTGCCAGAGGCAACGGCACTTTGGTGGCAGCCCGGCTACATGCCAACCAACTTTTCTCATGCACTACACCAACGCAGTATCGCTTCGAACCTCGTGGCGACATAGATCATTGTATTGTATCTAAGAAACATTTATTACTTATACATTTCATGGATATGACTCTATGATAGATTTTTATTACTTATACATGTATAAATATAACAAGACATTGTTATCAATTTTTTGTTATTTCTTCTATTAGTGAATTAATGTAGATAATTGAATTATTTTGATAAAATTTGTATAGGTGACAGTGAAAGTGATTGAATAAATTTCTATCAATCTTTGTTTTGTTTTGTTTTTTTTTTTTTTCCAACTTGAAGTGATTGACGTATTGATTTTTAATTGTTGGTGTTGTGTTTTGTTTTGTTTCTTTTATTTTAATCGACTGTGACATGATGGAAACAACAAAGATGGAACCATTAACACCACCACACACACCACCCTCTGGTCTGCATGGACACGTGACATTACCACCACAACCACCACCAAGATGGATCAGAACTCAAATGACGGGTCACCATCCTCATCACGTTTCACATCATCATTCACACCATCATCATCATCATCATCAGCAACAACAACAACAACAACAAGAACAACAACAACAACAACAACAACAGCAACACCCAACTGGTTATCACGCAGCATTTATTGATCACTGGTTACGTGGTGCGGCATTAATGGCAGCGCGCAATTGCTGTCCACAATCTTCATCCCATCAGCAACATCAACATCATCCGCATCATCATAATCATCAACATCCACCACCAACTTTGACAACATCCGCAGCACATTCAATACACTCGGGATTACCTGTACCACCACCCGCCTCCTTTTTAACGCGACGTTTACCCGGACAACGACCAAAAAAACAATTTATCTGCAAATTTTGTAATCGACAATTTACAAAAAGTTATAATTTATTAATTCATGAACGAACACACACAGATGAAAGACCATACTCGTGTGACATTTGTGGAAAGGCATTCAGACGACAAGATCATCTACGAGATCATCGGTATGTTCATAAAAAAAATATGAAAAAAAAAAAATTTATTATAATTAAACGCGTGAATGACTTAATAATTAATTAATAGCTTACAAAGTATAATATTAATTTGTATTATGTATTTTATTTTTTTTTTCTCAGATATATTCATAGCAAGGAGAAGCCATTCAAATGTTCGGAATGTGGAAAAGGATTTTGTCAGAGTCGTACATTAGCAGTTCATAAAATTTTACATATGGAGGAATCACCTCACAAGTGTACAATTTGCTCACGGAGTTTTAATCAACGGAGCAATCTTAAAACTCATCTTCTTACTCATACAGATGTACCACAAGATTTGCGCATTGATAGTCAAATATCATTGAGTACAAATAATAATGTGTCACGATCACCACCAATGAAAACAACAAATATTTTAATGCGCGTTCAGAATAAAACAAATCGGCCAAAATTAGGTTTTACAATTGCTGATATTATGAGACGTTAATAATAAATATTGAATCGATTATGTATATCATATACAATATCAAAAGTGACTGAGAGTATCGTAGAAAAATAATTTTAATCGCACATCTTATTCTATTTTATTTATTTATTTATTACACGATGATACTGTTTAGGTTATTCCAGCAATTGGAAATAAATCATAAAGTGTATTTTTTTTCTTCTTTTTTTTTTTTTTGTTTCTTCTTTATAATGCCGAAATTAAAAATGCTAAATAGACGTAATAATATTTTTTTCTCTTTTTTTTTTTTATTTTTATTTTTCTCTATTTTTCATTGTTTTTCCCTTTTATTCTTTGTCTTTTTCCCTTATATGTCTATACACTACCAGTGATCTGTAAACAGTTTCATCCTTGTTGGAAAAGAAGGAAGAAAAAAAAAAAGGTCTCGCAAGATGCAGAGCAATAGACAGGGTGTGTCGCTCAATGGTAAAATGTATGAGAGTGTGGACCACCCAAACTGTATATATAATAAAAAAAAAAAAACATCTTGGAGTTTTGGGGGCCCTTGAATCGAAAGTTGACAGGAGTGTGGGTAAGGGTGGAAGTTCCACCTTACACTCATTTTACTTCCTATATCACTTGTATGTGTAAATACATGTAGACATTTTTCATCGTCACTTTTATCCATCACGAGAACCTTTTAGTAGTACACTCAAAAGCGTTAACACTCATTTAAACTTGATGTAAATATATATTTAGGTATATAGGCATATACAGTTAATATTGTACGGTAGATATAATGTAGATATGAATGCGCGTGGAAGAGAGAGGAAGAGTTTGTCGTTGGTTTCTTTTAACTATCCAGGTATTTCAATCACCATTAATGCCATCGTCGTGTTGATCTTATCAAAATGTACCTTTTTTAATTTTATTATTATTATTATTATTATTATCATTATTATATATATATTTTTTTTTTCATTTTGAATCAAAAAAATAATGAACGATAAAAAATAGTTACCAAACATTGTATTGATAATGGAATAACGTATGTTGAACGTGTTATAATGATTAGAATATAAACATATATAATTAATGGGAAATTTACCAAATGAAATAATATGTATTAGTGCTAGACTTAAAGCCTAGTCGCGTCTATAATTAGTTAAAAATGAGTTTATAAATATATATATGTATATGTAACTATAATATTGGGCTAGAAATATACAAAGACAGTTTCATATAGATATATGCATATTTCTGTTTGTATTGATGTTTATGTATACATGTATGAAAATTGATTGGATATTTTCTTTTTTTTTTTTTTTTTTCATTTGTGTGTGTACACAACCCCATCCCCCAACTATTTTAAACTATTTCACAGTAATTAATAATATGACTTTTGTTGGAAATTTTATGAATAATTAGAATGGAGGAAAAAAAAAAAAAAAGTAATATGTTTGATATTGAAATAGTTTTACTGATATTTTTGTTTTTCGAATAAGTATTTGATATTTTTTTTTACTTGGACGAGGTAGAGGGCTATTTTCTATTTAATGACTTGGATTAATTGATTTTCCTAATATATATATTTGTTGATAATTAAATATTAATTCGATTTTTATTCTATTACATAATATATTTGCAGGATTATGTCGCAAAATTTACTTTCTATAGAACAAACTGAATTATTTATAACAATAAAAATTAAGAGAAATAAAAAGAAGAAAAAAAAAAAAAAAAAAAAAAAAAAAAAAAAAGAACAAAAATAAATATCATGTTTCAAAAGCATCAGTTGGCAATTAGATAAAATTGAAGAATTTATTTACTATTATATTTATTTTGTTGTGAAGCAGGTAGCAGACCGAATGCGAAGGGAATTATTTAATTACAATAATCAGAGCGTGCAGTTCCAAGTATCGTTGATGATTTTTCGCTCCTCTGGCTGAAATATTGTGGATGAGAAGGAGGATACAATAATCGTTTAGAAAACGAAGAAAAAGATAAATAAATTATTGTGTCTAAAGAGTCACAGTGGGAAAGTGCAGGTATATAAATGAATTTGGAAGCGAAAATTACGAAAATGTAACAAGGTATACATATATATATACAACCAAACACCTTTTTGCTAAAACTATTATTTTTTTTTTCCACTCCATAATTCTCTTCATCATTCATTATTATTATTATTATTATTATCATTATTATTATATAAACACAGTATATATGTACAACCAGAAAATTATAACTGGCAAGAGATAGTTTTTTGATGGCTTTAATTGTGCAGATGATACATTAATGATTTGTTTTGGCATTTTTGGGATCTCAAAGCCCAAAAATATATTAATATCTCAAAACGACAAGGGTATATATATAATGTGAATTAACGACAAATATATTAAATATAAATATACATATATATATATATGAATTGAGTTTTTGAAATAAATCTCGATAATTTTTGCGGATAAAAAAGAACCCCCGCACGGGCCCTGCAGCAATTTCAATGACCGCTGGACCTTGAGGGTGTGTGGGAGCGCGCAGCCACGTATACAGTATATATAAAGCCCTTGTGGAATGTCCCGGAGGCTTTTTTTTACTCTTTCTCCATCTCCTCATGCGCCGGTCCATCCTATTCTTTTTTATTTCAATGTCTTTCCCTCTCTGGAGCTCTTTCAGTCTCTCTCTTTCTCTTTCTCTTTTTTCTTCTCGCTCTGTGCAAGGGCCCGCGCGTTGGGATCTAAAATATTGACCACATAGTATATATCTGTGTAGTGGCGCGTCGGGTTTACAATATCGCACGTTGCAGATACAGATTGTTCGTATGATGTTGGAAGAGAAAGAGAAGAAAGGGCTCTCCGACGAAACATATGTGTACCCTCTTATTAGGGCGTGGGCCTTATCTAAAGGGTCACTGGGTCGGCCACGACCTCGAGACCCGATCTCACAGAGTCAAGGCACAGAGTATTAGTCGGAATTCCAGGAGTTCGCCCAGGATATATAAACTTGAGCGTTGCAACTTCGTTTTCTTTTTTTTTTTTTTTTTTTTTTCAAAATATATATTTTTGTTTATTATTTTATTTTTTTTTTTTTTCACTTTTTCTTTATAACTTTAAGGCGCCACGGCGAGTGCGTCAATCACGCCCACTTTGATGCCTCATACACATGTATATAAAGCTCACAAACCTCTTCTGTAACATTGTCGTCTACAGATTTTAATTATTATAATTATTGATGAGAGAAAAATAAAGAAAAAAAAAAAAAATTTTTTTTTTTTCTTCTTCCTCATGTTTATAACATTTTTTATAAAATTTTCAACATACTAACGTGTGTACCTGTACGAGGATTGGCACATAAATTGATCATTGAATTTTTTTTTATTTTTAATTTCATGTTTTGTTTACAATTTAAAGGCGAGAAGGAGAGATTTAAACATATATATACTCAGATGAGTGGGAGAAAATGCGGAAGGAGGGCATGAAGACGAAGGGCTGGGGAGAGGAGGTGAAGGAAGGGGGGAAGGCACGGGGTGGTGAGGTCCAGACACCCGATGCGAAGAACTCATAATACCCACGGGGGTTCGCGGCCTGTGGTTAGGGCGGTACGCGCGGTTTTTTGTGACCGGCAATTAGGTAAACGTCTTTCGTCTGCGGGGCGCTTATACTCCTTCTCTTTCTCTTCACCACCCTCCAAATCTGTTTTCATTGTAGACACATATCTAGAGCCCCCTACTATTATTTAGTAGTGTAGTTTAAACTCGAGCTTAAAAGAAAAAAAAAAAAAAACAAAAAAACAAAAATAAAAATTAAAAAAAGGAATGAAAAATTACTCGGGCAAGAGAGATATGGATGAAATTATTTTTATACTTTCTCTTCACATCTTAAATTTAATACGAATACGATATATTTACTTATTTTTACTATCTCACATCTATTATTAGAAAAAAAAAAAAAAAAATTTATTATCGACTGAGCACTAAATTTATTTATGTGCATACAAGTGCGACATGAAATAGGGGTGGTGGCGCCCGTGTACACTTTGTATTATGTCACCGTTGACCTCACCACTCGGTGGCAACACTCGTGTACACTCTTCACCATAAGGAAAAAACAATCCACCAGGTGCTGCCACCCAATGGTCAATATTTTAATTACAAAGAGCGCACACGTCACATGTAGCCCGCGCAGATTTAATGTCCGTAACTTGGAGTGCCTTGGATTCATTGAAAGGTTGTTGGGCAAGCGACGTGGGAAACAAAAATACTCCCATCAGTCGATTGGTATGAAATGATAATGAACCGTGTGATCTCAATTATTTTTTAACGTACAATTTTTTATATTTATATATACAATAATGAAGAAAAAAAAAAAAAATAATAAATAAATAAATAAATAAATAAATAAAAGTTTTGAAATGTTTTCTCACTTTTTTTTTTTTTTTTTTGTTTTTTTCATTGAATTGACGAAGGCAGTGAAGTGTAAGTCGATTAGAAGAGAGTTCAGTTGTTGGTGTAGGCGTGACGGGTGCGGTGATTTTTTTTAGCCGTCGGCTAAAAACTCCAAATAACTTTTTGCGTGCAGTGTAAAATTATTCGCAACTATATATATATGTGAATGAAGACAAAGAGGTAGATCACAAAAACAACGTTTATACTACCTGCCGTCGCGTAACGGAGTAATTGGAGGATATAACCGAATAGCTCTGAGGCATTATACTTTGAACGAGTTCTCAAAATGTCAGAAACAATTTGACCGTGAAATTTTTTCGGTCAACTTATCCCATTAACTTATCAATATGTATATGTTTGTATGAGTGTATACTGACAAAACATATAGTTTGAACGAGTGTTGTAAAACACCTTTACGTCAAGTTTATATTATATTTATTTTTAATCATTAAACAGTCATATTAATTGAAGTAATATTTATTTATTTTTTTACGTTTTCTGTTATTAGAGATATTTATGATGCTATAATATATAGAACGGCGTATATTTCGCCCACACAATGGGTTTTTTTTTCTTTTTTTTTTTTTTTTTTTTTTTGCATATACGTATACCTATAACTATGCATTAACTGCCCGTAACTCACCATCCGCATGACAGTGATTGTCTCAGTTAGTCTGTCATTTATCTGCATGCGTTAATACACAACTCGTCAAATAATATGCCAGTGCATATCATACACTTATCTACTGTGATATATTATTGTATATATACATCGTATATGTGGATATCGATAATCAATTCTAAATCGATATTCTAGTAGTACAATTAATTCAAAACTAAATGATTGGCTTAAATTATTATTATTATTATTATTTTATTTTATTATTTTTTTTTTTTTTCTTCATTGTGGTCATGCAGACACAATATAAATTATTATACGTTTGTATCTTAATAGTTGAACACAATGATTTTTGAAATTTATCTATTTATTGTTTATTGTCAATACTTAATTTTTGTACGAGTATATGAAATATATATATATATGAATATATATGTACGTAGTTTAGATTGCCTATCGTGTGAATACTCTTCGTGACTGTATGCGCTTCGTCCCCACCATTGAAATCCTTCTGAAAAAGCCCTGCAGGCACGCGCTCACCAGCCGCGAGGATGTTTTTTTTTTCTTTTTTTTTTTTTCTGACTCTTTTCATAACTCTCGCAGATAGGCATGCACGTTAAGACGTCCTCGTTCGTGTGCCATATTTCATCGCGCGCCGGTCTCGACCACCACCGCCGCCACCGCATCACCTCCACCATCATCATTGTCATACCAACAATAACGTCGACCGCAAGAATACAAAGATATAGCCGAGTATAAAAATATCACAATTTTATTACGTCATTTTATCAAAAATAATAAATGACATTCATTATTAAATAGTATTACGAATTTTCTATTTAAAAAAAAAAATAATAAATAAATAAATAAATAAATAAAAAAATAAAAATATTTGTATATATTTTTATTTTTATTAAATATTTAACCTGCGTGTATAGCACGGACATTTGGATAATGAAGGGGTTTTGGCTTATGACAAAGCGGCGTTGAGGAATATGAAGTGGACGACGGAGAAATAAAATGATGAAAAAGAAGTAGAAGATTGAAGAAGTTGATGTGTTTTTAGTGTGTGTTGTAGGTGGGTTACGTCGGAACGCAATAGGATAAATATATATTTATATATATAATATACGTTTCAGGGGCACATTGAGCAGTGCATAGTATACAAGTTATACGAGGAAGGGGTTAGTTGGACGCGTGGGTCCACGCGCGTTCCCACGGTTTCAAGGCATATCGCACACCACAACCCCACCCGGTTCTCCCACCCTCTCCACATCGTCCCCTTTGTTCCTCCTCAATTCTCGTCTTTCGCTCTATTCCCCGCCATTACTTTATAACTATATGTATACATACCATTTCATACACACGAATATTTTTTTATGTGTATGTTTCTCCCTTATGGCTCTCTCTCGCCCTCCCCCTTCAGTGTCTTGAGCGTTGGCGGTGCGACCTCTGACCTCCCATTACCCGGTACTGGGACTCAACTGACGCGACTCCTACGGATACATAAATATACCCAAGGTGCATGCGCGCACACGTTCAATACAACAGTGTTGGTATAGTTACAGGCTTCAGAGTGCATTTAGGGTTGCACCCATATGGAATATTTTAATATATATGCAATATATGAATGTAAGTATACATGAGTGAACACTATAGTCTTGAGCTTTTCCCTCTTTTGTTTTTTTTTTTTTTTTCTCTCTTTTTTAATATGTATGTATATATATAAAAGCCTTGAGGGTAAGTTGTATCACTTTATCGATATACGTCCTCTGTATATACCTATACTATATACGTACAATTATTATTTTATTCATTTATTCATTTATTTTTATTAATATTTCAGAGTGTATGGAATAGAACGAGTATGATCATACAAAGTGGTTAAGTAATATATTCAAGATTTATTTTACATTGTGTGTATGAAGTTACAATGAAAATAATCAATTATATATTTTTTACACAATAATTTAAATTATTTATTATCATATGAAATTATTCATTTTGTCCATAATCGTGTTAATCATTTTCATTTTTGTTATTTCAATATTTATATATATATATATATAAATATAAAAAGAAAGAAACTAAAAGAAGAAAAGAAGAAAAAAAAGAAAAGAGAGCTTTCGGGCATGGAAGAGGAGTGGCGCGCGTTGGAGCTTCTTCGGCAGTCGTCGGTGGCGCCCTCCGCTTCGGGATTCCCCGCGGGCGGCCTCAACGAATGTGTGCAGTGGTGTTCAGCAGCAAAATGCTTGGTCAAGTGGTATATATCTGCCACTCATTTCCACGAGGAGTAAAAGCTGAAACCACGAGGGAGAGAGAGGTCATTTCTCTTCATGGGAGGACCCCCAGGCGCCACTACCTATCTCTTTTTATCTCGTTTATATCTTCTTCTATATCTTTCTTCTCCATCTTCTTCTCATTCTTTACTCATCGATGCACGTCTCGCCTTTATACATTATGAAAAACATAAATTCCTCCTCAAACGTTTTATTATATATATATATATATATATACCACTTAGCCACTCAGTGTGAATTATTTTTTGCAATAATTCACATAATCTTCGTGTACATTTAAAAACCGTTTTTCTTTACAATAAAAAAAAAAATTTACTCACAATAATTGAGTGTTTTATTAATGAATTGGTAAATATAAAAATATTATTATTATTTATTTATTTATTTGTGTCTAAGATATTATATAGTTATAAATAGCTGCTAAATAATTTTTACAATATTTTCACTATATATATTGAATGTATTTATAAACATCTTCGTTATAACGTGATGCCACTTGTTTAACATGCCAGTGGCTAATTAAGCCGGTGAACCCATCGTAAGAATAGCCACGTGTAAGAAATTCCACCACTATATATAGACATTTCTCATGAATGTATCGCTCGTGCTATTTCGCTCCCACTCCTTTCTGTCCATCTATATACACATAAACACTCTCGTGTATACAAACATTATATATGTATCCTTTAAGTATATTTGCACGCATACTTGACCTCGAACTCGGGTATTTCTTTACCAGTTACCTCACGCCAGTGTTATATATATATATATATATATATATATATGATGCTATTGCTGCAAAATGTTCATCTATATACGTATGTATACGTGGCCACGCGTTGAGTTGAGAAAATTGTCTGGTAGCTACACACTCATAGCTATTAAAACTTTTTTCTTTATAATCATTTCCACATTTAATAATAACCGACTCATTAAATAAAGTATAAAGTTGGTTATTGTTTATGGACAGTATATGAATAAAAACACGTTCAATATATTTTTAATGTCTGTATATATAAGTTTGTATTTTGGAGCGGATGAGTAAATGGGACGAGCCAGTGCATGTGTATTAATTAACATACACTACCAATCAATCAATCAATCAATAATACAAATTATTGGAATAGCAAAAGAAAAAAAAAGAAAAAAACAAAACAATAACTTTTGAAATTTTCATATATATACATTTATTTATTTAGATAAATATTGGGTAGGCAATAAAGTTTAGGCAAGTTTCGAGTGGGTCCATGACTTGGTGGCGTGTGGGTGTGTATCGTGGAGACAAGCGACGTTAAAACACGACTCACAAGTACCTTTCTACCAAGTAACGCATGGGTTTTTGCGTCCCGGCGGGGCGGCGCACTTTGTAACAAACGCGGGCTTTTCGACTCGATTAATCTTACCAATGTACATATATTGTATATCTGTATATATAAAATATATTTGCTGCACGTTGCGCCCGCCGATATATCAGAATAAAGTGCCGTGTTGTGCATTATGAAGACTCTAAATCTTTATATATATATATATATATATTGTTTTTCAACCAAATATAAAAGAAAAAAGTGAAAAAAAAAAAAAATAAATAAATAAATAATAAAATAACAATTTATTATAATGATATTTCGGGAGGAAAATCATTTTAATAGATACATCTTGATTTTTAAAATTTTTTTCATGTTTTTTGGTGGATCGAGGATGACAGGAGTGTAGTAGTGATATACTCCAAGCGCTTTCTGTACACTTTTCGGTTGCATTGTGGAGGGTTGTTACAAAGAGCTATGTGTACACCACTAGACTGAGTGAGAGAAGAGGCAGCAAGCATGAGTATGCAAATTCGTTTGTTAGACGGGGGCGTGTTAAAAGTGACTATATACACGCATATAGTTGGAGGAGGTTAGGTCCGTGAAGACGGCTCATTACCGGCAATTGTTGCGAGTGGCGCCCCGCAGTGTTCCCTAAGTCCCAGTACTGCGTACGCAGGCCGCTTCACCGTCTTTTGCCCCGTCTTCCTCTCTGCCCTGCATGACAACGAAATTTAATTGCTCGATCAATCATTATTTTCGTCGGTCGCCCGATTACCATCTTCGTCTGTACCTCATGCTTTTTTCTCTACTGTCTAGATCCATACGTGTAGAATATGAACTATAGTTCATATACAACTAAACGATATGTCTGTACATATATTTAACACATAGAAAGAAAAAAAGAAGAAAAAAAAAAAAAAAAAATCAGTAAGAATATACGTCATTGTATATTTTATCATCAGCAACGTTTACAATATGTTTAATATTATTCATTCTTTAAACATTGGATTTTTGTAATTCATTGACAATTTGAGGTAAAATTATTATATCATAAGTATATTTTGTATGGTCACGCGCCCGCATGATTTGTTTCGTATTCTTATTTTATTTATTTATTTATTTTATTTTATTTTTTTTTTCTCCTCCTCAATTTTTTCCACATTAAATTTTGTAATTTATGTATATACATATACACGTATGGATAACGGTAATAGAAAATATCTCATCGTGCACAAACACAAAAAAAAAAAGATGAAACAGCGACAATATTCATATAAGAAACAAGTTGAATTATTTACGCTCATACCTCTGGCTGTTTCACGTTAGATGGCAGCATATACAACAACAAACAATTTTTATTTCACTTCCTCTTTCATTCTCCGTCATTATCTTTACAATTCTAAGAAACAATCTATTACAATATGAGTGGACCACGTGAATGGCAAAACGTAAAAATCTTCTCGTGGTTCCCACACGTGATCACAAGAGTTGAATGAAGATTATAACGTATATGTGTTAAAGGCAAGAAGAAGACCAAGAAATGAAAGAGGCAAAGAGGGTGGGGCGTACGGAGAGGAGGAGGAGGGGGGGGGAGGGGTGGATTCGTCGCGGAGTACGGTTTTCAACGAAGCCAATTATTAGATGCGACTCGCGGGGGAGTCAAGAGGAGATGGAAAGAAAGCAGAGTCGTGGATGTGGGACTGTAGGACCTGCTCTATGTTGGTCCCACAACACCGCAGACTCAAAAACACAAAGGATATCATGGCGCAAAATGGGTTCGCCGTCTCTCATTCTTCCTTCTCAAATAGTATAACTTGTTGATTGTGTCACGCCATTTTTTTCGGATAAGTATATGTATATCAATATGTTTTTTTATATTTTTATTTTTTTATTTTGTTTCAAACAAAGAGCTCATACGTGCTCTTTGTCGGCTGCGTAAGGATATTACTGAAGTTAATAATATACATTCCACATATCTCCGTCGCCACTGACGGTATACTACAACCGAAAGTAATACACTAACCAATAGGTTCCCGCGAGATCTCGATGAAATCTATATGTCCTCACCATCAGTGACATCAATATTTTTTTAATTTTTTAATTTATTTATTTATATATTTATTATTATTATTACTATTATTTTGTATGTATCCATATATATGTATATGGTCACCATACTCTTATTCAAATGAAAGAGATACTATATATATATATATAAATACCGAGGATACAAAACTCTTCAGCCCTTTGACAATAGGCCCGATGGGGCGGTGCCATTGTGCATTGGCGGCATATTAATTGTCTCTTTGAAGTTCCACAATGATCTCTGTTTCATTGACGGTTTATTTAATTTTATTCAAGATAAATTTTTTTTAATCTTCACCAATAAATGGAAAAAAAAAAAAAAAAAAAAAAAAAAAAGTCTTTTACGTTGTGACCCGAAAATAAACTGGGATGGGGTTGGTGAGGAGGAGAGAGGAGAAACACATGCAGTAGGAAGAAAATATTGTGTGAAACAAAAGCTATGTAGTAACTGTTATATGATATGTAATTGAGGAGAAAGAAGAGTTTAAATTACGGGAATATGGCTTTAGTATGGCGAATGAATTATGGCCGATATCGAAACAACATATATACAAGTTATATACCGTCTGATAATTAACGCTCATCCTCGGGGCCTCATCTCACCCAAAAATTCTCTCACTATAAGTCTATCTTCGTATTCTTTTCTTCATTCTCTTGTAATATAGTGTGTTGTCTCGATGGGCCCCGTTGGAATCCAAACTTTATGTCGGTGGGTATCATAAAACGCGTGACGGCATAAGAATTAGGAGCAGAACCTTGGCAACCGTTTCTTTTATATATATATATATATATATATTATATGTATGTATATGTATGTATATATATGTATACATATTCGTGCATTTATACTCTGAGGGGTTGTGGGAGATAACCATTAGTGGATCCGAAAATAAGAGGGCGAGAGACGGAGTAACAGAATAAGATAGAGTTAGCCTCTGATAGGTGAAATGTAGATGAATAATATGGGTTCATCCAATGGCTAAGATGTCCAAGCGCACCAGATGAGGGTGTCGCGATTCCCCGCTGTGCTTTGATTATGGTCTCATCTAGTCCTAGGAACCGCGCCAGTAATTAGCTTTGTAATAAACCATCACCATCTCCACTACTATCAATTTCGAATGAAAAAAAAAATACATATATACATATATATTCTCCATTTATTTTATCTTTTCAATTTTATTTCATTATTTTTGTTTTTAATTAAGGATTTATATGATTCAAGTTAATTGAAATTTTGATATGAAACATTTGAATATACAAGTTCATGTGATTAGGACGATATTGTTATATTTTTTGGGTCAAAATTGATGACGTTAAAGGAGCAAATTATCAGGTTCCCAAATATTCCAATCGATTTTTCCTATATATATATCTGGTCCCAGACCCACTGTGACACTGAGAATATAAGTTATAGTTGGTCGAATAATTACACGGTTCCCACTTCGTATTTTCTATTTCTCTCTTGTTCACTGGTGTTGTGGTTAGCGGAGGTAAAAGACAATTTTACGCAGCAGGACGCCCTCAGAGAAAAAAAAAAAAAAAAAAAAGCAAGAAGTCAAACCCTCCGCTCTATGTGTATAATGGTGTGGCTTCGGGGCACTTTTTTAGAAATTGATAGACACGGCATCCGTCAACCCAACCCAAAACCATATGGTATTATGGTATAGGTATATACGTATTTATATATATTTTTAAGAATATATGAAGACACGCCATTAGTACAAACTATATTACAAGGGGCCGTTATGTAAATGACCTCTACATCCACGTAATTGGCAGCGATACTTTAAAAAAAAAAAAAAAAAAAAAAGCTAATTACTGAAAATACCACGGGCCAGCATCAAGAAAGAGACAAGGCCATCAACGCTCAGCGGGATATCACGACATATTCATATTCATTCATTCATCTGACAAAGCGTTCTATAACTTGATATTCCAAGTCATAAACTAGCAGCCTCATTTTCAGTATTTGCAAAATTGCTATCCCTATCGAGATATATTTATATATATATATAGACTCGAATGGCATAATATTACAGACAAATGAGATTAAGATGATAGTAAATACACGGAGAAAATTTTGGAGTATTTTTTACCACAAAAATTTGGGGAAAAATTACTATACTTTTAGTAACTGGTGGATATTATTGCATTATATAAAAAATTACCGATAATGTAGGAATTTTTCATATTTGCACGAAAAAATTTACCATGTAGTATTGTAAAAATTATTCAGTATTAATTTTACAAAGCGCATTGTAATTTTTACTATACCGCTGTAGTGAAATTTCCTGAAAAGCATATCAGTAAATCAAAGCATAACTTTGAAATATTTTAGAATTTTTGTAAAGCACATTATAAATTTTCCTTTTTAATGATGAAATACTACATGAAAATCATGCATTTTTTGTTATGTTAGAAATTTTACCTTACAGTATAGTAAAATTTCTTATATTGAATTTGAATTTCTTTTAGATTTTTTGTTTAAATTTCCACACAATAATGTATTATTTCTTAGAATATTGAGTTGTCCGTTGAGTACCTAAATGTTTTATTTAATTTTTACTAGAAAATTTTCTCCGTGTAGTCTATATAATTATTACCCAATGAAACTATTAGATTCATCCATCTTTAATTTTATTGATTAGTCCAATAGTAAACGAAGAGATTCTAAATCGCATACCTAAACGTTTATTCAGAGTACAGTCCCGCCTTTGGTAAAATCATTCGGCAATATCAGTAGGGGGCCAACGAAGAGTTAGCCCCCGGCGGGCTCCAGCCCATATTCACTCGTCGTCCTGTGTACGTCATCCAAATTCACGAGTTGAATGTTATGCGGTAGATGCGCGCTTCATTGCTGATGCAGCAGTTTTACTTTTTTTTTTTTTTTTTTTTTTTTTTCAAGTCTATCTCGTACGTCCATCATACCACATGTGACTACTGCGCTGACCGTTTGGCCCAAAATATTATTAATTGTCGGTTAGCGGAAAAAAGGATGATGGCATAGATATATGGAAAGAGAAGGTGAAACCGCCTCTGTTGGAATCCTAAAAGTGGTGCCACTGCGATGTGGGGGTCAGGTAGCGAGTGAAATAAAAGGAAGGCAACGATTCAGTTGACCTTTATATATTCTGAACGATAGAATGAGTGAGTAAGTGAGTAAATAAAGAAGATAGATCCATGATCTATGTCTAGAGGACTGACCCTGCTCCTACTGGTGTGCCTTCCGTCTTCTCTCACCGAAAAAATTCCACCTTCTTCAGTTTCTTTGCAGTCGAACGCGAGCGAGAGCATGCAGGCGTGGTTACGGTGCGGTGGATCCCTATTCTGCACTATTCATTGCCGTTATTCAAGAGAGAAATAAAGAAATGAATATGACGAAGGGTAGAGAAGAATGGGAATAGAAATTAATAAGTGACATTTTGAAAGGGCTTTACGCACCCCGTGAGAAGGTGCCGCCGGGCGTGAGATGATTCTTCTGGTCTTTGTGTACCTTCATCATCATCATCATCATCATCATCATCATCATCTTCCTCTTGTTCATTATCATGTTCGCGTCGGCTGATTCCTTTTATACCAAAAAATAGTGGGCACGAGCACCACATCAACTCCTTCTTATCCCTCAACACCCTCATCTTCTAAACTGATGTCGTTCTACACGCGTGTATCAGGTACGGGATCATCAAAGTTACATGTGTGTCCTTCTTTCATTTCACTCTTCATAATATTCTTTCATTATTTCATCTCTCACAGAATTCCTATAGGTACATCATGAGATGCATTCGCGGGTTCTTTTTGTTCCAATAATTCAGTAACACCACGGAGATGAACAACCAATTTGTTGGAACGAGTAGGCTGTTTCGTTTTATTATTATTATTATTATTATTTCAATGTGAGTGCATGACATAGGAATTTGAAATATGTTTAGAAAAATTTAACAGATCTGTGCTCTTAATGATTTTTATTGATGACAACATTTTATTTTATTTCTTTTTTTTTTTGCTTTTAATATCGAACAGTGTGCACAAATAGTGTATATTAATGCAAAAAATATGTGAAAATATATTAAAGATTCTTATCGACAATAACAGTGATAATAATAAGAAAAAAAAAAAAAAAAAAAAATAGTCTCAATCGTTTTGTATGATGAAATTTTAATTATTAATCTATTAATACTCTCAACAAAGCTCACATGAGCAGAAACACTCCGCCTTCCAACTCATTACATCTTCATCAGGAATATTAAAAAATTATTACGTCATTCAATTGATGATTCTAATCAATAGAATCATTCATCTGTAATTGCTGAAGAAATAATATTTTTCATTCACGTAATTTTTTCTATTATAACATAAAATGACGTAAATTCACAATGACGGCAATCCGCTGCTGTGTACTACTGATCAATAAAGAGTATATAATTAGGTATATATGACTTAAGGAATATGGTTTTTATACGCCTATTGAGAAATAGCATTCAAGAAGATATTTAAAAATTTTGTTCACTTTAACCCTACTAACGCACAGCGGGATGTCGCACCATGAAATAAGAAGCAGTGATTGAAAGTAAAAAAGAAAGAAAGAAAGAAAGAAAGAAAAAAAAAAAAAAAAAAAAAAGAAATAAATAGATAGAAAGAGGATGGGTTCTCTCTAGCTCGTTATATACTCACACAAAAAATCATCGTCTTTTCTCGTCGACCAAACACTTCTTCATCATTTTTTTCTTTTCTTTTCTTTTATTTTCTTTTTTATTTATTATTATTATTATTTTTTTTCATCATATTCCGATCACTTCCATCCCTTCCCACCCACACTCTATTTTTTCTAAACCATCACTTCTCCCTACTTCCCACCCTTTCAAACACACGTATAGACATACACGATTATAAGATATAGCGGCTACACAGTGGAGATTCATAAATTATTTTTGGAAAAAAGGAGGAAAAATATTTCCAATTACAGTTTTTTGTGAAGGGTTGCCGCAGGCCACGCGGCAGGGGGTCCGCTTAATGGCGACCCGTGCCCACCGTTTTTTTTTCTTCCTTTTCTTCTTTATTCTCATCGTCTTCTTATTCTTCTTCTTCTTCTCCTTCTCCTTCTCCTTTTTCTTCTTCTTCTTCATAAACTGCTTCGTCTTCATCGTCTCTTTCTCTTTCGCGCATCCAACACCGACATTATTTCTTTTTTTTTTTTTCCATATTGCCCCTCGTACTATCACCAATCATTCCTATATACAGTCCTTTATTTCTCAATTTTCTTTTCACAAAAAGAATACCATAACAATTGCAACTTCAAATATTAGTGACTCCCCAAGGACCAAGTTGCTAAGTATATATAGTGTGTTCATCGATTTATTTCATTCATTTATTTTCAAATCTCATGTTTCAACTGTGTTTGCCCTATACCAAAAAAAAAAAAAACAAACAAAAAAAAAAGTAGACAGAAGAATTGAGTCTGGGGATTCGATCGATGGTTCGATCTATAGCAGAGTCTGAGCTGCGGGTGATCATGTTGTGTCCAAAAAGAGTTTGTTCTATCTTGTTATGAATTTCTTTATTTTTGTGTCTCGCCACAAGACACTTATTCGGACATAAGCATATATGAATCTATACATATTCATATGTATCCACATTTTGCCGATGAATTCTATATTTCGTGCTCTATATTTAGCAAAAATTGTAGTGTTGGATGATAAAAAATATTAATAAATTTGCAAAGATAAACCGAGTAGCAGAGAGAAAAGGTATGGATGATGAGAAGGATAAGAGGAATAAAGAGCGGGGGAGGGAATGAAAAGAAAAAAAGGAGTGAAGGGACAGATGCGGACACTATATTTTCGGCATGGTACAGCGCATGGCCATGTATCGCTGTAGGCTACATATTCATAACTAATAGATTGGACAGGCTTATGTGACAGAGCGATAAACCGCCTATCCCACTATCGTCCATTCATATGACTCCCTTCTGCAGAATACATTGAGCACCGGGGGTGGTTCTCAACGGCGGTTGAACTTGGTTAAACATTGATCCAGCACTATATGAATCTATATATAGGTATAGCAACTAAAAACATTCCAGGAATTTTTGTTGAATTGAATCAAGAGACCTATACCTTTGTCGTTGTACATAACTCCAGAAGTCTTTTTTATTAACTCACTTTAGCATCTACAGGAGCAACACCAAGTGTTCATGATCATAACGATGCATAAAAGACTTCGTGATATTGTACGAATATCTCATAAGAGAAAGGGAGAAGTCGAGGAGTATCCAGTCAAGAGAAATAGTGCACGACACCACTCAGCAGGGTGTCAATGCACACTGGGGCCTTACGACCTGGATGGTAGACGAGTCGCACGACAGGGCGCAATCCATGTGAAGGTGGTGTAAGTGATGGTAGTAGTGGAGAAATAAAAAGAAAAAAGAAAAATAACACATCGACAATAGTCCTCAACGACTTCACAATAATAATGATCAATTATCGAAGCGTCATTCAATGACTGGTTGTGGAATGCACAACGAATCAAGAGAAAGAGAGAGAGAGAGTTCTTTTATTTTTTCTTTTCTTTAATTTCTTCTATTGTTTTTTTTTTTTTTTTTTTTTTTTTTTTTTTTTTTTTGTCTTCTACTTATATTCCTTCTGATTTTTTTATTCATAGTCAAGCAAAGTTAGGAGTAGATCGGCTAAGCCCATACGAGTGATCCCTCCCTCTTCTTCCACTCAATATTTCCATTGGGCTCTTTTTCTCGCTGTATACACCACGGGGGGATCACGAAGTCGGCATCTCATTATCGAATTTACCGCGCGCATCAGTACCTCCCCCCGTTTATCGATATTCTCTCTTCAGATTATATCCCGCGGCTAAAATAATAGTGATCAAAATGGCGCACATGGTATATATGCGGCCCAACATATTTGAATACATGTGCATTATTTGAAAAATGTATATATACATGATATATTCTTTATTTTAATATAATACATACATATATATATTTTTTTTTCTTCAGAATCTGACTCGAAAGACATGGAAGATAAATATATATATATATATATATATTTGAGGCTGAATTTTTTGTTTCTGGAGCCGCGGATGATGAGAACTCGGAAGCATGTGGTGTTCTTCAGCTTCTTCTCGACACATTTACAACGCACAACTTTCTCACAGTAGTAAAAATTTCTTCTTCATCCTTCCCCTGTTTCCCTTTATCCATTTTACCCTGTGCTATAACTGCTGACCGTTTGCGAAAAAGGCTAATATTAATAATGATAATAACAGCAGCGCCTTATGCCGACGATAAAAGCCACTGCTAACTGGGGCCCCTTCGCGCGGTGTGCTGCCCAAAAATGTGCGCTTCACACAGAAACACATCAATTCAGCCGTTCTCTTCTCCCTCTTTCTCTCTCTTTTTCATTTCCTTCTTTAACTTTTTTGTTTTTTTTTTTTTCTTGTTTGGAATCTGCGCGTACAATGACCGGCCCTAAAACTGAACGACCGCGAACATGGCCCTCTCGAAATTCCCAAACACTATATATAATAATGTTAAAAAATATTGTAAAGTTATAATGGAAATTATTACAAAAATTATTACATTTTGAGTTTAATGATGTGTCTATAAATTCATATATCTATTCACACACTTTTGGATAAAGATCTAAAATTATTTATTCGTATATCAACAGTTGACAAATTAGGAGAAATATCATGTTCTCCCTTTGAGACAGCTCTAATAATAATGATCGTCAATTTGTGCGCATATATCGCAGAATAATAATATCAGTGATATCACTTTTAGAAGAAATATGACTATACCTCATAGTCCACTTTACAAACTGAGAATCGAATCAGGTTCGAACAACTTTAAATATATATATATACCACAGAGAGTATATATTCATAATAGTAGGACAGAAAAAAGATGATAAAAAAAAAAAAAAAAAAAAAAGGGTTAAAGAGCGAGAGTGAGTGTGGGAGAAAAAGATAGAAGCCAGAACCATCAGGAACCGGCAGACTAAATCTAAAATGCAAATATACTCAACAAATCACTATCGGTGACAGGTATCCTGACTTTAAAAAAGAGGAAGGAGATGTCGGTGATGGACCCCCCGCTAGGGTTTCGGCGCTCTCCACTTGTGCGTTGGGCCCCATGAAAACTTTTCGCTTTCGCACTATACAAAACTCTGGCACTATGACCGTGTGTTGATTGGCCTACGACTACCTTTTTTGGCAATGCGCATTCTATCTGCTTCTTTTATTTCTGCAATAACAACTTCCAATTATTCATTTTCTTTTACAGTATTTTTTTTTTTTTTTTTTTTTTCTTCTTTTTTCTTCAATCAATAATCGCATGAATATTATATTTTCCAATGTCTGCCTGCTTATATATTTTTTGGTGTTTCATTTTTTATAGGTACGTCCTTAGAAGTCCAATGCGCTTTGCGCGAGAATATAACAAGATGTCCCTGTCCACAGGAGTTATGTGTTATTTATAGGCTCTCGATGTCGGATAGCTCTCTATAGCGGCAAAAGACGATGGTGGTGCTGAAAGTATCACATTTATTTCGTCTCTTGGGACCTCTTGGTGGCGCCGTAGGTGGAGTTGCGTGAGATGGCACTTTATCTAGTCGTCGTCCTCATGGGAAAAACACGGAGGGGACTCATGCGAGAAGTATATAAGCTTGAGATGAATTATTTCGGGGCTCGAATGAAAACCGCGGGTGCTCCAACCGTACTCCCGGAACTTCGCCACATAGAAATTAATAATCCCGTAGCCCCGGCTTGTACCACACCATTGCTTCAGTATAAAATTTTTTTATTTGTTTGTTAATAATTCCGCAAACGAAATCGATAATTCACTCGATGAGAATGTACTTGAGAAATTTTCGCTACGTTATCACTCTTTGATTTTTTTTTTTTTTTCAATTCCTTTCACTGTGGTTGAGGTAGATGAAAAATTATTCAATTTACAAGTGCTCATTGAAAAATATAATAAAATATCTTATGTTTTAATTTTTTTTCTTTTTGTTTTTTTTTTGTTTTTTTTCAGCTCCTCCCTTTACAATAATTAATAATTTTTCAAGATCGTTTAATTTTATTATGAACAATTATTATATTACAAACAAAAGAAATCAACAGTTGATTGACTATAATGTAAATATGATTGTTTAATGTAATTGGACGAATCAATCCTACACTGTCCCTGATAGCAGGGGTCCAAAATCACTCGTATAATGCACTGTATTTTTTTGTAATCTTCATATCTTTTCTTATAACGGCAGCGTGAAGAAAGAGTTCGTCGAGGCGTGTAAAAGAAATAATCGTTGGTAAGCGTGTGCACACACACACAGTGAGGTGAAGATGCGTTAAAATGTGAAGGTGCTTAGTAGCGATCTAATTATCTACGCGGCAGGAAGTCTTGGCCTCCCCCTGGGAACGCTGAGAATGAGAGCATACGAGACATGCTCTCGCGCTACTAAACCTTCAACATACAAGTGAGTATTTCTTGTTCCGAGTGTAAAAGGTATTACAAGATAAACTGAACCAGTGGCATTATTGCACACAATTTTTCATAGTCGTTGATACACTTGAGCAATTCAATTGAAAATTATAATCTCATTTATGATATTTTATACTGTAATCAAGAGTCCAATCTCCAATATAAAATGATAAATAGTTGCTATTGCTTCTCACGATAGAAAAAAAAAAAAAAAATGGATTAAAAATCTCCTGTGTACACAGAGAGAAATATCTGTCAAACATTATCATAGAATACAGAGGAAAAATTACCCCGCAATTGAGTATGTCGGGGATATTATTGTATTTGGATCATTATTACTGCTTGTTAAGGGCAAATATTACTCATCAGCTGGATAAAAATTATTGCACAAACTGCATGGTAAAAATTACCCCCAGTGTAGAATAAAAGAAAAACTTTTCGTGAATATATTTTTTCGACCGTAGATCAAAATCCTGTCACAATTTTTTCATTGTCACACATAATTGATCATAAAAACTATTTGATATTTTATAAAATATATGCAGATTAAAATGAAGAGTCATTAAATATAATTTTCATAATTATACTCAAATAGGTAGTGATTAGAAGGTAGATGGATTGAAATGAATATGCACAAAAATACATATCAATATAAAAAATAATTAATATTTATTCATTGATGTTTTGATGTAATCTCTTACTGTAAATTTTTCGTCTAGATTTATTCTTACAATATGTGTTTGTACAAGTTCATATAAATCACACAAATATAGAATTCCCTGTGTATAATTATTCGTAATAATTTCGTATGATTGTACATGCTCGTTGAGGTACATCATTCTTTTTTTTCGCAATTTCGCAAATATTTTTTTTTTCATAAATTATTTTTTCATCATTATTATATCATAAGAAGCACAAGAATAATAACACAAGCGTACGTAACTTATGCGTAATATTCATTGCACTTAAAACACGTCTCAACTTGTCTCGAGTGACCGATTGACTTGACACGTGAGTGCCATGTATGGTCAATTTGTATATAATCTAGTATAATTTGGACAATTTTTAAACTTTCCTAAAAATTGCCACGCAATATGGTAAAATTTATTCTCAATGACAGGAATTTTTCTGACTAATTCCTCTAAATATTTCAATGAAAATGAATAATATTTTCCATAATAATGGAATGACCTGAGCCTACACTTAATTGCAGGGTAATTTTTAAGAGAAAATTCTCTCCGTGTACTTGATGATAATTTGTTAAAATTAAGGTTGGAGTTATATTTTTGGGCCTTATATATCCATACTAATTCTGTCGGTCCTGTCGGTCACTCAATCCGTTACGACGAGTGTGCTGGGTGATTAAGCACGCGAGTGACGAGTTCGTTGCAGTGATTGCCACGCTATGCTCGGCCCTCATTCCTGTACTTTTTAACGTAAAGCCACATGAGACCCGCGCTCTCTGAGCCTCGTATAGTAGATTGTAGTGGGAGAAGGAACCATCCCGGGTGACGGTCAGCGAGCGCGAGTTGACCCTTGACCCATTGTGCGTCTCAGTTCGTACGGTTAGACTTCGTCGCACGCGTTGCTCTCGTCTCGAACACGAGTGCGGCGTGGGCGAAGATGCGGGAGGGGTGCAAGTTAGGCCCGCGGGCGTCCCGGGACCGTGAGAACACCACCTATAATATTATTTAGTCTGCCCATGCTTACAGTTCGCCTTACGTTTATTTTCTCTTTCTTGCTCCCCTCCTCCCATGATTTTTTTTTTTTTACATCAACCAGCTCTTTCCCTTACACAACCACATGAGATTCGTCTCCTTTTCCTTCATGTGTTTCTCTTGAGTCTGCTGAGACCCCGAAGAGCGCCGCCGTTGGGCCCCATAGGCGCAATACACGGTATACTCTCGCGCATTAATTGCCGTCGTAAATTGTTGCGGCTTTGCAGTCTCAAGTCGAGACGAAATGGTACGACGTTGCGCGTTCTGAGATGTAATAGGGACTATTCGTGGACGACGGGTCTCAAAGGATATGCCTCGTTTCAAGCCCCGTTGCACAGATCGGACTGTATTATAAGTGCCGCTCCTATATCAAAGGGATCGCGAGGCTGTCCTTCGGCTCGCGATCGAAGGTTGGATCTAACTACATTCCGGAACTGTACGATCCAACATGTAATGTATACGTTCATAATCCTTTTCATATATATTGAGCTTTATATGTTGGGATCATTATTATTTCAATAATAGGACAAAATTTATTCACGAGTTAAGGACAATTTTTATTTCATTTAACTGCATGATAATTTCTTGGCACCAGAGCTGATTTTCGACATCTGAGGTGGTTTTTATTTCCTTTTTCTCCACTCTGAAGTTGAATATCGATCGGAGGACAAATATTTATCGATGATTTTTGACACCCTTTATCCTAGGAAATGAGCGAAATTCGAGGAGAAAAAAAAATTATAATTCTCTTTAATTTCACACAATTAATTATTGTTATATATGTATAATTGTTGCTGTAATTTATTAGTATTAACTTTACTTTGAATTATTAATTCTTAATTAGGTGTTAAAATTTCATGTAGGAACCTGGAAAATAATTGAAAATTAGACATTAAACATCAAAACATGAATCTAGAAAAACAGAATATTAAGTTGAGGAGACTCGAACCTGGGACCCTCGGACTGCATTTTAGGAAACAGGCACGCAAACCAATTTATATAATTTATTGATTAATGATTTGAACTTTGAAATTTATTAAATAAAAAATTTATGACAAATTAAAAAAATTTCTTCAATTTTTCGATGAAACTATCAACTTTATTCGAATTAATTATAAATATTTCTTGACGAAAATTCCTATTGAGCTAAAAATAGGTTCTGAAATATTTATATAACTTCTTAAATGAACGAAACCAATTAATGATAAACAATTTTTATTCTACAAAATGTGAAAATGATTACAATGAAATTTTTAGGGAAAATATTTTTTTGTTTAATTATGAAAAGATAATTCATCTACGTACAAATATCTTATTGAAAATATATCTTCAATGCGCATGAGGAATTCATTTTTTCGTAATAAAATAAACAATTGTTTCATTGAAATATTTTTATTACAATTCGGAAATTTTTTTCTGTATTTACTCATAACTAGTTATAAGTACTGTAATTTCCTGTAAAATAAAATTTAAAAGTGTAAAAAAAAGTTTTTCCTATGTTATTTGAATGGAAAGTTGAAATTTACGATATGGCACTTCTTTATACTAATATCAAGGGCTCCAACTTGGAAAAAAAAATAGTCGATTTTTTTCAAACAGTCAAATATATATATTGATAATTTGTGACAACCAATCTATATATATATTCGCGAAATATTCGAGATAACTTTTTTCCGATGAAACAGACGTATAGGGCCTCAATATGAATCAAAACAATAAAATTTTCGACTTTCGTCTGCTTTCGACCTTTTATCATGTATCATAAAATTGTTTTAAGTAGACGAAAATCGAGAATTTCATGGTTTTAATCCATTTTGAGGTTCTAGGTGTCGGTTCGAGGTCCACAATTTTATGATTTCGATCCTCAGTGCAGCTCAGGGACAAGGTTTGCGGCCAGGAATCTATCGATAATCCTCTCCCAAAATTGAAGAACAAAAAAAAAGCGGCTCTAGGACAGTAAGGTAGGTCGAAAATTTTGACTCGGGATATATTGTATACGCTTTTGTGAAATTACATAAGGCCCATCTGCTTTAGAAGATGATCTCGAGTTTAATTGTTGACGCGCGTTTTCGATTAGTCGAGACATAAATTTGATGTGTATACACGGCATCGATATATTCAGGGCTTACACACGTGATGGGGCCCCAATACACGCATTGTTAAAATGAACTCGCGTGATAGCGGTTGGCCGCACGCTTATGAATATCCCAGCGGCACTTTTTTTTTTCACTCCCCCGCATCCAATGTATATATATATATATATATGTGTGTGTGTGTGTGTGTTGCCAGGCTGTGAATTCGAAGGACTTGAGACTCCAGCTGTCGGAGTCTACGGGCCCCCCGTATGACTATCTTCTTTTTTTGCTTCCTCTTTCTCTTTCTCACTTGTTTTGACTTACGTACAAGACGTGGGCACAGCACTGGCTCGAATATCCGTCGCCAGGTGGCTCCACCAGCAGTGCCCAGCAGCGAGATGCTTACGCAGTCGTCAGGGGGCCTTCGCACTGCGAACACTGCCCGTAATCGTCTGTGGTTATATTGCCAATCATCGCAGCTGGTGACTGGCTGGAAAATGCCAGTGACCCTGGCGATTTTGTGACCGTGAACTTTATCTGTGATTAAATTTCAATAGGATTAATGACGAATTATATAATATAACATAAATTACTTTTTTTCTTAATTTTTATGAGAGATTGACGACAAGAGACTAGCCACCAAAAAATTATTTGTGGTGTGTCGTTTGGTTTCAAGTTATTTAAAAGGCAATTATATTTGTGACGAACGAATGGTGGTGGTGGTGGTGGTGATTAGTGAAATTGACGAAGAGCAAAACGATTTACCCGTTAGAATGCAGCAAAATAATCACGATGATTTGACGTCAACGAAAACAACGTCATCACTTATGACAGATTTAAGAGAGCAGGAGTCATCAACCGAGTCTGAAATAATTGATTCAACATTACCAAATCTCACGTTACAAAGTGTTGCGCTCGGTCTTCAAGGTGCTTTATTGGCGGCACTTCAGCGCGCTGCACTTCTGCCGCCGGGTCCAGCAGCTGCAGCTCTCAATCTTCAAGCATTGGAAACATATTTGACTCTTCATCGGCTCCATGCGAGTGGTGCGACTGTGAGTGTTTCTTCGTCATCATTGACACCTAATTCGAATTTTTTAAGTGGTGTTTCTTTGTCTCCACGATGTTTATCATTAAGTATGAACAATATACCTTTATTAACCTCGACTAATTCAGCAACCTTGAAGACCGATAGTCTAGGAATTGACGTTCTTCAAACAACTTCGTTGGATGATGATGTTTCTCATTTAAATTTTGTCACTGATCCCGAAGACGACTTGGCTCTTTTGGAAGAAGAGGAGGAGCCACTCATAAAAGAAAACCTCGACAAATTATCCAGCTCTGCTGTTCAACATGACGCGTTACTTCAACGAATTTCTGATGGAAATCATGCCACCTCGTCATCTTCACCGTCGGTATCACAATCATCGATACAATCTATGACGTCCACATCCACGATCGCTACTATTACTACGACTTCCGTTCAGGCAACGTCCACCTCTGTTGACTCGACACTACCACGAAATTGTCGTTCATCCAGGCCCAAAAAACAATTTATCTGTAAATTTTGTAGCAGACAATTTACAAAGTCATATAATCTTTTGATTCACGAACGAACGCATACGGATGAGCGACCATACTCTTGTGACATTTGTGGAAAGGCCTTCCGACGGCAGGATCATCTCAGAGATCACAGGTACATCAATTTTACAGTGTATAACAAACTTTCTCTCGGCTCACAATTCACATACTTTAATTTCTTGTAAATGATATTTTTATTTTTATATAAAAAAAAAAAGAAATTTGATTATATAATAACTTCATGTGTCCGTAAAATTTGCAAATGCGGATTTTTAAATGCTTTCAAGGCATTCAAGACAAGTGTTGTCCCTAAGTCCTCTATTTTGATACTTGGAATGAAATGCGATTATTTTTACGCGAGACTTTTAGCCGTAGCACACAGTCTCTTTACGATCCGTGTCGAATTGATTTGCACATGGCTCGTTATGCGGCTCGCCAGTATTTCCATTTAATTTTCTGTCCTGCTTTTGTGTGTAACTATATATATAATCTTTTGTCTCGTTCTTTCCTTCTTCTTTTATGACATTACATCTATTAAATTATTTTCATTGAAATAAATTCATTGTTAACATAAATAAAATTATTTTTTAGGTATATTCACAGCAAGGAAAAACCATTCAAGTGTGCTGAATGTGGAAAAGGTTTTTGTCAAAGTCGAACTCTTGCTGTTCACAAAATTCTTCACATGGAAGAATCGCCACATAAGTGTCCCGTTTGTGCCCGAAGTTTTAATCAACGTAGCAATCTTAAAACTCACCTATTAACTCACACCGACATCAAGCCTTATCATTGTGCCTCGTGTGGCAAAGTATTTCGTCGAAATTGCGATCTCAGGCGGCATTCGCTTACTCACAATTTGGGGGTTGCCACCTCGCCACCACCACCACCACCACCACCAGGTTTATCGGTACCTGAATCCAGTACACCCGTCCTGCAGGAGACGTCATAATGGATATACAAAAAAAAATCATTTTATTCAGAAAAGAAGAGAAAAAAAATGATAATAATTTAAAAGACTACTTTTTTGTAAGCTATCTGCATTTATACTGTGATCTCTGCATTGACGGAATTTCTTATTAAAAAAAAATAATAAAATTAAAAAAAAAAAACGAAAATAAAAACAAACATACTTTACATATATGGCAAAATATCAGAAAATTATATATAAATTAGGCTCGTGCTTATGAAAATTTAATTAATGTTTTTATATGTTAATTTAAAAAAAAAAAAAAAAAAAAAATATCTAGAAGTATATATATATAATTGTATAAATATTTTTTATGTATAATCAATGAATGTGAGTAATGATTTTGTTTCATGTTTGGGACAATTTTGTTTTATCTTTGTAAAATAAATTCATCATTATTTTATTATTGCAAAGTATTTTAATAATCATTTGTTATTCAATTAATTAGTTTGCAATTTTTTTTTTTTTTTTTTTATTTCTCTCAATTATATACATTTACAACAAGGAAAACACATTGATTCTGGAGTAATTTGGCGTGTGCATAAGGTAAAATTAATCATGATAAAGAAAAAAAAAAAAAGGAAAAAAGAACAAAGGCAAATACAAGAACGATAGAGTTGAGAAAAATAAATGCAAGAGTTGAAAAGATGGCTTGTGTTACAAAAGTGCCGCCAGGTGCGTGTCAGGGACATCAACGTTGGGTGATTCGTCGTATAGAGTTACGTTTTGTTCTCGTCGAGGCTATTATCGGAGGTCTCTTCTTCATGAATCTTGGGACCCAAGAATAAACGATAAGAGTGAGCGCGCGAGATCGTGTGGGGCCACTTCTCACTTCGAAAGAACAAAATATCCTCATGAACTGTATAAGCTCGTTAAGCCCCAAAGAGTGATACCTTAACGTGAACTATTCGTGGATTATCCACTTTATAGTATCCCACAAACATATTCAACAACGGAAAGAATAAAAAATGAAGATAACCGCGTTGATTGTCTCATGGGTAGGTGCCGTGATACGTAAAACCAAATGAATCTGTGTGTGAGGGAGATATTCATTCAAGAGAAACACAACACTACAAATGAGTGAGGCCCGTAGAGTTTTTACGGGGTCCGATATACAGTTGAAAAATTTATTTGCCTTCAACACACGAGTGGAATTAACATTCAAAACGAATAAATCAACTAGTGCGTATTTATTTCGTGATCTTGCGTCAGTGATAGAGCGCGTCGCTCCCGTATGGTTTAACGAGGAAAAAAAAAAAAAAAAAAAAAAAAAAAAAATTGATTGGGCCTTAAAGTCACACAACCATAAAATCATGAAATGCGTTTACTAAATCACAAACGTTATGTATATTTAAAGGTGAAAAGATGTAACTCTGAAGAAGCTGTCGCCATTTTTCAAATGTTAGGAAAATCCGTGGGCCTCATATGATAATATAATGATCTGTATTGTGTGTCTCAGCTCCATACGTATTGCTGATGGTTACGATCATTGTATCTGTTCAGTGCTATTTGTGGGAGAAGGTGTGGACGTGTTAACATTAAAGAAAACATTCTATAGCTTAGCATATGTGAATGTTGTGGGTGACAGGAGGGAGAAACGGTCGCGCGGATTGCCCATATGTATTAGACCATGGGGTGGGGACAGGACCCGCAGACTGGATTGTCCAAAGTGGGGATCTCGTGAGGACACTGAGGACCACACGCACGCGCCGCCCACAGATACGGTATCACTTGCTACAACCAACGTGATCTGCATGCGCATGTCCTCCTTCATCACTAAAAAAATACATACACATCTTAGGTAACTTTTTTGCAGGCTCTTCCTTCTTCCTCTCAGTGAGGGTCATACATACTTTTTTTTTTTTTTTTTTTTCTTCATTTCATTATTTGTCGTTTGCATTCGCAACAAAACAGCCATTCTGATTTAAGGGGTTGTTACACTTACATGTTGACTTTTCTGTACATACTTCTAATATATATTTTTCTCTGTCATATACTTTTTGTCCTCGGATATAAGCTGATAAGTATTGTTGCTTATTGAGATTCGTTGCTTCTATTCTTTTTTGATTCATCGGTAAACATTAGTAAGCAATGGAAATAAAGCTACAGAAAACAACAATACTCGAAGATTTCGTGTAGGTGTATTTATTCTCATGAAGCAGAATCAATTTGTTGACTTGGATATTTTTTGGAAATTCTTGGAACAACGTGTATTCTTATTTGTATTTTCTCTTTATACACTTTTTTTTTTCATTTTTTTTTTTTTTTTTTTTTTTTCATGTTTCCTTTTAAATTCAAAGCTCGAGGATTCGAGATAAAACGTTGAAGTATCCTATATACTCTTATATACTGCTGTTATTTCTTTTTTATTCTACACCTTTTTTTTTTTTCCCACTTTTGCCACGTGAAAGGAGATAGGCAGCGCGAGGGTCTTATTGACCGAGCTTTGGTACATGGATGAGCATGTTCCTCGATGGGATACCCCGTTTACACGTTGAATCTCTAGAATGGCTCACGAGATGTGTACATATATATATATGATATTGAGAGGGAGCGAGAGTGTGAGCGCCCTCACACGTATCCAATGTAACGTCTCCATATACGATGCGAACGAAGTTGTACTCGCCGATATAAGATCGCAGGGATGCACACTCTCTCACGTGTACATTCACTTACGTGGAAAGAGCCCACCCGCAATATCGGGCCTCGTATATACGTGTGGTTCTTAATGACTTTGTGTGCAAAGTACAATATACAGTGTGCGACAGATAGAGCCTCAAATAATTTGATGTACATATACAACCTCGGTATTTGCTAATTTTTTATTCTTCATTACTCAAAAATTTGTAATTGACGGAATAAATTTAACGATAGATTTATTTATTGTACAAAAATCCCAACGGTGATTAATTTATGGAATTGATTTTTTTCGCAGTAGGGAAATGTAGTTTGACATTATTCATATTTCTCCACGAAAACAAATTTAAAACTTTATGATTATATTATTATTTAATTCGAATCATTTTATTATCAATCGTATTATTTGTTTATATTTTATAAATATATTATAAATATATAAATAAGAAAAAATATAAATATAAATAAAAATGAACGTTTGAAATAAAATGAAGATTTTCAGGTCTTAGATTAATTCAAATATTCTAAAGAAAACTCGACGCGTAAAAAATTTAAAATTAATTATGATTAACTCGAAATATAGAGGGACATCACCTTTTTCTCTACGTCGAATTATTCCTACTTTTCCTACTTTTCATTTTTGTTTTTATTTTTTTGTTCATGTTCTTTAATTTACAAAAAATCTTGATGAATTTCGAATCGAAAAATTCATGAAACATCTAATTTTATACGAAAGTTGTGCATAAGTAGTCCAGTGTATAGGTAGAAATGGCCCAAAAGAGCTTATGTGCCTATGAAATATAAACAGGCGGACAGGATGACGAACGGTGGGACGCCCCGAGCTCTGCAGCCGCGAGTGGTGACTTCTGCGATACAGTTTCAACACTCACAATCGCGCCCACACGTTTGATCTTCAGACCCACCCTTCAACGACCACTTGTATTCTTCTTTGCTTGAATCTCATCGCGCGCGACCGTGCCACTTCGCCACGGTCCGTATGGTGGTGAACCTTTCAGCAAAAAGTATGAGGCGAAAAAAAAAAAGTAAAACAAAAATAAAATGAAATGAAAGGAAATAAAAAGAATAAGAAGAAGAAGAAGAAGAAGAAGAAAAAGAAGAAGAAAAAAAAAACCAGTGAATTCGTTGTCGCTTTTTTTTCGTCGTTGTCGTTGTTGTCTCTCTAGCGCGCCGCGAAGATTTTATTTATTGGTTCCTCTTGGCGTGCCCTGCCATCCGTATTCGCAGTCTCCACTGGCCACAGAAAAGAGCGCGTTGTATAAGACTCACACGAAGACATTCATGAATGTATATTGTATATATATATATATATATATATATATATATATATATTGTATTTTCTTCGAAGATACACCAGCGTGTGTATATTCGTGTCCCCGTACCCGCAAACAATAGGAACAAGGGGATCAAGACTCGCACGACATATAAACGATCTCTCTGTAATACGTTGCAACTTGTGGTCGCATTTGTATTCTTTTACTCGTCACTCTCTTCCACAAGAGAATCTTTCCTTCGTCAGATTTTTTTTATTATTATTTCCTTGTTGCATTTTATCCAAATAAGCCACAGTGTGAAGAAAATTTCAATGTGGTTGTGCTATAAATCTTCACGTATATGAATACAGATATAATATCGTGAAATAAAAATTAGGATTATCTACCGTAAAAATGTACCTACTTCCACGTTTCCATGAAAATATTAAACAAGATCACGTGAGATAATTAGAAATAATTTGAAAACTTGAGGCAGTCTTGTGTTCGTTTATTTATGCCCAAACACACAGCAGGCAATCACAGAATTCACTGTTGTTGATGTCGTGAAAATGTATGTATATGTGTATATATAAGTATTTTACGGACACCCGGGATTTCTTACCTGACTCCCAAGGAACCTCGAGATAACGTTATCTTGACTGTGAATGCTTCGAGGCGTGGAAGAGCAGGTACCAGGGCTCAATAATGTCGAGATAGCAATGGCCCGATAATTTACTGAGTGATTTCGTGTGCGCGGTCGTCGAGAGAATGTCAAGATTAATTAGAAAAAAAAAAAAAAAAAAAGAAACAAAAAAAGAAACAAAACAAAACGAAACAAAACAAAAAAAAAAAGAATGAAAGAATAACGAAGAAAACGAAAAAAATAGAAGAGAATATTCAATAAAGGAATGGATGAAAAAAAAAAAAAAAAATATATATATATATATATATATATATATCAATGGATGAATCGTAACAACGAAAACGGGTTGGAATACAAAGACAAAATTTCATCTATATTATCATCGTTTCAAGATTTTTATATATATAGGTGATAGTAGTAACTGTGGAAAATAATTGTAAAATATGATGAAGATGGAGAATTGAGAAGAATAAGATGTCATATGTATAAACATTTACCACCAGGCGGCAACAAGTAGAAATTTTTTACGTTCACTGCATCCACCCTCCAGGGGATTAGTGAAATTAATAAACGTAAACCTTTTAACCTAACGCCGACTGAATGTCAATAAATTCCTACTTTATATTGCGATCGTGTGGGCCTTTCATCGATGCTAACAACGCTGGGGGCAGTGTATACTGTCATCATCCATACGTATTCATATTTTTTTTCTTTTTTTTCTTTTTTTTCTTTTCTATACATATAAAGAATACACCTATATTTCGTAGTATACCATCATTGAAAAAAGATAATATTTTCATATATTTATTATATAATTCCTAGATCAACATACTCGTTAAGGAAAAAAAAAAAAAAAAAAAAAAATTAATAATAATAATAAATAAATAAATAAATCAACGATAATACGTTGTTATATGACATTTAATCACAAAATTTACGAATCACACGTCGACAGGCCAATTTGGAACCCGATGAGTAGATATTAACTGTAAACATTAGGACGGTCTCCAAAATTTTCCGGTCATCTCAAAAGTTAGTCCCACTATAATGGGTTATACATCGTGCGTGCGCCTGTTGTGGCGACGCACGGTGTACCAATATGGTAATAATGTGACATGGTTGTCGGTCGCGCGTCGTCGGCTCTCACCAGGAGGGCCGATCTCACGGTGAGGCTCATCGCAACGCGGGGGCCCCCTGTGAAGCCACACATGGACTCCGAGTAGTCGTGGTCTCCCTCCTGGCACGCGGCACACCCCCGTGCCGTGGACACGACAACGCGCCTGAATTTCCGAAGTAGACGTGAAATCTCTCTTCATTCTCCTCTTTCTCCTCACATCCAGTCTTTTTTTTCTCTCGTTTTTTTGTTTTGTTTTGTTTTTTTTTTTTTTTTTTGTTTCATTATTTTAATATATTATATATATTTATTTTGCTTTTATAACTCGTATGCAGCGTGGTCTTCACTGAAAAAAAATGACTAGTCATCAACTCGCTGTATATACTTATATTGAGCAAAAAAAAAAAATAGTTATGAAACTATATTGGAGAATTTTACTGGATCCGCAACGTAGCCGAGATAATGTCATTAAGAGACATAGATATTTTATTTTGCTGATCATCACGCATTTTTATATTTTTCTACTGTCACTCCAAGCGAGAGCTCTCATTGTTTGTTCGGTAACATCAAAGGCAGAGAGGTCGTCATCTCGTCAAACTATCAAAGAAAATTTTCTTTTTCTAACATTCGGATCAATTTGATAAATTTTTTTCTTTTTTTTTTTTTTTTCTGTCTTCAGTAAAATTAGAAAAATTCCAAGCTATTATATTCGTCAATTGTAAATATTGATCGTTATATCAAAACTTATGGGCTTTGTATTTTATTTGTTGTGTAGCTTATATGATTGGACTAACGTGCCGCGATACCATGAAGGTTTTGGTGATAAAAAGATCAAAATGAAAAGAAAATAATGAAAAAAAAAAAAAATATATATATATATATATGTATATATACGCAAAACGATTGCAAGGATCCTAAATACAGGTATCCTATCAATCTTTACTGTGTGCATAGACGTAAAATTCGTAGAATTGGACAGTATTTGTTCAGGAGTGATGAAAATAACTTTGTAAAGACAAAGATCCAAAGAAAAAAAAAAGGAAAAAAAATAAAAATAAAAAACGTTCAAGTTATTTCATGATAGCGGTTTCGTTTGGGTCTTATCGTACCTGATGTTTTCTATTTTTTTCTAATATTCATAGAATGTATACTGCGATTCTTGCGATACGTAGATAAGAATAATAGACAAATGAATACGAATATTTTATACTCAAATATCCATTATATACATCAATATTTAAAGTGAGATTTTTTAATTCTGAATAAAGTCATGAGATTCCAACGTTGCGAGTGTACAAATACATTGGAGATGAATTCATTAAACATGAACGTGGATTGAGCAATAAACCAACTCGGAGGTAAGAAGTTCTTTTTCTCTTTCTATGCCGTGAGAGTATCGCTGTTAGTTGGTTGTGTTATAAAAGTACTTTCGAATATATAGTGGCTACTTTGGGACGGTACAACTTGCGCGAAAGGTGAACGTTGTTGCCCCTCTTTCTCTCAAGTTCATCCACCAGGCCCGCATTCTCGTACAAGATGTCGCACCGATAAAGTCCCTATGGACCTTATATCCCCCTCTATCTCATGAAACTCGCGCCTCAATCCAGTCCCCGTGTCCTTCTTGCCACTTTTTCTACCGGCCACAAGCAATTCATTTAAACATTCCCCGAGGTGGTCGTACGACAAATTACTCCCCAAACCCTCACGGGACATAGCTCGTACCTCGGGCCTTACTGGACCTTACGCGCCAAGTCTCTATCTCCATTTACCGATCTTTGAGAAGATAGAGTAAGCGACAAACGATATGTCTTTCCTTCATTCACCAGTTCTATTTTCTGTTATTCAACTTTTTATATTCATTTTCTTTATTCATTTTAGCAATGATAATAATTTTTTTTTTTTTTTTTTTTCAAGGTTCTACAATCATCATGGTGGGCTTTGTTATTTTCCACTATATTTTCTTGTTCAGTGACCAAATGACAATTAGAAGGTTCACAAATTTTATGGGAGATTTATATGATTGCAATCGTACGTGGAAGTTCGTGGGGACTCGTGGTTTGGGTAACTGATCAATATCAAATTTTGAAAAACTTTGTGACTCAGGAATTTTTTTTTCGCACCCTATTGTGGTTATACACTTACGTATATGCAGAAGGCACGCCCTACACGCGCCTTTTAAATACCAGGATCGACAGGAGACGGACAGCTTCCGGAATACCGTCAAGATATATCGATCAAGATTAAGCCTATACGGTCGTTGGTATTCCTATTGTGGGCTCGCGACACCTTGAAACGTGCATCTTGAGTAAGAAATGTCTATTTTCGAAAATAGTTGGAGGAATTTAGGGCCCGTGAAACTAATTGATCCTCGTCTTGTTATCTTTATTATACAATTTCTTAACACCTCTCATCTATTTCTACAAATTGACCACCCACTTTTATGGGAACTGAACTTTTGGGTCCGATAATCCAAAATAAAAGAATAATCTTCATTTATTTTTTATTTATTTTTATTGACAAAATGTTTGAAATACAAATTAAAGAACTACATTATGTGAAGAAGAAAAAAAAAAAAAAAAAAAAAAATGTCTTCAAATAAATATATATTAAATTTATACATACCTCTAGACAATACATATTTGTCGCCGTGTATACATACATATGTGTGCTGTACCCTATTATTACTTGTGAATATATATAGGTGTATATATATACAGTGAGATCCTGGGAGCTCACGCGAGAAACCTGATAGACTGGGTGTTGGAGCGGAAATAAAAAATAAATATACATATATGACGAAGACATCAAAAGTCTCAAAGGGTCACAAAAGACTCATACATGAATACCATATACTATTGACAACAGAACAAAAATTTCAACACCCAAAACATCTATTGTTTTCGATGATTTGTATTCTTGTTAATACACCGATTCAGTATAATTTAATAACACATCGTAGATAGCATCAGTTACGGTTATGGTATTTATAT